>WEIT01025471.1:0-10334 GCA_013389985.1 Dryoscopus gambensis | reverse complement strand
TGAAACTGTTACTCAAGTTTTTCTAAACAGACACTGATGATGTAGTAACTTTGGTAGTTTAGCACTGATGAAAGTCTTTTGTACCAACAGATTTGATGGATAACATGGCAGTCTTGGTGTAGATGCTTCTGTTTTTCTTGATCCCTGCTTTCTTTTCTGTTAGTATGAGTAGCACTTTGGGGACTGTTACATTTAAGATGTTATTGAAAAGGCTGTGCAGTGCATTTGAATCCTTCCTCTCCATATTATTTTTTTCTTTCAAAGTGTTTTCCAGGTCTAAAAAGAGATAAACAAACAATCTCCCCTCCAGAAAAACACAAAAAACCCCCAGACACAACTTCCCTAATCTAAAGCTCCTTCAACAAACCTGTGTTAGGTTTTAAAAATTTAAAACCTACCTTATGGTGTACGTCATTGCAATTATGACACCTGCACACTTTATTATGAAGGGAAGAACTCCATATTTCTGTGCATGTGGCAGAGTGGAAAAAATCCCCAAGTGCACTTGAGTGTGTAAAAACCCCTAACCTAGAAATCCCCATCAGCTTTTTAAACTGTTCTGTTGTGCCTGTCTTTGAGTTTTAAGAAGTGTGCAAGAATTAAAAGAGCTTTATATATTGTATTCTAGCAAGTATAGTTTTACAGAATATTTTGATAATGATAGCTTTTTTACTTGATTTATGAACTTTTTTAGTTAAACTGTATTTCCTTCCTGGCAAAATTGATTTATAAGTTTAGTTACATGGATTTGGACTGGTTAGAGACAAGGTGATCTCTAAGTCAGTCACCTAGATAAATAAAGATAAAGATAGAGATAAATGTGTTTTGCTTTCAGCTTTGCATCTAGGTTGTCAGTTAACAGATTCTACATTATTAGAGAATTTAGGACCCATTCTTTTACTCTCTCAGGCTGATTCCGTGAAATAAGTTTCTGGTATTTCTTCTGTTGTGACAGAAATAGAAAGGTCATACCTGAACGGAGTATGCACATATTGCATCTCATCCTGGTGCTTGGTGAGACCGGTTGTGCAGTCTCTGTTGAAGAAAGTTCTTTTGAAAGTCTGGACACTCATTTTATTAGNGTCTGGACAATCATTTTAATAGTTAGAGAAAGATCAGCATGAGTAGATTTTAAGATTCAAACCAGTTACTGAGTTTTCATATGGCTATTCAGACTTACACATCTTTTCAAGCTGCTTAATGGGTTTTTTAAACCCCTTGTGTCAATCCATATGTATGCAAGTTTTTTACTCACTCTNTTTTTTACCAGCTCTCTGTAGAAGCACTCAGTCTGAACAAATAGCCATACATTGTGCTGTTCTGCAGAATTTTGTGTTAGTTCACAAAAGTTCCACAAATACATAGTCAAAGAAATAAAATGGTTGAGTGCCAGTAGCTTGTAAGTAACTTTCTCTCACAGCTGCAGTTTCTTTGCAGCTTCTGACACTAAGTAAACCATATTATATTGCTAAGGAAAAAATGACTTGCTTATGATTAGACTAGAAAAAATACTGAACTCCTGTATTCTAATAACTAATTGTTAGTTTTGTCAGACTGGCTATTTTTATAAAGTATTTGTCTAGACTATTCAAACAAATACAGTTTGGATCTCATTCTGTATTCCTCCAAAAATTGATTTCTACTGGTATGAAAGACTTCTGTTATACTATAAAGGCTCTGGAATAAGAAGTTATTTTCTCTCTGTTTGCACAATTCGTTCACACTGCCAGTGCTTCATTCATGTTTAAAAATAACAATTAAAAAACCCCTCTGATTAAATTCTCATCTCTTTTAGGAAACACATTTGATTTGTATAGATTTTGATATTTTATTCAGTTTACCATGGAAAATACTTATTTAGTCTCTAAAGTGTATGCCCCTTTTTTGGAAATGAAATCTAAATCAGATTTCACATTCTTATGCGTGGAGATGTCAGTAGGGGAGCTAAAGCTAAAACCTTGCATTAATTTACATTAGTATCCCAACAAAAAATACTGTGCAGGTGCAGAGATGCAGAAAGATAAAAATCTTTGGTGAAAAATGAATGAAGATCTCTGAAACAGAAGCCATGTTTCTGTTTTTAATCCAGTTTCTTTTGTTGATTAAGTGATTATTGTAAAGATGGATTATACTAACAACAGTGCATTTGTAAGTGCTGGTTATAATTGAAGAATTTCAGTTGTGTACTTTGAAAACAAATACAAATACTTGATTTGCTTTTAATGTGTTTTTCAAATAGCACAGGACGTTATTGCCATGTCTCTTAAATTTTGATAACACTTGATGCAATATAGAATGGGTTATGTTAAAGGTGAAGCTGAACTTAGTTTTTATTGTCTTTTACAACTTCTAGAAATATAAAGAGAAAGATAAACACAAGCAAAAATATAAGAAGCAGTCGGAGTCCTCACCATCTCTGGTTCCATCTCTTACTGTAACTACAGAAAAAGTAAGTCAATGTGTTTTTTCTTCTCTTCCACTTCAGTTACTTACGTTGAAATTTCATGGTGTAATCATTCCACTATATATACAGGAGCTTTATATTGGCATAAATTCTATAATTATCAAGCACTCTTGGTATTTTTTCCTATAATGTAAAATCCTAAAATACTTTGAGGTTTAACATATGGAGAAAGGCTTAGAGTTTTGTATTTAAATTGTGAGTCAATAATTGTAAGGTGCCAGTGAGACTCAAGTGAACTTTTTTAAATTGAGGTATATTTAATAATTTGAGAAGTTTTAGAAAGTCTATTCTTAAAAATTCACTTGTGTATCCTGAGCTGACACTGAACCTGTAAATTAAAACTGGTAGTTATGAAATTACAGCTCATGCTTTGTGTACTTATAATATGCCTTATTAGCAGGTTGTTCTGTTAGGTTCTGTGACCTTCCCTCCCTGTTGATGTGCTAGAAAATGCCTAATTCCAGGGACAATATACCGGGTTAAATAATGACAGTTCTCATCGTACTCAGCCAGAATCGCTTTTGCTATCCACCAATAAAATTACAGTAATGTTGGCATTACGGAGTAATGGGCAGTACTATTGAGAAATGGATTTTATGTTTTCAGAGTTGGAAAAGATGTGTCCCATTCATGTGGGGATGTCTGACATCAGAATTGGGGAATCATGGTTTGAATTCATTTGGGTTTAGTACATAGCTCATCATGTTCTAGCAAAGGTTTTGAGGCTTGTGTTAACTGTGTGTGGTTTGGTTGCTGAGGTGTTATATTCAACAAATGTGTGTTTGCATATGGTACACCAAGACCTCGTCAGGATGGGGCGAAATGATTGAAATACTGGCTTTCTCTGGTCTCTGGAAGTATTATCTCAACTAGTGGTATCAATTTCAAGAATAATCTCCAAGAAAGTTGTATTTTTAGTATGCTTTGCATATTTCTTTATTCTTAATAGTAAGATTATTAACTTGAGAATGCATACCTGCTAACATCCCATTATTTGTAACTCACACTTCTGTTAAGAGTCTTGTTTCTGGTTCTACTGTATTCTCTTTGATGCGCTTGTGTCAAGTGAGACTTAGTGTAGTCAGTGGTTTTTTGAAACTCTCAATAACTATTTAAAAAAATAGAAGAAAAGGTAGAGTCAATTTACCACTTTGCTGTTTTGATTTAAGAGCAGTTAGAGATTACAATCAGTGAGTGTGACAGTTTCTATTGAAGTTAGGTTGTAGAACACGTTGAATAGTATTGACTGGTCCACATGATTTGTTACTTCATTTTATTAATTTGACCTAAACATACTCCTCTTGAGTCTGAGACAACTTCTAAAATTCATTGCATGTAAGAGAGGCTTCTTGTGTCGGAATTTCTTTAAACTTTACAACCTTTGTTTAGGTTTTATACTGTGTATGATCTTATCTTTCTTGAATTACATCCCTCTTGTACTTTGATTATCTAATCATCCTAAGTTTTTACAAAAAGTGATATTACTGTATATTTTTGTAAAAGTTAAAGAAAATATATGGAAATATTGATTATCTTTTGCGTCCTGCCTATTAGAACATGCTTTTAATGCCAAAGACACAGTTGGATTCTGTTTTTCTGCTAAGCTTATTTAATTGCTTTGTCTTCCCTATCTTCTTCCTAATTACAAAGTTTACTCCTATGGATAGTCACAGGGATGAGCAAACACTAAAGTGAACAGAAAATCTCTAGAACTTAAATTATAACTGAATTAAACTAAAACAGAATATTGATTGTGGAATTTGAATAGCATCATGCCCTTTTAGTTTTTTTATTTAAACTTCTGCATGTGGGTTTTCTGTACCTAACCTGTTTGCTTCATTTATTGCCTTTTTTTTATAGTGCTTCAAATCACCAGGAAAATCAGTGTTCAGTTTTTTAAATGAGGTTACTAAGTGTGATTATGTTTTTTTAAAAAAGTATCTACTGGATATATGGAAGTGATTTTTTTTTTTTTGTGGCTAGTTCCTTTGGTTAATTTTTTTCCTAAGTCCTGTTAACACCATTTACATGCATCTGCTTTTTTAGGTTATAAACTCATAATGTGTTCCTCAAAACTTTGAAATTTTAGTAATGAAGCAAGCTTTATTTTTTCTGAGATGAATATTTGGTTCAGAATATTGTATTAATGTATTGCTTTTATGTATCCTTTTACATAGAGTTGCTAGAATCGATTTGGATCTGGTGTCTGTTTCACAGCAGTTTTTCTTTGTATTGAATGCATGATTTTATCATGGTATATAATCACTTCTGCTACCATAATGTTCCTGTGGGGGGAAATGAAATTTGAAATGAAATTTGGTTTTCCTTTTTAAAGATGTTAAATCCTTTGTAAATCCGGTGGTAACGATCATTTATGCAGGTGACGTCTTAAAGCATGTTTTTATCTGGATGAATGGTTTCTTAAGATAGAATCATGAAAGGCTGCACGATAAACTGTGGATTTACCTTCTGTTAGTGTACTTGAATTGCCTGTTTGTTCTGCAGAATTTAATTCCAAGAAATTTTACTCATGTTCCAGTCCCTGCTATTTTGAGAGGCACTTTTGTGCATCCCTGTAATGTCTCAGCAAATGTTGTTCAGTCTGAATTGGTTAAGTTTGAAAAAGTTTGAAATAAGAAATGCATGACTACTCTTTGATTAATGTAGTAGCACTACATTTTTTCCCTTTTGGGACATAGATGGAGAATATTTCAAGGAGAACTACAGTAACTTAGGAATTTGAATTCTCTTGCTGCCTCTTCTGCCCACTTTTTTAGCTGGGAAGAGCCATCAGCCCCGTATTTACTCCTCATAAAAAATTTCTGTCTCCGGTTTTGAGCTTTGGCTCTCACCAGCAGTGCAGGGAGATAGGGAGTGAGGGTTATGAGCAGTTCATAAGAGTTCATAAGCAGTTGTTCCTGCACCTGCTTAAGGAGAAGAGTCCTTCCCCTGCTCCAGCATCCCTCCCATGGGAGACAGTCCTCCATGAACTTCTCCAGCATGAGTCCATCCCATGGGCCAGACTTCTCCACAAACTGCTGCAACATGGATCACTTCTCCACAGGGTGCAGTCCTTCAGGCACAGCCTGCCTGCAGTGTGGATCCCCCACAGGGTTACAAGTCCTACCAGAAAACCTGCTCCAGCATGGGCTCCTCTCTCCACAGGTCTCCAGGTCCTGCCAGGAGCTTGCACCAGCATAGACTTCCCACAGGGTCACAGCCTCCTCTTAGGCGTCCACCTGCTCTGGCGTGGATTTCCTCTATGGTCTGCAGGTGGATCTATGCATCCCCATGGATCTCCATGGGCTGCAGGGGAATCGCAGCTCTGGTGCCTGGAGCACCTCCTCCCTCTCTTTCTTCACTGACCTTGTTGTCTGCGGAGTTGATTCTCTCACATGTTCTCACTCTGCTCTTCTCTGCCCACAGTTACATCTGCCCAATAACCCTTTTTTGTTTTTCTTTCTTCACTATGTTGTCATGGAAGTGTACCACCATTACTGATGAGCTCAGCCCTGGCCAGCGTTGGCCTGGAGCTGGCTGGAATTGGCTTTGCCAGACATGGAGGAAGCCTCTGGCAGCTTGTCACAGAAACCCCCCCCTGTAGCCCCCCCACTACCAAAACCTGGCCATGCAAACCCAGGGTTGGTTTTGGGTTTTTTTTTGAGTTGGTTGTTTTTTGCTTGGACTCTGCTCTTACCATCTGGCGTTTTTTTTGAGAATTACTTGGCATGGTCCTTTCCCTCTCTGTGCAAGGCTACTGCCTTATATGCCTGCATAGGGCTAAAGGCCACTCAAACCTTGGAATGTACTGTGTATACCAAGAGTGATTATTGCACATTTACCATAAATCCTCAGTCAGAAGGTTTAAGAGTTGCTGCAGATGGGTGGTGTAACTCTTCATGGCGCACAGAGTGATAGATGGAGACCGTAAAAATGACAGTAGCTCTCTGGGCTTAGGGTATATTTCATCATGTTGGTGTTCATGGTTCTCTGACTAAGCATGTAGATTTCAGTACACCTTATAGCACCTTCTGAAGTGCAAATACCTGTTGGAGAAAAATTTTCCAAAGCAGAACTGTGTTGTGCATGCATATTCTTCAAAATCTGCCAGAAGTGGGATTCAGGCTTGCAGTCAAACCAAATCACAGCCCAGTGTTTGCAAATTAATACCTACTTGTCATTGCCTGGCCCTGGTATGCAAATAGATTCAAATATTTGTTTTCCTCAAAGCTTGTATATTTAGTTGTCTTCTGTCATTTGGAACTGACAAGTAAGGTTTATGTAAATGTCTTAGCTATTTTAGTAAAATATGGAAAACTTTGTATAGCTGGTATACAAAGCTTTGTGTAAAGATGAGGAAGCATTCTGTTGTAGGCCTAAATTCAGCAAGCATCCCACTTGGGGCAGGGAAAATGTGTGTGTATGCTCAATTTTAAGAGGCATGTGTTTGTGTGGTCTTTAATGGAGATAACTGTAGATACTATTTTAAATTCTATTCTGTAAAGAACTGAAAAACAGACAAGCTCATTTTGAACAGATGAGTAGCTTCTAGGTTTGATCCGTATTTTTTTTAAGAAGCTTTAAACAGCTATTTTACTAAGTGGCTAGAGTATAAATAACAGTAGAATTTTTTTTTCTTCTTCCTGATTTTGTTTTCATTTTCTTTCTTATGTTATTAAAACTCTGTTATCACAACTCCACATTTTTTTCAGTCATGAGAACAATAATATTCCTTTGTATGGTTTCTTAATGTTGTGCATGCAGTTTCCCTGCCCACTTAATTACTTTCTGTGAAACCTGTTTTGACTATTGTTCACCAATAGGAACAATTCTGGCAAAATTTAACATATGAATAATGGACTTAGGAAATGGACCTATGGATGAAATTTTCGAAAGCCCTGTGGAGAGTGTATGAATGTAGGAGAAGGGCCAGAATTCTTGAGGGTGGGTCGGGGTTGAGGAAGAAATTTGCATTGGAAGAAAATTGCTCAAGAGTGTTTTCTTACCTTGTCAGAGAGAGGGTTTGAATTAAGTGTGTCTCAGTCAGCTCTCTCATGTGTCTTCTTTACCTGGTGGTGCTTAAGGAATTGGATGAATGGGGGATGGTTTACATGCCAGGGAGTTGATTTTGGTTTGGTGTTGAGACTATAAAATCTTAAAAATCCAAGTTCTTAGGTTCTGGAGCCTTCAACAGTTCCCCTGCTGATGGAACAACATTTCCAGTTTAACGAAAAAGGAATGAAAATTTTATGTTCAGAAGAGCATTAAAAAGCTTAGTTTCTGATTTTTAATTTTAAGCATAAAATAACAATATCCTATTTAAATAGACTATAAAGGCTGTAGCCATTAGATTTTTCCATGTACCTCAGTGAAGTAAAAATTTCACCCAAAGCCATTATGTTTTTTTTTTCCACAGAATGATGTTTTATGTACTTCAGTTGTTTGCTGAGAATCTTCACAGTTCAGCCTCTTTAATTTCTGCTGTTTCTAGTTACATTAGTATTTGAACACTTCTGTGTTTGTCTGAAAGAATGAGGTCTTTTAAACAGATGTTACAGTTTTTTGTGTGACTTGTTTCTTTAATTTCTTCTCTCTTTCAAAATGCCAGACATACACAAGCACTAGCAACAACTCCATGTCAGGCTCCTTGAAGCGGTTGGAAGATACCTCAGCTCGATTTACAAATGCAAATTTCCAGGAAGTTCCTACACACGTTTCAAGTGGAAAAGATTCTTCAGAGGCTAGAGGGTCAGAGAGCAAAGCGAAGAAATCTGCAGGTCACAGCTCAGGTCAGAGGGGAAGAAAGCCTGGTGCTGGAAGAAATCCAGGAACGACTGTGACTGCAGCTAGCCCTTTTCAGCAAGGTACTGATTGTTATGCTGTAACACAACTTCCGCTTTGACATGAATTAGAAATTTTACGTACACAGAACTTGAAAAGTAATTAATCTTTTATCCTCAATACTGAGAATATTGTTTCACTTTAGCGGAAAACCCAACTTTTTTCAGGGTAAAAATGTTTTTTGCTATAACATTAAAAAAGGTTGTGCATTTTTAAAGGACAAAACTGATGCTTCTGTTCAGACTGTTAAAGTATTCTCTTTAGCTGCTAACAGAAGCAGCTGTCTTTATGTGCCAAAAAGTTAGTCTGGGGTAAACCTTAATAGGAATTTGAGTCTAGAGGTCTTAGCTCTTTAAGGGAGTAATACTGATTTTTTTTTTAGTCTGTTCACTGGCTAAAGAACAGAACCAGACTACCTAATGCATAGGATGCAATTGTCCCTCAGTAATTTTTCAAGATGCAGATATCTAAAGTATACCATTTTCTTCAGAATGAAAGACCTTTTTATTTAATTTTTTTGTCATCGAAGTATATAAGCAGAAGGTGAGTATGCATTATTTACCTTAGGTAATACAAAATCTTTTACTTTTTGAACTTACTAAAACCGACTATGTGCACTATGGGCACTTCTAAAGAGCAGATTTTACTATGGCATCTTCTTCAAAATTGAAAAAAAGATTAAAAAAGTAAAAGTTTTTTTTAAATTCCTTGATTAATTAAACATGTTATTTTGAAACACAACAAACTAGGGTTTCTATAAAGTAATTTTCAGTAATTTTCACTGTTATGTCTAGTAGCTGACAGTCCTTTATACTTTCTGATGTTGATTTTCCTTTGAGTTTATTTCTGCAGTGAACACTTGTAAATTTGTCCAGAACTCTTCCAGTATTTCAGGGTTTTTTACTTGAAAGAAGAGGAAGTGGTTTTTTGTTTAAATTCTCAAAACTTTGAAAATTGCCTTCTGAAATTCTTCATTTAAAGAAAAATCTTACTGCAGATGGCAAAATAGATCTTTACTATATGCATGTATTTTCTTTTAGGCTGCATTAAGTGAAGTTCATATAGCTTATTTAAAATACAAAACAATGATATTTTTATGGTTTTTTAAAATAGCTGTATTTATGTGAATTGTATTTTAAATGGAATTCTTAGCAATGTTTGGTGGAGTACTAATGATAAAACACTATTTTTTAAAGGACATGGGTTCTTTATACCTAATGTCATATTTAGGAGTATTTTCTTGATGTTGTCATCAGTCTGAATTCAGTGAAACAGTACCCACATACACCCACCTGTATAAAATTAGTGAATTTCAGTGCAAGTAGATATTTGTATTTCCCCGAGAGTGCTTCATTTTCTGACTTGAATGCACTAATACAGTGATGAAATGACTGCATTCCAAATACTGAAGAAAGAATGTAATTCTGTTACACAAAAGATCTCTATGGATCTGTGACAGTGCTAAAAAAGTCTTAAAATGCCAATTTTATACACCGTTTTTCACTTTTTCTCTTGTGCTTTTGAAAAATACGTCTTCTGTGGAACTCCTCCTCAGACAGGGAAAATTAAGCCCAATTGTTGTTCCCTTGACCCATGTCAGACCCTTGATTTTAGGTAGAATGGTAAGGAAGATTGCAGGCATAGTGTAGATGTGATCATAGCACATTTCTATCAGCCTTCTTTTTATATATGTGTATGTTCAAAAAACCTTGCTCCAATTTGAACCAAGTGTTTTTTATGGCTGCAAAACATGATGGATGTCAAAGTTGCCTAAGCAGCGAAGTTGTTACTCTTCTATTATTCGTTTTCACCTTGTTTGTGCCCCAGATTCAAATCTGAATCTCAGACAGGAATCTGAGAATCATGTTCAGCGAAGTGAAGATCACCAGGAGAACCAATGAGTTATTTAAAAAAATAAATCTTGGTAATGCTTTTCAAAAATTCCTTCCACATTAAAGTTTTTTATTCTAAGATAGTAATACTTCCCGTCAGTTTTCATCAACTACATGGAAAAACACAATTGTACTTC
>WEIT01025470.1:36839-47534 GCA_013389985.1 Dryoscopus gambensis | reverse complement strand
TAGAGACAGAAGCCTCGAGCAAATTCTGCCCTTTAGTATGAATCTCCTATGTGGTGTTGAACTCTTCGTTCACAACTGAGAACTTGCATCCATTCCTGGGATGTTTTGAGCTCTTGGTAACCAGAAGCCAGGAGAACTTGTTGAGATGGGAGTATGCCTACATCTCCAGCCAAAGTCAGGTTGTAATCTGTTGTCCTATAGACACTCTTTCAGAAGAGGTGCAGAAATACAAGATAACAGTGATGTTGCCAGGCAGACAAGGACAGATTTCTTCCTTCCACACATTTTCTCACCACTTGTTGCCTGGATTAACACTCTGCCCTTGTCTGCTAGCTTCCCAAATGAAGACATGACAGATGTCAGCAGCAACTGCAACCTAAATGGATAGCTGCCTTTCAAAATTATAAAAGGAGAGTATCTGCAAGCTGAAATTGTTTCAGCATCTGGGGCACCTGTAATCAGTACTACTTGTACTGTGTCATGCTGGTTCTCTTCACCCCTTGGGTCTTAAAAGGGAATGGATGGTACTGTTTTGGTTTACTGTAGATCCTTCTGAGGGTCCTGATTGCCGTTATGCGTAAGAATGTTACACTACAATACCAATTAAGCTGTAATCAACAATTTCTTCTGATTTAGGGAGTACAGAGGCTTCATAAAAAGTATATGATCCAGAAATGAGTGTCAGCTGTGTGGGTTGGTGCCACAAATACCAACAACTCCTTGCATTCTGCATAGAGAGAAAATAGAAGAGAACTCCTACTGCTTCTTCATAGAATCTGTGTAACATTTTTATGATGACATCTGCAGCAAGTTCATTAAATAGATGTAGCATTGCCAAAATTATATACACCTAATAGGAGTTATATACACCTATATAAACCTAAAATAAGTGCACACCTCCACACAGGCTAATACATGCATGTTTGCAACATAAGCTGTTAAACTTTTAAACTTCCTTTTTTATGGGTGTAAAGTATCTTTTGCTGATTTATAGGATTTCTATGTATCTCATGATCTTGTTGCAATGAGACATCTTTTGTTATGAAATTTTGATATGGTGCTAGGAAAGTGACCTGAAAGTAAGGTGGTTTCATTATCTTGCCAAATACACTTATCCTGATAAGGCTTGTCATATATTAGCCATTGGTATGTAGGACCTAAAGTGAATAACCAGGTCAATAGTATAGCATCAAAAGACAATAGGCTCCTCCAGAGCAGAAAGACAGAAGGAATTTCTGACAAGCTCCATACTCCCCAACAAAAAAAGAAGAGTAAATACCCAAGAGATTGTTCAATGGACTTTTTTTTTTTTGTGCAAATCAGTAAGCAGGCATATTTATCACTAAGGTAAATTATTTAAACACAGATTATATTTTGCTCTACATGTATATGTGATCATTAACAATGGTTTCTTTTACTGTCATCTTGATCACCTAAAACAATACCTCTTATTGTAATGGTGCTATAAAATACTGACAACAGAGCTCTTTAGACAGAGCTGTGGTGCTGAGGATCTCTATCATTCATGCAGAATGGTGGGATGGGCTGCACTGTGCCCAGGCTTACAGCAAGAGTGCCTCATGTTACATACTCTTCACACCTTCAAGTTCCATCCATCATGCTGTGCTCCTCATCTGGCAGCAGAGAAGGATACAGGTAGTTAGTCTTTCTAACTATAATTGCTGACTAGCATGCAGTTATCTCAAAATTATTGTTGTGTGGGTGGTATTATGTTATTTTCTTCAGAGGTGCCTGCTCAGCCATCCACTAGGCTAATGAAGGTATGTCAAACCACTGAGAGTTCAAACTTTGGTAATTAATTCAGCAAAGCCCTTTGGTAACTGTGTGCCTAATTTAGTGTGTTCATTCAAGAAGAAAAACTTCAAGATAACCAAAAAGAAACTCTGCAAAGAACCATTCTGAGAAATGGTTCTGTCTCCAAAAGAGAAACACTGACTTCTTACATTGCATTTATGTTTACATTTGTGTCTGGATGGAAGCGTGCCCTGAGTATCAAAATTATTAGTGCCACTGAGACAACCACTGTGATGGGGGAGAATGCAACATTTCGATACCTATGAAGCAGACAGTTCAATGCATCTAGTATGCATTGCTAGATGACACAAATCCCAAGCATTAGCAGGGGCATACAAAGTCTGAAAGTGAGCAGACCTTAAAAAAAGTAACTTGACCTCCAAAGTAACCTGAACTATGTGATAATCACTTTCCCCATAATGTGTAATGGAGAAACTTTAATGCATTGTCTAATATCATGCATGTATCACTTCAGGGATTAGTGGAGCATCAGGGTATCAAAAGGAATGATCTTCAGAGAGCTTATATATGCATGTCTGTTTATATGTTCCATGCTGGCATTGTTGTCATTGTTCTAAAAATACTAACAAATTCATACCTCAAAAAGTTAATGGCTGTTGTTACTTCATTAACATAAACAGTACCTGTCATGTTTAAGGAAACCTTAAATGCTTTTTCTGTTATATTTGTTATTAAAAAAACCTCCACACCGTTAACTTGTTCCCACAAAATTCTAATCGGTTTCTATGTGTCTACCACCCTAACTGTTATTGTTAAAAGCCTTTGGAAAACCAGTAACTGTTATTGTTAAAAGCCTTTGGAAAACCAGAAAGTACTTTAATAGATAACAGTACAAAGTTTTAAGATATAGTAAAAAAAGAGAGCATTTGGAAGATGTGACACATGTTCGAAACTGTCCTTCAGTCACACTTCCATGTTCTTCACTCCTTTTTAAGGAAACAGGAAAAAGCACAGGCAGAGGCTATAAACTAAAATATTTTTTCATTTTGGAAAAACTCAAAATAAAGTATGTGCATTATCTGTTTAAGGGATATTTATGAGGTTTTCTTGACATGTGAAAAAAAGGCAAATGCAGAGTTTCCAAAAAAGAAATTTACTTACATTCACGTGCCGAAAACACTCATGATGTTGTACTGATATGTTCACAACACCTTCACGAATGAGTAAATCAGTCTGAAACAGATCAACTCAAGAACTGCTGGAATGACTGGTGAAGTCATTTAAAAGTTAGAAGTCATCTAACTTTTGATGAAAAATTAGAAGAGCTAGTCTTGTGTAACCACAAATAAGAATATACCAAAGTCTATTTTGCTCTGGAGTACAAATAGGTGAACAAAGAGTTTGGCCTACTAGCAAAATGTAGGTGTAAATTACTCATTAATAACTTTATTTATGTAATTATAAAAGTTTTCTAAGTATTCAAAGTCAGTGGGTTTCAGAGCAAAGTTCTAATTAACAACAGGGTAAAAAAAGTACAATTAGTATCCAACTGGAGCTTCGTCTTTGAATTTATCAACTTAAAGCAGTGTGTATCTTAAAACTTAAGAAGCAGTGACCTATTTAAAGTAAATTAATCCTAAAATTAGCTAGAATGTTTGTAATTAGACAGTTTGACGCAGAGTTACAAGACATACCCAAGTCCCTAGTCTAAGGTGCAAGTAAAAGTACATATCAAACCAATGAACTTTATCAGACAACTCCTTGGCAAGCCTATTTTAAAGATCATTAATGCCTAGGAGAATTGCTGTGGATAAGTTTTACACATTCTCATCGTGCACGCTATTGCATATTGCACTTTAGTGACTGATAGAGCTTATATCACTAAGCCCATTTTCTCAAGAAAAGTGATTCAGTTTTGATATAAGTTAAACTATATATTTCAAGGTTGGCAGAGTTTTGAAAATTGGAAGACCTATTAGCAATGAGAAAATTTCCCAGCAGTTTTGGGGAAGGAGATCTCAATAATAAATATGGAAGGAATCACAAGCTCGTATTTAGATAGTCATGAAGGTTCTGCCTCACTCTGATGGTAGTGTGATGAGGTTTTCATTGTTCTGGGGAGGGAAAGAGATGTAGAAGAATTTTTGGTTTTATTTCATTGTTTGCATTCCTTTTGACTGTGATCTGACATGTGGGAAATAATGAAGCATTAGTCACTGAAATAAGAGCTGAGAGGGTACCTACATAGTTTCTATATCTTATGTATGGAATATGGAAAACTCCAAGACTGTTTAACAGTCACCATGTCTCTCTGTATTATTCAAAACTTTCATCCATAATTGGAAACAAAGTCTTTGAAAATCCTATTTTCACTAGAGTTTGCAACAGGTGCTGCTATTCGGCCTAGGTATATGTGATTATTCATTGCAGTTGAGCCTTCAGCCGAGTTAAATGAAGTGCACTTAAATGCTCCCTCTTCCCCTCTCATTAACGGCTCTACAGCAGCCTCTAGTTAGGTCCCATAGATCAGTGCTTCTCAACCTGAGGGCTATAAAAGAACTCAAAGGGGATTTCCAACTGTTAGACAGCAACAGTCAGCAGCAGTTCAGTTCCCTAAGTCTGCAGTAGATCTCTTTTCCCAGTAGTAGAGAAAGAGAAAAATATTACATACTGGCTGCACATATTTATTCTATCCAGGAAACTGCTAGCTACCTTTGCTGTCTGCTGCCAGTGTCTAATTTCCATCAGAGTAGACAGTATATAATAGTGGGTTTTCAATCACTTGCTGTAGGAGAACTGATCTGTTATGAACTCGGGTGATTATATTGAAACAGTTGAGTAAACTGCAGATGCTTGACATATTGTATTGAGTGTGGATCGCAGTGCCAAAGGGTTTGGGAAACAATCGGGCCTTTAGATTGCTCTTGGAGAGAGCGCAACTGCCCCTTTGTCTACCTTTCTCACTACTACTTTCACCACTTAGGTGTCTCAGGACACATTCATATTACTTCAAGTTTCTATATGAGTATTCAGAAACTGATCTTCCTCTCGTTTCACTTCTTCCCATTTTTCACAGCACACATCCCCTACACAAGTGTCTTTGTTTCAGCATGCTGCAAATAGACCACCCTCGTTGCCTCACAGGGCACCACTCCACAGGATTGTAACAGTCAGGATCTTTTTTCTTTTTTCACACTTGGAAGTGAGCTCAGTGACACATGATCTTATTCTTTAGTCACCTGTGGTTCTGTCAGTAAGTGTATTGACATCTTTGGTGAGAAAAGCAATGCATTGCACCTCTTCCCCAGGAACTGTCCGGGCTGAAATGACCAGCTGTGTTTTCTTCTGTCTAGTGATAAATTCCTCAGTTCAGATTTCCTCTCTTTCTTTCCTGTAACTGCACTCACCTGTCATATCAGCCTGCAACTCTAAGCAGACACTAAAAACAGATATGTCTTTAGCCATCATGCTGGGAATGAGAATATGCTCATAACACAAAACTACTTGAATTTTAGGACTGCAGCTGGTAACATTCAAGATGAAGCAAAAGGCCAACCCAGCACTGCCTGCACAAGGAATAAGGTCTGTGAGGGAGTGTGGCTTGTAAGATAAATAATCTGTTGTGACTAATAGGAAAAGGTAGAGAGAGATGGTCCTTAATTACTCTTCCTGAAAGGAGCCACCTGTGGGTTGAGCACAGCGTGTCCCCATTAGAAAGCGATCACAGTGGGAGCAGGACACCTGCTTCACTGCTGTCTGGAACTAGATCGTTTGTCCTCTGCCAAGACCGAGACCTGAAACAGTATGGGGCAGCTGGGGACAGCAGAGGGATTTGAATCAAACTAGTTCCAGATGAAGCTGTGAGGTTAGACATGGAGCACTAGCAGAGCAGCAAACAACAATCAATCACGAGCGCTGGCAGAGTCTGCCCGAGCTGAGCTGTGCCCTCCGCCATCCTTCAGGCTCCAAACCTCAGCGTGTCTTTCCAAGGGCTCACAATTCCTTAACCTCTGGTGCCCATCAGTCTTTGTACTGTGGGCATGCTGGTTCTGTAAGTGGCAGCCAAGTGCGGGGAGGAGGTGCATGCGTGACCATGATATAGCTTTATTAGCGTTAGGAGCAAAAAGAATTGAGAACCAGCATTAGGCATTTATGAATGTCAGCTTCTCTCTATCCAGGGAGTTGATTAATGTCCTAATTATCTCAACACAGCAGGATTCTTCTAGGATTCTCCCTCCTGCAGCTGAATAGCTTTCACATTATTTCAAGGTTTCCTGTTTAATATTAGAATTTAAAATTATATTTTTTCTTCTGTCAAAGGGGAGGGTAAAAATCTGAAATCCATGCTGAATACAGAAGATCCCTAAGAGATTCACTAAATGCATTCTATAACTCTTCTAAGTGTTCTGCCATTGAGATCTAGGATGGATCTCAGAGGTTTTTCTGATATAGTCATACTGCTTTTTATCTCCGTTAAAAAACAGGGGGATTTTCCTTCCAAGACATTTCACCAGTTTCCTCATATTCAAGCTTGAAGATCTGAACATTCTTTTATTTGCATGATTCTAGCATTGGAATCATACACCAAAAAGATTTAGCAAACATGGGAATAAGTTTTTCTAGGCTTTCTTTTCCTTCACATTGGCATGTGTGCTATTTAATTCTTGAAGTCTAGTTTCAACATTCACACTATTGTTTTGGATTAAAAAGCTTTTTTCTAAAGTTTTCATTGCACTTTTCTGGACATGGCACAGGAAACTACCAAAACAAGTTGTCCTTGAAGAGAAAGTAATGCAATGTACCAGTCTGGATTACAGGAGTAATGAAAATATCTGACTTCGTTTTTTAAGGAGGCCATATTATTATGATATTTTTTGTTTGTTTTAAGGAACCGTGCTGTAAGCTTATCTTCAGATATAATTTGGGGGTTTGTTTGTTTTCACTCACAATGAGATGAAGTGAGAGTCCAGATATCACATTTTTCTCTCTTGCTGTTGAAGATGTACAATACTGAGAACTGATTGTGACCGTAAACCTTCCATATGTCAAATTGGTTGATCCAAATTAAATATGTTCCTGAAAACAGCTAAAGCAAACATGGAGCTCTTGAAATATTTTTTTTATTTTCAAATTATAATAGTTTCCACTATTTTTACTAGTTTTTTTTAAGTTTGAATTTCAATACTAGAGCAACCCCTTTAATTAAAGAAAAAATCAACCCAAAACCCCTAAACAAAACCCAAAACCCTCCTCAACAAACAGAAAACCCCACAAACAAACAAATAACCCAAACAAGCCTTCACGCACACACACACAAATCCCCCACCAAAAAAAATACTCAACAAAACAAACAAACAAACAAACAAAAAAACCAAACACACCCCCCCCCAAAAAAGGTACAGATTTTTCCCCATGAAAAGGTGCAGAATTATAGTTTCTCATCTTAGGGTATTTGGCCTATGTTTTGTTCTGCAATCTTGTCTTACTGAGTAAAATAATCACATGTAGGATTATCAATCACTTTAGGATTATTAATCATTGATCATGACTAATCTTTTACAACTTATTTTGATGGGGTCTTCAGAATTACAACTTACAAAATGTTTGACTGATGAATTTTGCCTCCAACCTTGACTTTACTCTTCTGACAACAGACTGATTGGAGGTACCCAGAAAAGTGTAACAGTAACTTGTGAAGCAGGTAATGGGATTATTGTAATACTTGCTGACACCAAAATCAATCTAGATGTAGGCTTCTGGTCACTTTGGGGTGCCTGAATAGTCCGAGGCATCTGGTCACTGTAGTTTATCTTTCAGCTGCTTCTCTTTTGGAGATAAAGACCTTTTCCTGTTCATAGAGATACCCTGAACACTTACAAAACCAGTCCTGTGTTTGGATTATCTCCTCAAAAGTTTTCCCAGTAAATTGTAATTATCTCCTGTTTCACAGGTAATCTCAGTTTCCTCTAACACATCTTCAGTTTCACTGAGCTTTATTCCTTTTCACTACTCATTCATTTTCTATGCCCCAAGTTATTTTACATTTCTCAGTGTAGCACTGCTGATTAAGAGCTCCCCTGTGAATCCAGTGTAAAACTTGCCTGTCTTTATAACTCCCTCTTCAAACAATCCTAAGATTATTCTTAAAAATTGCTGACAGTATTTGACATTATAACCAGCAATATTAAATACATGGAATTCATTCTTCTGTAGTTTGTATGTTTATGGTGCAACAGCTGCAGTTTGATCTTATGATCATTCCTGCCTATCCCTCACCATATATTTGAAACAGAACAGCAGTCTACATGCAATTATGTACAAAGCAGTAAAAAGAAAAAAAGATCACATTTTTAGCTCCAGCAGCTACATGGCATCATTACCAATAGCAAGGGTTTCCATTCAACAACGTTGAAGATCCACTGAAAACAGTACAGTGATGAAATTTAGACTGAGCTAGGACAAATATTGATTCAACCAGACAGATTCAGGCTGCATCCATCAAAGGCATCCTGGATAGGACAAAGATGTGATAGAGCAGTTCACTGCACAGAACCTTTCCAAAAAGACTGGTAACTGAAAGCCACTGCCCTCAAGGCACAAGTAACAGACCATCATGCAGAGAATATAAAATGCCTACAGAGTAGACACTGACCAAAATCCTTAAAGTTAATGACTCAGTTACAGCCTTGAAGATTGGGAGATGCTGAAAACTAACTTGCACAGATGTTTAGAACAGAATCAGCATCGGGGCAAAAGCCTTTTTATAAGGCTTTGCCTTTATATCAATTTTCCTATTTAATAAGCTCTGCATGTGCTGTCTTTTTACTTAGGCTGAATTTATGATCCCCCAAATCTCCCTAGCTCCCAGCCAAATCTCTTTCAGGTTATGAGGAGCACCTGGTTGTTTTTTGCAGCAAACGTATTATAACTCACCCTATTGTCAAATCTAGAGGCCTCTGCAGCTCCCAGTAATGTTCTTTTCCTTACCATGGCATTGGGTGATGCAAGTCGTAGGCTGAAGAGGAATGAAGGGATAATATGGGGATGAGACTGCTAGCTTAGTGCTCGGGAACTGAGCCAGAACGGGCATGCAAATATGTACAGCATTAGCTAAACCGCTAATGGAAATATTCTTTGGCATGTGCTGGGAATTGTTTTGGAGCATTCAAATGGATCAAACTAGAGACAGAGATTGCTCTAACGATTTTTAAGCAACTGTCTTTCTTGTGGGCAGGAATTGGACACTGTTTAATTTACTAGTTTAGGAAGAGCCAGATAAGGTTCATGATGTTTAATTCACTCTGAATATTTGATTTTCTTTGTTGCTGACACATGACCGTAACTGGTGAGACAGATCAGATGTTATCATGGATTAAATGTCTTCTCACCTGATAACAAAAACTACTTTGTGTGTTCAATTTAAAATGCCTTTTTAAAATAGTCATAATGCTAATTAATACCTTGGCTATTACTTTTCCCCTTCATGTAATAGGCTTATAATATTTTTATAAGCAATTTTTAATTTTGAAGGAATGTTTGGTACATAACTTGTGCATGGTGCCAGATGTGATAATTCTGCATGTGGAATGCTGCAGAATCTCTTCACCATAGCAAAGAACCAGATGAAATGTCACACCCAGGATAAGAAGATGAGAATTCTGCCTCCCTTCAGCAGCTTGGTTGCCAGAAATTAAAACTTATTTCAACAAAAAAAAAGTGTGCAAGTAGATTTTTTTACAGTTTAGTAGGACCTGCTGACATGATTAAAGTTCAGCAATGGGAACAAGCGTATTGCTGAACCAGGGCCTCAGGGGATGTGATGGGACTTCCTTGATAATCTGTCTTCAGGTATACAAATACTGTAGACTGTTCATGACTTGTTTGCCCTGCTTAACAAGAAAGAGAGGCTAAATTCCCATACTAGAGATATTTTGGTTTGATGTAATAGAAAATTTATTACCTGAGATCTTGCAATAATTAAAATGTGTATCAAATGTGCAAACAGGGTGGTTTTTTCTTTTTCCTCTAAATGCCTGAATTGGTTAAGCAATGTTTCTGTACTTTAATTAGACAGTAGAAATCTATGAGATTGCCTTCATTTGGCTTTCAGCTGTTTACTTTGCATCAGTAAAATCCATACACTTTAAAGGAGATCTCAACTATAATTAAAAGTGTTATTGAACTAAACACAATTACCAATGTTTATCTCATTATGTAACGCTTTTGGCACAAAATGCAGAATGCAAACTTGCTTTCGCTTTGGCATTGTTGTTTTGCAGAGTTTAAAACAACGCCTGTAATTTAATCAGGTAATGAAAAATACTGCTGCCAGTCTTGGGGAAAATTTGGTGCCCCTTAAGTTCACGTTTCAGCTACGCTCTAGATACTGAGGCATGTTGAATTCCAACAAGCACAGAACTGGGAAATTACACCCATAGATATTTTTCCCCAGTACATCTTCTACTGGAATTTGACATACAGATATTTTTTCTACTTGTACAAAAAGGCAAAAAAAATTAGGTAATTTTCTGGCTGCTAGAAATGTGTCACTGAATTTCGCAATGTGAATTGATATATATATAATATTGCATCATGCATGAAGTTCTTTTGAGCTCCAGGTATCCATAAAAAAGCTTACATGACACGCATTTAGGAACATACAGCAAGTAGAAGTCAGGCTCTGTTCAAGACTTTCTTCTTTCCTCTTGTATTTATAATGCCAAGAACTATAACATATATTAGATAATATGTAAAATACATTAAGTTTTCCTCTAAATAGACATTGCTTGATTTTCAAGCTAGTTTATTGTATCTGCAATCTCCAGTGACCAGAAGGGCTAAAATCCAGTAACGCATGTCCAGCCAAGATCTGTGGATACATCTTTTGGAGAAGATCATCCTGATGAGGACCTGCAAGCT
>WEIT01025470.1:24130-36673 GCA_013389985.1 Dryoscopus gambensis | reverse complement strand
CTCATAGGAATTCTGGATTGCATTGCACACCAGCACAAATACTGGCAATTAGCAAACTCTGTACAGACATGAGAAAGTAAAAGGTAAATTTTTTCTCCCATATACCTCAAGATTTTTACTACTCTGAAGCCCACGCTAATTTTTTGTCCATAGATTGTTAGTCCTGATGACGTTATGTACTTCTTCACTGCCCTAACAGACCTAAAAGTTGGCTCTTACAGAGAGGCCCTTACGAAAGAGATAAGCAGCTCTTACCTAGCTGTGCATAGTGCAGCTAAGGACTGGGGTTGAAAGATTGTGTAAGTAGATTTAGATTTTAACTAAGCTCAAAACATTTCAAGTTCAAGAAAAATGAAACCTGGTGGAAAGAAATAGTTTGAGAACAAAATGTGGTCTCTTGGACACTGACAGTTATATGTACTGCAGAAAGTTTTTTCACTAGTTACTGACACACTCCAAAAGAGGCTGTGCCAACAATGACACTTGGTTTCATAGGCCAATCACTGCATGAGAAAAAAGCTTTTAGGAGAGAAACTGTTCTCAGTTCAAAGTCAGTAGCAGCCTTGAACTGAAGCAGCTATAAGATAGATAGGTTAAGCTGGTTTTTGACTAATGTGTCTCCAGAGCTGCACAGACATGGGCAACTTTAATAAAGGACCTTTGTTAACACCTCTCAAGTGCCTTTATAAATTGCTGTATATTGTGTAAAAGGTGGACTATCACAGTGAGCTGAAATCTTACAGAAACATCCGCATCATTTCTCACTGATATGTTACATGCTTCAAGTGTAAGCAATACAACAGCCCTCCAAATAAGGAGAAGGTAGATCTGCAACTTGTGGTGATGGACAGTCCTAAATGGCAGATCTGAACTGCAGATACCAGGGAGAAACTTCCATATCTTACTCTCTGCACTTCATCATAAAAAAAGCTGAAGCAAGCTCAGAAGCTTCTAATGCCATGAATATTTGTATGTGCAATTTCTAAACCATTTTTATCCCAAAATGCTGTAGTGGCAGTTCTTAGCCTGGGAGCGTGTAGATACCATCATCATGATCTGTTGAACCATCTTCAGATACAGTGCTTTCAGGCTCTTGGAGAAATGTGGAAAGGGTGTTTTGGGGCTTGCTGGAGCTATCAAAACAATATATCATGTTTGGAAATTCTTCTTGCTAGACCATCAATCTATGTATTTACTTTCACATGTAGCATTGGGAATTGGGTTTGGATTTTTTTAGTTTCATTTTCGTTTTCCTTGACATGGAATTTCTTGAGCAACTCTTTTGTTCAATGAAATTTTTATTTTTGCATTTTCAAGCATCCTTGTATTTATTGAGGTCATTGAACCCTTCTGCACAGACAGTTTGAGAATTTATATAAAGTGTTTAATGTGAGGGAACAGTCATATTTCTCTTATTTAATTGCACATTAATAATACAAATTGGCAGGTGGATCCTGACCATCCCTTTTTTAGATCCAGTTTAGATGCACTGCTATTCAAAAGGTGCTGAATGCTCTTCTTTATTTGGTACTCATTATCTTGCCTGGTTTACGGTTCTGTGGTTACCACTAGTTGTTTATGAGGTATTTCATTATTGTCAGATAAGATTTTGGAGTCTCTGAGGTTATTAATACAGCAATCACTTATTCCCTGGAAAAATGATACTTTAATAATTAGTCAAGAAATTTAGAGTGGTGTATCTCTTTTGTGAGAAATGGATTTAAATAGCATTTGTATGTGGAAAAAAATATATTCTAGCTGATGTTAGGTAAACTGAAATAGGAGGTGGCAGTTTTTGATTTTATTTTTTAACCAGTAATTGAGATTACCATTAAGGCAACTTGTTAATATAAGTCAGAGACTTGTTCATACATCAGGGATATTTTTGACATCCATTTTTAAAGTGGATTTAGTATTTTATTAAATAATTTGTTTCAGCTTATGGAATACATGTTATGTTATACATATATATATATATTTATATACATGTTATTCAAGAGTTCAGAGTGACTTCATCATTTGTGAAGATAAGGTTGATCATCCAAGCTACCTTTCTGAGAAGACCTGTCATGAAGTGGAATTTGGGAAGGCAGGTAATTCTATCTGAAGTCTTTAAATCGTGGAGAATTAGAACTTATCTTGCTTCTTCAAAGTAAATACTGCCAGGACAGCCGAGCCACTCTTGGACCTACAGGGAGGGGTCCTGCCAAGACACTTTAATGGTACCTACTGAAGAAAACAAACACCAAAGAAACTGTTTTATAAAGCTTTGAGCCCATACTTTCGCCATAAGGTAGTCCAGTTACTACACACTGCAAGTGTCCCTCAACACATCTCTCCTCTGGGACACACAGAGTGCTGGGCTCCTCAGCCTCAGCCCCACACTGCCATTCAGGTTAAGGTTAGGGTTTAGAGAACCTCAAATCTACAGCTCCAGGGAGACTGGACTGTATGCAAAGGCATAAGCCTATGCAAAAGGCATACCAAGGGGATCAAGGCACTCTACAAACATTGCTCCCTCTACACCTTTCTCATTTGGTCATACATCATGCTAGACATCTCTCCTCAAGCTGCCTCTGGGCGATGTGTTAGGTTTAGGATTCAGAGAGCCACAGTCTACAGCTCAAGGTGCATTATGGCTGGGAATGGAATGCCAGGGAGGTTGAGGTGCTGCACCAACATTGCTCTCTCCCAGCTTTCCCATCTGACCACCAGTGGTGCTGGTGATTTCAGCCTGAGACCCCAGTTGACATTAAACTTAGGGTTAGGGTTCAGAGACCCACTGACCCTACAGCTGCAGGGACCTGGACACTGCAAAAGGCATGCCATGTTTGGTTTTCTCCTTCTTCCTTTTTCTATTCATCCTATTGGTGTTTTCATTCTCTTCAGACAGTCAGTAGCTTTAATGATTGCAGATCTTATGCATTAAGCTTGAGAGTACAGCTTTTCAAGATGGTCACATGCAGATATAAGTAAACTTTGGAGACATGGTAGAAACTTAGGGGAAAAAAGTAATAATCATAAGCATTAAAACTATTGTGTTTTTCAAACATGGCTTCTTCTTCACTCCCTGAAGTTTCACAGCCTGGGAGTGATTAACGAAGGCAGACCCCGTGTAACATTTCACCACTAACCAAGTTACAGAAAGGCACGATTTGGAAGAAGGCTGGTACAAAAATGCTTTTACTAGTGGGAAAGCAAAACCCCTGGGCAGTTTCTATTAAGGAGAAATGGTTCCTAATATGAGGTTATGTAATGGGCTGGTTCCCATAGCAATTTGCTGACTGCTTTCAACTTTCACTCATCAGTGACAATAAAACATGAGTGGTGCTGAAATAAAGATTCAAAATAGGACCACAATCTTTGTCAGGAACAGAAGTGGCAGAAAGGCAATAAAAGATTTAAACAAGGGATGGGTAGTGCTGTGTAACTAGAGACATAGATTAACAACTGCAGTGAAGGTCAGGAACTGCTTCACAAAAAAACAGCCTGTGGAANAAGACTGTGTCTTCACACCAATCTATTTATTTACCTCCTGCTATGCCAGATGAGGAACGATAGACATTTATCCTCCAATGATTGTGGGAATACAGGGCAAGTCCCTTGGGATGAAAAAGGAAAGGAAAAATTACCACCCTCAAGACAGATATCATCAAACTATAACCACTTTCTTATCCAGTTTGACCTTGGGAACCTGACAGATGTCTTCCATAAGATACAGGGTGCAATACTTTTACTAGAAGAAGAATTTTTCATATATTCTTTCTACTTACAAAGCTTTAAAAACCTCGGTTTGCTGTGCAGAAACAAAAATCAGTATCTAGTTTGGAGGAAATTTGAGTCCCTTCAAAAATAATGAGCAACTTGGCTACACGGTCCATTCACCATGTTGTCATCTGACGGGTTGTGAGTCTCCTAGCTGGAACTGTGGCTTTAAAATGAGCATATGGGATTTAGGATGCTTATCCACCTGTCCTGCCCAAAGGTTGCTCAAGTAAATTACAAACTGACTCACAGCTGTGTTCTATGAGATACTTGTTTTAGTCAGCTTTTTAAATGTCTCAGAACTACGGTCCAGGAGCATGGCTCACAAAATGCAGCAACAGATTGCTGTTTAGCCTGCTGGCTGCAAGATTTTTTAATGTCTTGGGAATTAAGTTTAAAGGGTCTTTCTTCATTTAAACACAGGCCTAAAGGCTGCTCAGTTGTCTTTGCAGCATCCAAGCAGAGTAGCCTAATGCTGGAATGGGCAATCATAGCAGAAAACCTACCTCTGTGACTCAGTATTTTCTGGTAGAGTGGGAACAGCAGAGATGGAGCAACTCGGGGCTGCATTTGTGCCCACAGCTAGAAGACTCCTGCTGGCAGAAGAGGGAGATAGAGGTCTCAGTGTTGACTGACTCACCTGGAAATTAAGCCAGGTAAAGGACTAGACATGCACAGAGCTAGACACAGGACTTGATATTTAGGACATTGATTATAATAGCAGGAAAAAAAATCCTCAATCAGAAATAGATAGCCACTACAAAAATAGATATATAAATTTTATATGCAGGATGCTGACATTGAAAAGCAAGTCTTTCCAGATTGTCAAGTCCTGTCAGACACATCAGTGTGACTCTGTAAAAAAGCTGTGCTTGCAAAGAAATAATCACTTTTTCCTTTATTTTTTTTCTTTTTCCTGTCTTGATAGCACTAAGAAGACTATGATAAACGCTGACATTCTACAGTCGTTGACAAGGTTGATATATGTGCTACACGCTGAAAGTGCAATATCCTTATCCAGCCAGATCATGCCATGGACCCTAGAAATGACAATAGAGTTTTATTTTATTGCTCGGACATTAACTGTCAAGAAGTTTACTGCACAAGCCAGATAGTGTCTCTGACACTTGAGAAGCTTTGGTATAGATGCAATTCTTCCTTGCTAGCCAATGAATTTTGTATATGTGTCCACCTTGACTCTTTAGATATCAGAATCAGGAAGAATTACCAGGGAAATATTTACCTACTGTGTACAAGTTAGTACTACTTGCTGAGGAAATGACAGCATTCACCACATCTGGGCCAGCTACCTGTGGTGTCTTTTATCTCTTCTTACAACTCAAATTAGATTCCTTTCCATCCACCAGAGTATTCTTAACCTACTTCATCCTGCAAATTGCTAAAGGCCTTGACTTGAGTGCAAAAGAGTGATCAAGAGTGTTTTCAAATGTTGAAAGTTGTCCAGAAGTCTCAGTAGAAGTCTAGAAAGCAGAGAAAAGAATCTGTTACATAGGAAAAACACACTCATGCATGTCCGATCAGTAATTTTAGTTGAAGCATTGAATCCACTAGGATATCATTAGATTTTCCTCTAAAATGTTTAAACTAGTATTATACCATACGAGCACTATTCTAGGATCTAAAAGATGACAGATTTTTATTCAACAAGTACTTTTAGATTGAACATATCAGAATTAGATATGGTTTTAAAATTCTGTAATTGTGTAAGTGTCTGTGTTTATTCCTAACAGCTCTGTATTTATTTTTGATTTATATGATTAAAAATTGATCTGTTACACTTCTACAAGTAAAACAGTTGTAATAATTAGTAATTTGTTTTAAATGATAAGCCATTGTCATAAAGAGTTCCTTTATTTTTAAAAATATCATCTTTGGTCTGGTTTACAAATAAGCTGTACATAACAGAACCTGTTTAAATCATCTGTTGGAATTCCTATAGTGTTAGCGTTTGGAAAACATATAACCACACAAAGCAATTATATGCCGGTGCTTTATTGGAACGCGCGGGGGCACAGGGGCAGCAGAAAGCCCAAATCAGGTGCCCGCCGGATACACGGAAGCTTGCGATTTTATATCTTCACATTATGCATATTGATAATACATGTTAATTAAGACACTCCCCCTAACTACCAAGTCCCTCACCATAGTTACCATCACAAGATCACACAAAATCATACCTATTCTCTCCCCTTGATGTATTACCCGGACCCCCTTCATACTTGATTCGTTTTAGACAATTGCACCCGGATTTGAGTCACACTCGATTTGGTTGAGACAATCACATAATGCTGGCCATAGCAAGTTAACATTCTGTCCTAACGTTCTGTTCTCAGGCTATACTTCTTCTAACCACCACCTCCCCTCCTGATTACCCGTTTACAATTTGAAAATCATTTTTGACCTTATACTATCAATAGGATATAGCTGTCCGAATTTTTATATTTAATGGGCATTGCAGGGGGTACACTGGATATTGGACATGTTCAGATCTTTTGTCTCTTCACTATATTTCACCCTAATTGTTATAGATTAAGAGAAATGTGCCCTTTTTCTTTTCTTTTTCTATTCTCAAAGTATCAGTTTCTTCTAAAATACACTGCTTCATTGTACATTTACATTGTGATTATTTTGATCTCATACTCAGGCTTTTAACTCTTTATTGACACAAGGCAGGGAGTGGTGGCTTCAGGGGAGAAGACATGGGGTCCTGAGCAGGATAAGAGAGCCCTAGGAGAGGAGGCAGGGACAGAAGGGCATGGAGCCCACAGGGCCCTGACAATATCTTCTGATATGGTTTAGGAAGCTCTGTATTTATAGCTTCCGTTGAAGCCTTATGGACAAAATTTGAGTTTATTCTTGAAATTTTGCAGAGGCTGCTTGTGTTTGATTCATCTTTGTTGTTTCTCTGTGCTCCATAAAAATATCTGAACAGCTGTCATGCTGTGTTTTAATGTCAGTAAGGAGAATTGACCTAGAATTCCATAGCTTTTTGGTTTCATGCACAAGTTTTATGCACAGGTACTTTTCATGGGAAGAGCAAGTGGCCATTGAAGACCCCTGGGTAAGACTTTCAGCTGAGGATGTCAGCAGCCATGCCTGGAAGTAGGGGAGCCAGAGTATACACCACCACCCAACTCTCCAGGAAGGAAAGTTCACCAGCCCACAGCCAGAAATTATGTGACAGAGGAGCATGGCAGCTTTAGCCACAGATGACAGAGAACCGCTGGGTGTCCCAATGGCCTCGAGGTGCTCAGGCAGTGGGAAGTCATTCTGCAGCCACTCTGTGAGGGGCATCCCTGGCTTCTAGCCAATAGAAGAAATCCATCACCAGAGCTCATAGGTCTTCAGGACACGGATCTTCAAGACCAGAGGGCTGAATGACAAAGGCCCATTTTTGGTAGAGTTTAGGATGTTTAGGATGGGTGTTTAGGCGGGTGTGCAGAAAAAATTAAGCAGATCATTCCCTGATGCAGGGTCCTTTGTGCTCATTTTAAAACATACAGACACTGATTAATAGCTGTAATATCCTAATGTGTTACAGGACCTGCACCATAAACCTGAGGTTTTAAGCAGAGATAAGTAAATGTTACTAATTCAATTTTTTTTACTTTTTTTTTTTTTACTTTTTTCTTCTTAGTGTTATTTTTGATACCATCCCAGTCTATTTTAAAAGTGAGAACTTGAGTTTTTAATCTTGAGAGTACTGACTTGGTGTGGAAATGATTGAATTTTTCATAGACTGGGAAAGACAGTTTTCAATGCCTATATGAAAAATTTGGTTCACGTAAAACATATCAAGCTCCAAGTATTCACCATGTGCAAGCCAGATCCCCTAAAGAACAGAGCAAGTGAACAAAATGAGAGTAGGATTTTCTTTACAGCTTGGTTATATTTGCCTTCTTGTTTTTCAATCTTTACTGTAAATTAACTTACATTTGCAATATTTTCTCTAAAACTAGGATTATAGGGGTCTGAGTATTTGTTTTATTTTAAATAAACCAAGATTCTTAGGTATAAAATTGTTCTTTAGGATACTATCTATTCAAGTGCATGAGCTGCTATCTTAGCTGACCTAGGGAAGCAATTGCCATTTCCAGTATGAATTCAGCTTCTTAACATAGGCAGGAGCTTTTTCTTATCCATATTTCAGTACTTGCCAGAAATGTGATAGATATTTGACAACTAGAAAAAGGAACAATTCCTGAATTAAAAATCTTATCGTATTGATCCTTTTCCCAGAGACAGCGTACTCAGAGCATTTTCCATTACCTGTAATGTCACCTCTTCCTTTAACATAAAGAAAGACAGCATAGTGGCTATCCCTCCTTTCACCTTAGATGAAAGATACCTTGCTAGTATGCACTGGCTCATAAATTGGCCATTTTCTGATAATTCTGTAATTACATCCATGTGATATTTTCTGTAAAATTGCTGTTATTGCCCTTTGCTGCTGGTATATAACAATCCTTGTAACATTACTAAGGAATGTAACTCTGCCAAGACACAATAAAGAAGAGGTCAAATCTTCTGGTGGTTTGCTACACCAGGTGCACACACCTGTTATCCTGCATAGTTCAACACATTGCTAACTACCTAGCCAGCACCAGAAATCTTTATCCTTAAACTGATGCCTTCTCCAGCTACCTGGAAATAGAGACTAGAGTAAGGGAATAAAGGTAGATATTTATTTGAAAGGCCTTCAAAGGTACACCCTGGGGAGCCAGAGGCTACTTCCAAAATGGACCCCAAGATGAGTGTCAGGTCACGAGTTCTTCACCCTTTTATAGGTTTGGTCTATTTGCATATCAGTGTAAATTTAACAGTTAAAACTTTAGCTTTCTTCAATTTCTCCACCTCTCTAGAGGCCCTAGCCTACACTTTGGGTCTAGGACAATCTGAGTGCCCTTGAATAGCAAGCTCAGAGAAGCTTTGTTGTGTCTATCTGACCTAAGAGAGTGGCTAATGAGCTACAAGAAGCTTCAGAGTTACACACCAGGCAATACAGAATTTGAAAAAATATAAAAGTTAAAACCTAAAGCATCAAAACAGTTGACACTTAATTCTCTTTCATTAATTTCTCAGGCTTAGATATACTCAGCTTTGTTCACAATCTTGGACAGAAATAGCGGTTATATTTTAAAGATATTTTTAACAGCATCTTGTAGTGTCATGCCAAAGTGAAAGGACCCGTACCGTAACTCAGTAAATGTTTCATCTCAAAAAACCAATCAGAGGGATTTAGATCAGACTTACTTCTCAAAATTATTTAGTGGTGCTATTCATAAATAATATTTAAAATTTTTAGTTGCTGAAGTGGAAAGATTAGGTAAGTTTATTGTCAGTAAGTATAGGAATGAAAATAATTCAAATATATACTTTGCTGTGTCAAGTTTAAAATGACTGTGGGTGAGCTAAAAAAATTGCAAAGTTCTTTAATTGCTGTTGAAGCATTATATAACAATGGATTTTAATATTTATCTCTTCCCTTTCTTTTTGTAGTATGCATATAAATATTATGTAAGGTATAAGAGCCTATCTATTGTAAATTGCAAATTATTAATTATGCCAAAGTCATATTTGTTTATACAGCCTGAACCTAAATAAATTGTCAAAAAGACATCCAGTACTTGATGCTTTTTATTAGCCAAAACATATTTTCATTTTATTTCAGGCCCCTGCTTCTGTAAATGGATCTGAATAGGTCTATAAGAATATAATCACAGAGCTACTCTACATTGTTTTATTTATCTGTACACATAATACTTTAGAGTCACAATAAAACAGTTCAAATTGTCTTCAGTATTCAATGAAACTTAAAAGAAAACTTACATGAGGCTAAAATTTTGCTTAATGAGTGCCTATGAAATGATCACATGATCAAATTAAAATGATTCCACTGATGCGTTAACCTGTGTGCTTAGAATAAAAGCCAAACACAGTTAGAGGGGGAAAAGGGTTTTTACCACAGTATTTAATAAGGATCCTTAGAGTGCATCACATCCAGGAGCATGCACCCCTGGAGAATGCACAGGCAAATGCGCTTAGATGATGGTCTGTGTATACAATTATAGAACTTGAACATTAGCATATCAGCATACCTATTATAGGTCCCCCAATGAAGGGCCCAAGAGAAGACCTGTCCTGAGGAATGTTCCCCTGGAGAGGGCCTATCTCGGTTTACAGAATGTGTTCTGGAGAGGACTTTGGCATCTGGGGCGTTCTGACCCCAAACTCCAAGGCCTCTGAGATGTTTAGTCTCTTGGCTTAACAGAACTTTGGGTCTAAGCTAGTCATCAGACTTGGGGAATTACAAGTATGGGCTAAAAGCACTGAGGATTCATAAAAGCTGCATAAAAGTGTATATGAAGGGGGATATGAGAGGGGTATATGAAAAAGCAAAAATCATAATGGCATACCACTAGTGTATGTAATAGTTCACAGCTGGTAGGAAGAAGACCCTATGAAAGCGTGTGCTTTATCTACCTTTTCCCTTGAAGTATTATCAAAGATTTCTCTTTAATGTTTCTTATGCCCTTAATGTAGAATTTGGGCCCTCAATACAAGTAAATAAAAACCTAAAGCAGGCTTTGTATAAGGCTCTGAATGCACCCAGAGGACACACAGAGATGGGTGGTCTGCCTGTGGCACACTCTCTCGAGAATGGCCCTCTTCTTGCTTACAAATTCTTGCAGATTGCCAGGGAGTGGATCAGTGACTGCGAGGTAGCACCTTCAGACTCAGCATTTGGGAGGGAAGACAAAGCTGTGGGTAGCCTTACCAGAAGCAGAACAATGCTGCTGAGTTATGAGGAAGCAAACAATGGGATTCATGGAAAGACTCAAGCAATTTGACTCTACTTGTCAAAGAAGAAAACACTGCAGAGGCTAGAAAAACAGGCGTTCTCTATTGTTCTCTAAATTTAATATGAGCACCTCTGTGTCAAAAATTTGGTTTTTAAATTAAAAATGGGAACCTTTGTGCCAAAAAACCTCAGGAATGCCTTATGTAACATAAAACTGTTTGTTTTTATCTGAGAGTTTTTGAACTAATATGCTGTAGTTCATCTCTTCTTTTAAATGGGTTTGAGATTCTGAATGTAATTATACCATAAATATCTCAAAATGAGAGGGTAAAATCAAGATGAAGGTTCTGAAAGTTATGCAGTTTTGTTGCTAATTCCTAGTTAATGGTATTTAGAAATTTTTCCTTTTTTAAAATTTATTGTTAATGCAAATACTGATTTGAAAGTCATGAACAAATGTAAGATATTTTCCATTAGTAGATGTGGTAAGCAGAACCATGGAATCTTATTTAAATATTAAACAGTATTAATTTTTTTTAAAAAAATAAATATGTTTTGGTCTAATTGAATGCATTTGCCTACTTGGAATATTACTCCTGTTAGTTTGAATTAGGGTTTTGAAAGAGGCACTAGCTAGTGACTCTTAGTTCTTTTAATGAGTTATACTGAGGCTTTCCCTGCTTTTTGTGTAAGTCTCCACTTCTTCTGGAGTTCTGATCCTTTATAAATAATTATGAACCAGCTTAAAATTGTGTTATAAAGTTTCTCTTATGAAATACGTCCCAAATTAGATAAAAAACCCTGAGTTTATAAAAATCATCAACTTAAAAATATTCTATGAAAGAAACAAAACATTGCTACAGAAATTTCAGGGGACTATTCTGTAATGATCTCCTCTTATTTGTAGGTTATACTGCACTATCCATTTTCTCAGTTTAAGGTCATGTCACAGAGAAAGTGGACATATTATGAAAATTAAACGAAACATCTCTTTTTTAGCTCTTCCTGGGGATGATTTCAATTGTACCTTTGTTTTAGATAAATGTTCAATGAAGTAAGCTTCTTCTATCAGAATTAAATTTTTTTTGTAATCATTTTATTAAATCTTCACACAGTATGATTTCCAAAAATCATTTACCATAAAAGAGTTTTATTCCAAGTGCCTGAATCCAGTTACAATTTGCAGTTTTCTGTTTTTCAGTAAATCTTAGCCCTCAGGCTTTTCATACAAATTGAAAAATGGGGTGCTGATCTCAAGAAAGGCTTCATATTTTTCATGAAGCTTTGGAAAGTGAGTGAACTTAGAATTCCCATTCTCTAAGAGTTTCATCAATAGTAGTTTGAGAAGAAAGGTGAGAAGATGTCTGGGAGTGCAGATTTTCTAGCTAATTTTCTTAATTGACTCAGCAGTAGGACAAGGTTTTCTCTAAACATGACAGCTTTCTGTTGTTTTTGTAAAGTTTTTGGGTTTTTATCTTCTTCCACTTAACTGCTTTTCCCCCCTTATTTTTAATTTTTTTCCAGATGAATAGTAACCATAAAGCCAGATAAATTAGATCCGTATTTTCCATGCATTTTTTTTGGCATGGGGAGTATAACTGTTTTTCCAGCAGGATTTTTATGTCAAGTAAACTGTCTAATCAGTATCAGTAAAAGACAATGCCATGGTACAATTTCAGTATGTTAAAATGATCTTTAACACATTTAAAGAACTTACTCAAGAGAATGATGGCCAACTGATGTGTTTAAACACTGTGGCCAGAGATTAATAGATTTCCATCTCTAGTTAAGGGAAAAGATCAGGAGACAGGCCAGAAGTCATCAGTCATGGTTATTATCAGTAGTACCCTTTCCCCCTTTGTGTTGCTGGAGCTAGGAGGCTGAGGAGATAACATGATAATATTGATGTGAATCATGAGGGCAGACTTTTCTTTCCTCTCTCTCTCTCTCTTTTT
>WEIT01025470.1:11118-24065 GCA_013389985.1 Dryoscopus gambensis | reverse complement strand
CCCCCAGGTGAGCACCCTGAAAGGAGCAAGGAGGTAAAGGAGAGAAGAATATAATTAAGGTTTTAGGAGCTGTGAGGTTAATGCCAAAAAGAAGAAATATCTCTTTAGAAGCAGAAGAAGCAGGTGTGAGTCTTGGGGGTGAGGGCAACTCAGTATGGTATGCTCATCTTAGTGCAACCTCTGTAGGATGCCTAAGGAAAGCACATCAAATGAAGGTCCCACAGCTGTCCAGAAGCTTGCAGTTGACCTCCAAGGTGGGCCAGGTCTTCTGAGTGGGAGACCAAGGGAGAGCAAGCAGTATGCTTGACACCTCTGTGCAAAAAAGCACATTATTGCAGGAGTGATTCCAAAAAGTTTTTACGAGCCCTTGCCAGGACATAGAGATACAAGAGGAGCTTCTAACAGGTGAGAGGAATTTGCCCTGTGATGGCTTTATTGTACAAAGACAATCCTGAATAGGAAGCAAGAAATAGGTTGGCTATTTCTTCTGTAATTGATATATATTTTTAAGAATACAAATAAAAATATCATCCAAAATAGCTTGCCGTTGTCTCATAAATAGTCCTTACAAGTAGGTTGTTCCTCCAAGTTGCTAGAGTGGATGGCTATATGTCATTAAATGAAATTTAGCAGTGAAGGGGTTTTTTTTCTTTTTATTTTGGACTCTTGAATATAAATTTATTTTCTCAAACTGTGATTTTTTTAAGATATAGACACAAACTTTGCAGAATAGTATTATAATTATTATTATTACGAAGTTGAACAGAATAAGGCTCCTTATGATATATATCCATTAGCCCTGTGCTCTCTGGATCAGAGAACTTGTGTGTAGTAAGAGCAATGTATCATTCCAAAGTCTGGTGCAAGGTTTTTTGTTGTATTTCTCTCACTAATATCTGAGGTCAAAAAAAAGAGAGCCTCATGATCATCCTCCTATCATGACAGCTCTGATGGCATTTTTTACAGAATACTTTATCTTCATTGCTCTTCAAGAATCTAAAGTGGGAATATTTGATTGTGTGTAATTGCCTGGAAACCTGAGTTTGACTTCTCTCACTTTCATGAAGAAATTCATTAGATGTTTTACATTGACCTTTATAGTTTCCCGTCAAGAAATGGATTGCATTCATTAATGTTTTGTGTCTTTAGAGAATCTAAATTGTTGTTTTAAATGTATTTTAGGAGCAGACTCATAGAATAAATCTTCTCTTGCTCTTCTATTATCAGAAAACCTTCATAAGAGAAATAAAAGAATGGCATGAAATGCCATTAATGAGGTTACTTGACAGTTTAGCATTAAGAATAGAGAAAGATATCTGTTCCTGAGCATGAACTGTAGAATATAGAAAATTAATTTTTGAATTAATTACCTATATTTGAAAGGTTGGCATCAAACCATTCATTCCTATGTATTGTTTGGAGGTTATAAATGACTAAAAAGTTTCTGTAGGTCATAATTAAAGGTCTCATTCAAAACTCTAATTTTTCTCAAATGTGATAGTGATGTCTCTGAAGGGAGAATGTTCCATTTCCCTTCAGAAATGCTAACAAAAATACATATATGCATGTTCATGATTTTTTTCATTCACCCCTGACTTAGAATTGGTATATTCCTTGTATACAGTGCAAAATATCCCTTTTTCTAAATACCATTTTATATGTTTATGTTATTTTACTCTCTCAAGGTAAAGGAGAGTGTGGACCTACAGTGGAGTTTAGCTGAGTGAATATAGTCTGCAGAGATCTAGGGAGATAACCTACTTTCCCAGAAAATTTTTGGAGCTTATAGCATGTTTGATCAAAATGAGTAGTTGGGGCATAGCAATTATTTGCCTTCTCTGAATCTTAAAATTATTTCCCTTCTGCAGGTGTTTTCATTTTGCATGGCAAATTTCAATGACTAAATCATCTCCAGAAAAATTCTTTGGACTCTTGGATTTTCTGGTTAGCTTCAGAAAGTTCCTAATGCATAGTCTTATTTTCTACACCCTACTGGTTTTTCTCTTTTTTTACTTTTTTTTTTTAATGGGTTTATATGCTTTAGTTACGGTAACTATAAAAGCAAAAAACTTAAGAGTAATTTTCCTTTCAAATTAGTATTCCTTATACATCTGGACTGCATTTTTTAAAATTAATTGTTCTAATTCCTAGTTTTGAAATGCCTTACTTGAGATATATTTGTATGTATATTACAAAGGAGCGATGAAGGAAAATCCACTCCCTATAAAAAGGCCTGCTTACACAACTTCAGGTAACGTGCCAAAGAATCTGGCCATTCCAACAAATAGGTTACATGTGAAAGTTCGAAAGCCATCAGTTCTCAAAGCTTTCTCCCACAAGCGCAGTATACAAATTTTACTGAGTACAAAGTGAAGAAAATTTGTTAACATTATAATGCTTCCCATCTAAGTAATCAGCCTGTGATAGAAGTGAAGTGAGCATGCTGATGATGTATCATAGGTTGGCACAGCTTGGAGTGTTAATTAAGAAAAAAACGTTGCACAAATTACGGAAGTGATGTCCTTTTGCAAGGAGCTGTTGTAACTTCCTCCAAACTTAATAGAACCAATCAAGTAGCTAATTTGAATATTGACAGCTCTATTAAACCACTTAAGAAATTGGAATGCCTCTGTAAAAAAAACCCCATTTAAAGATGCACAAGCCCAGCCTGCACTCTCTCGCTTCCGGCCCTTACAACAGGTAACTGGGGCCTGTTCGGCCCGGACGGGCTGGGCTGGGCCGGGCTGGGCCTGGCTGCCCTGGCTCCGTCTGGGCTCTGCCCACATGAACCCGTGGGGCCGGGCCGTGGCTTCCTGTCTGGGCCAACCCCCTCCGCATTCTGGCCCATCTAAACATCTTAGCTGCTCCTGTTCCTGCTCCATGATGGCCAGCCCGCGGCCTGGCGGGGCCAGGCCGGGCCATGACCCTGTTTCGTCATGGCTTGGCCAGATTGGTCCCCGGCGCGGCAGCTCAGGGCCAGGCCGGCCGGGAGAAAACCACCCAGGAGGTGCAAGCAGCTTTGACCGAAATTGCCCCCCTAGCTGAAGCTGGGATCATGCAGCATCTCCTCCAGCTGCCACCAAGATCATGTGACCACCAGAGACAGATAAGAAGCAGCTTGCAAGCTCTGGCCCAGCTAAGATTAATCCTTCCAACACTGTAAGTTCCTCTCCTGGGATAAAGGAAGAGCAAAGACACAGAAATAGACACCATGATTAATAACACCTAATTCAGTGAAGAAGAAAGGACTGAAGCCTAGAGAGAAAAGGTAGAGGAGATGCTCGTAAACTGGAATTCTTTTGTAAAAGTTATGGACTATGAAATATATCAGAGACTCTCTTGTAATTTCATGATAGACATTGGGGGGTAGAGCTTCTGCTATGAGCAAAGTGCCTGTGCTGAAAATAAGTACATATTGATGTTGCTGTGATCCAATGAAAAGCTTGAATAGAGAGAGGCAGGGATGAGGTGAAGACCCTTTGCTCCCAGGGAAGAAGAAGACCTCTGTTCCTAGAGATGAAAGATGATCCCAGAGGTGGATGAAGAGAACCTTTGCTCTTGAAGAGCTCAACCTTAAAATAATACCCCAGTAGCTAGAATTGAACCCTCAAAAACAGTTGTGGGGAAAGCTGAACATCGAGGGAAGGGACTCACACAACCAATAGAGATCCATCCCGGGTGGCTGTTGTGCTGTGACATTGAAGCCATGAGAAGACTGCTTCTTGTGTGGAAACTCCATAAAATGAGCATAAAAGACTCCTCTCCCTAAGTGAACTGATAAAAGACTATTATAGAGGGTATAAACTGACTGAAATAACACCAAGTTTGTGTCTTTATGTTATAAATGGAAGGAGGGAGGAGGATGGGGGGAAGAAAGTGGTCTGAAGATTTATTCTAACCATTATTACCTTTTTTTCTCTTTTAGTTCTATTATTAAATTTCTTTGTATTCTTTAAAGTATGGAGCCTACTTTGCATTTCTCCTAATTCTTATCTCACAGAAGGTAAAATGCGAACCAAACCACTACATGTAAAATGTAAAAATTAGGATCTGTGGCCTCCGGGCAACTGGAAAGCTTCCAGGATACGTCTGGTGTTCTGCTTGTTGTCAAATAGACTCCAGCATCTGATGTTCAGGTGCATCATATCACCAGCTGTCTCCCTCTCCCTTTTTTCCTCTCTCTCTCCCAGCTCCCTCTTTCTCTGACTCCCTCTCCCAATCCCCAGTTCCCTCACCCTCTCCTTCTTCCTCTCTTTCTCATTCTTTTTCCTTAGGAACACTTAATACATTCACATTGTATATATTTAAATTGTATAACACACTTGGAATTAGGAATTAGAGGGTTAGAAATGACTTGGAGGGATTTGAATAAAAGGAGCATAGAGATAATTGGGTAACAATACAAAAAAGAGACATTAAATATTTAGTAATTGCATATCATTGCACTTGGGTTATTTTTCCCCACAATGAGGGTTAAAGAGATTATTCAGAATTGTGGAGAGTGAAAGAAAAAGATTATAGGTAAAAAAATCTTAAGATATTATGAGAGAGATTCACATTGGTTGGCTTAACATACTTTTATCAGTATGTCATACTGCTGTTATGATAAGGAGGGAAGAGAGAGGAAGAGAGGGAGATGTTTTCCTTCACAATGCAAATGAGCAGCACAGTCAGGTGTCTGCTCTGAGCTGCTTTCTGGAGAACCCCTTCTTCTTCCCTGACTCCAGAGAGCACCCCATGAGCTACACTCTGCATCTGAGTTTGGTGTCTAAACTGGTGTCTAAAGATGCACGTTGGAATTTTTTCCTGACCAGGAAGCCACCAAGAATACAGAAGATATCAGAGCAGTGAAAAGCTATGCCTATTCTTGAAACATGGGATTAAAGACATATAATTGGTACTCTTCATCAGTTTTTGCGTATATAAGAATTTTGCACTCCTATTATTGATGTAGATGAACCTCTCAAAAATAATACATGAAGTTAATGTAATTTTTATATTTTGGCTGGTAACTCTCCAGTATGTGTTGCTAGCTTTTAGCAACAAAACTATTTATTCCTTGTTCTGTTGCATTGCTATGTAGGGAGTGGTAACACTGTTGGAGCTTGGGGACTGGCTGGGCATCAGTTGTTTGGTGGTGAGCAACAGTTTGCATTTGTGTCGTTTTTCTTGGGTTTTATTTATCCATCTTTGTTGTTTTCCTTTTCCTTGAAATATTATTATCATTATTATTGTTATCAAAATTCTAAAATACTTATCTTAGCCCATGAGTTTTCTCACTTTCACCTTTTCAGTTCTCTACCCCCATCCCAGTGAGAAGGAGTGAGCAATGTGAGTGGCTATGTGGTCTGTAGGTGCCAGTTGGGGTTAAACCATGGAAAAAGCAATATTGCAATCAGCACTAAGCAAAAGGAAAGATTATGCTTACTGGTCATCTAGGCATGATGATGCAGTGGAAAAGAAAGCTGAAAAAGTGAGGAAGCATATTTATATACGGTAGGTTCAGGTACAAAGAAGCAATTTTTGAATCATACAAGTCCTTGTAGAAAGCTACATGAATTTTTTCATTCATCAGAGTTAGTACAGAGATTCTTGTTAACTTCTCAGGCACCTCCATGGATGTAAATGATGGCATGTTAGAATTAGAAAAAAAAGAGTGACTACAAGTGGGAAAGTAAGGAAAAGAGAATTTATTTTCCTGCTTTTGCATGAAATTTTTGAGAAACTCATCGTTTCTGTATTCTAAAAGGTATTGACTGGACTTTGGATGTGGAGCGTATTGAGAAAATGTTCTGCAATATAAATATCATGGCACAAAGAACAAAAGCAAAAAAATAGTAGCGAGATTTAATTGAGAGATTTAGACATTCAGACATTGAAATGGAAAGAGACCCCATGCCTCATCATTGCTTGTCTCCAGCATTTTATCTGAAGAAACTCTTGATAGATCAAGAATGAATTCAGTCTTTCTGATATTTTTGCTTTGTATCCAGCATTGTGTGTAACATGCACAGGTACAAATTAGAGAAGAAATACATGTTTTATCATGTTAGTGTTGTTAAGAGCATATCAGAGGAAAAGATCTTCAAAAGAATTTTGCCAGGTCTCATTTGGAGTACTTTAGATCTATGGAATATCTTCTATAATTTTCTTTTAAGAATATTGATTTAAAAATTAATTATTTTCTGAAACTCTCCTGTCTTTGTGGGTTTATTATATTTTTCAGCTTTCTTTCAGCATTCTATGTAGGACTCACTTTCTCCTTAAAAAACAAATGAATAGTTAATTTTCTGTGAGAACTACTGGAAACAGAATGATTTGTTCCCATCACAGCTTATTTTTCGAAAAACAACATTTTCATTGGCCTCAGATTAGTCTAGGTTTTTTTCTATAATTTTTGCATAGTATTAAAAGCTTTTTGGTTTAGTTTCACAGAGATTATAGAATAATTACAGCTTTTATCGGTCATTAGTGGCTATTTTCTTACATCAGTGACTTACTTTCTGCTTGCAAATTGATAAAATGGAAGCACCGTTCATATCTACTTTGCAAAGCTGGGTTGGGGTCCTTTCAGGAGTTTGGGCTCTAATTTAAATGATGTTTCTTTTTTACTGTCAAATAAATGTAATTCCTCTGCACTGTACTGGTGGTAGCAGTAAAGCCACAATCCAAAGCATGTTTGGAATAAAGAGGATTGTGTATTTTTCCAAGAGAATAATTCTTAGGCTTACAATAAATACTAGTAATTTGCAAAAGAACACAAGTCATGTTTCTTCTTTCTAGCTCCACTGAAATGTATGCCTGGAAATAAGTTACTGTTATTCAAAAAAGCACTCTCAGCTTGTGAATATGTGAAATGGAACTTTTTCTAGTCAATTGCACCACTTATGTATGCATATTCTGCCATAATCTGTTAGTGATACAAATATGCGTTTGCTTCTTTCAATAATTTTTAGTACTTCAGAAAAGTGGGTGAATAAAAATATGGTTTGTACCAGTTCATGCATTACCAGAAGCTGCTGATTTAATTCCTTAATTCTTGGTGTGTTTAATTATCCAACAATAAAGCACTTTGAATTAGAATTCTAGGTTCAGATTTTGGAGCCAGCTTTTATTTATTTTTCATGTATACACAAAACATAATGTCAGGATTTGACATTATTGAAACACAATCAATATGTAACTCTTCATTAACATTTTAATTGGAATTTTAAAAGGCAAAATAACTATGTCAGAGTTTCATTTTTTACACAGTTTAGTAGTGTTCACTCACAACACCTTTGCACAAAAGCCTTCCTCTAGAACTTCAGTTAGGATCAGCTTTATAAAATTATTTTCTCTCTGCCTTCTTTCCCACATTTTCATTTCAGCTGCTATCATGGAATCATGTTGCAGTCCACCATGGCTCTGCAACCTTCTGGAGATAGTTATGTCCGTGGGGAAGAGTAGGAACAGATCTCTGCAGATGTTTTTTTCCATAGAGATGTTTTATTTTTCAACCCAGCACCCTGCTAGGCTGAGAGCAAAGACCAAAGACTCCTGGGAAGACCCCAGAGTCACAGAGGTGGGGGAAACATTTGGGACCAATAGGGACACAGAACTTGGGTACATTAGCATAACGAGGACCCCTTCAAGAGAAACCTGAGTGCCCAGGGCATGCCCCCTCCACCCAGGGGGAGGGGGGGCCCCAGAGGGGAGGAACCCCCACAGAATCAGATTCATTTGTAGTCATTCTGATTTCCGTGTGATAGAGATTTTTCTTTTTTGACATCGTTCATGTTAAACTTCCGACTCATTTATCCTTGAAATATATATTTTCTTTACCTTTTGAAAGGACTTGCAATTTTTAGAGGGAAAAAGTCAGTGTTAAGTTCTGATATAATAGCTTAGTTACTCAGATGCCTTTGCAAAACAAATGGCAGAATTTGGTTTCATTTAATGTAGAGCTTTCATTCATAGGCAAGGTAAATCATACAGAGAACAAACAGTCTTATTTATATGTGTGTAGTGGAGTTTTGGAAAAGTAAGTTTCTTGTGCTTGTATACATGTAAACTCACAAGGACACTTTCAAGATTTAGTGGTAATCATACAAGAGTCAGTGATAAAAAAATACATTTAAAAAGTACAAATTTTTTCCAATACTATAAACCTAGTTATCGGCAAAGATTTCAAAAGCATCTTATCTTGATCAAGATGTCTTTTCAGACGACATCAATAAATAATAATATTTACTGGCCTCTTTCTTTTCGTATGCCGTGGAAACTATCAAGTGTAACTTTTTCACTTACACATTTAAAATAAAATTTCCCTTTGAAATTGTCATTCCCAAACTTTTTTGCATGTTCAGACACAAATATAACTCAATTTGAAAACTTTTTATTTTAAATAATTTATTTTATTTTAAATATGGTTCATAATCCAACACACAAATTCAAGTTGTTTGCTAGTTCATTTCCATTGACACATATTTAATTAGGATAAATCTTGTAATATTCAGCTTCTGAGTGATGAGAAATGTTCAAATTCTGTAACATTATCTTTACAACATGGAAATGAATTGTGATAACAAGCCCTGAAATAACCTAATTTTATTTGTAAGGTATAAGTGAATATATTTAGAAGATGACAGAACAACGGCCTACAATGCATAGCACTTCAGGACAATTTCCAGGTAGACCACATGCCTGATTAAAATAATTCTATAAAGTTGAGATTAAATGAAATAAGCAAATCTTTTCTATAAACCAGCCTGTTTCAGCAGAAGCAATATGCACTGTGCCTGTTCAATCAAGTATATTTACTTGCACCTGTACAGCTCTTTTGAGAAAGGGAAAAAAAAGGTTTTAACTGCAAATGTCCCACTTTTTCCCCTCCCCCCATATACTAAGTTTGTATCAGGTTTACAGCTGGCATGGATGAGCTTCAAAAGAATCATGCTGGGGACAAACTCTGTGACTATGTGCCTTTTTTCCTTCCCCAGACCTCGAACCCCTGCACATCGTCTTCCAGGGAGATTGCCTGCAACCAGGATGTCATCCCTTCCCCTTTGAAGGAGGCCTACGATCAAGGTATACATCCAGCACTGTACACAGTGATACAATGGGGTTATAATAAAGTTGAAAGCTAACTAATAAAGATATTCTGTAAAATAATGAAATGTTTGATTTCTTTCAGTTCTCTTGCTCTCTCCCCCATTCCACCCCTATAAGATATCAATAGGGTTTTAACTTCCTTCCAGTTCCTGCCTAAATGGCTGTCAAGTCTCAGCCTGCAAAGTCGTTTTTCCATTACTCGTGGTGGTTGGTGAAGGAACGTTAGACATGTTCAGTCTTTCAAATAGAGGGGAAAAGGGAAAAAAGCTGATGGTCTCAGGTCCTTTGACACCAAAATTGTCCTTGATGATCCACATGCAGAGACAGTGGGAGAGCTTGGTCCTCCATAGCAATGGCCATCCCAAATGCTGAGAGGAGGATTACCAAGGACCTGTCAATGAGACTGTGTTGTACTTTTGTGTCACTTGTAGCACCATTGTCACTGTGGCAGCACAGATACTGCATGATACTCCAGTTGTAAATATTGTTCTCTTCCACACCTAGTAACTTGGAGCACTTTTTCTGGACAAGATCATGAGTTGTCAGGTATTTTTTTGTCTTTTTCTCCATAAGCTACCTTCTTTATCTGCTGCTGCCCTCAAGGAAGGGTATCCTAGGAACAGGTACCCTGGCACCTTTCTTTGCCCTTCTCTTGCCAGAGCAGAGAAGGGTTAAGAGTGGAACTGACAAATAGGGAGGTTTTGTCACTACCAGAAAAATCACTTAAAAAAAGAAAAGTAAGTATTTAAATTCTTGAGAGCTTCTAGATATTTTCCTGCACTGTGAGTTGCCATTAGCCATTCCTCTCACAATCCCTAGGTAGGACCTAGTACTTCACCTTGTTGAACCTGATAGAGTTGCATGGTAGAAACCATCCTGCCTCTTTCACCTGCTTAATGGGCCCTGTCTGTTACTTTGCTTCTTCAGTCTGGCTCTTTCACATTTCATCTACTAGAAGGAGCCTTACTGTAGTTCACAGGACCCCAAAGACCTGCCTGTGCCCTGGAAGTCTGCAGAGCAGGGTTATGCTCCTGGTACACCTTGCTTGCAGTAGGGTGAGAGAAGATGGTTAAGGACTAAGATCAGTGTCACGATCTGTGGCTGGAGATGGAGATACTAGTAAAGGTAGGTGGACTTGTAATATGGAATGGCTTCTAAACAGGTATAAAGAAAGAAACTGATGAATGGATGGCAAATTTACACAATGATTTCCTCTTAGCAGCCTCTTTCCCTGCTAAGTTTGGGGATTCAAACCAGGGGGCTAGATGAATCCTCACATCCAATAAACTAATCAGTCTGCATATAGTGGCAAGATAGACAGGCAGAACCTGGTATCTCATCACTTACCCTGACCTTCAGAAGCATCACTTCCTTCAGCTCTAAGCTTTAAGCATCTCTTCTCAACCCCCCTGGTTGCCCACCTACCAAAAATACCAGAAAAGGACCAGAAAATCTTTTAGCCTTCTGCTAATTTGCTATGTGCTGATGGTTTATCTTGAGATGCAGGGTCCAGCAGGATGCAGGGCCTCCTACCAAGTGTCTCCAAGAACTGAATCAGAACTGGATTTTCATTTTATATTTGCCTGAATGGAAGATTTCAGACATTTAAGAAACAAAATCACATTAAGTAAATGGGGGTAAAGAGTTTAGATAGTCAAAATATTTCTTTTTCAGACTATATAGACAAACCTCTAAGGTGAGAAATTAAAGTAGAAAACACCTTAGGCAGAAGAAATGTAAGGATTTGAACAAATAAATAATCTAACTTTCGTGTTATGCACACAGATTTCCCACTTCCTAGGCTATATGTAAAACTTCAGGACATAGTGGATTTAAAAAAATTATACAAATGCTATTACATTTTGTAGGATCGATGGGAGGTGTTCAGAGTTTCCTAATTGAAGCTCATTAATCAAACATATAAGTTAGACATCATTTAAATAAAGGTGTTCCAAACAGTACGCTTCATGTTAACAAATTCAAAATCTGTTCCTTTTGACAACATACTTATTCCAAACAAGTTGTAAACTGATGATTGCATGAAATACTATTCTGTGTTGACTGAAAGAACATGCCTCTAAGAACTGTCTCGCACTATGAACACAGCATATGAAATATCACACATTACATCATTCTAAAGAGTCCGTGTTCACTCTCTATGGCTTCGATCTCTGCTAAAGGGCAATCTTCTGAGACAATAGATTGAGTTCAGACTGGAAATGAACAGTAGCAAAGCAATATCCCGGCCAGTTAAAACATAGACCTGATTCTTTGAAAAGGGTAATTTTACACAGTTGAAAACAGTTATGGACAAAATCAAGTGGGAGGAAATACTGAAACATAAAAGCATGAATTATGATTGAGAATTATTTGAAAGTACTTTATGAAATGTCAAAGCCTCCCACAATTTTATGCTCATGAAAGACTACTTCAGTAAAATAACCACCTCAGTTAAAGTGAGATGTGAAAATGGCAATAAAATATTTTTTCAAAATTACAACATACAGAAAAAGGAGAAGCACTCAGAAGAGATAAAAAAATTCTGGTATATTGTAGCAGCACCACAGTCTATGTATACCATTTAGAGTTAAAAATATTAAGAAGGAATTTTATAAATTTACTGAGAACAAATGAAATATAAAATCTGCAATATCAAAAGCTGTTATTAATTAAGAGTGCTAAAATTACTAAGCAACATCCAAAAATCATAAAAATATTACATAAATATTCTACTTTGGAGATTAATAATATACAGAAATGGAAAAGCTAATGTGTCAGTTTTTTAAAAGATGTAATATCAGCTGATCGAGCTGATAGCCAGCAAATCAAGAAAATGGGACATAGGTCTCTATTCATTAAGTATGTAGGCATCTGACTCTGGCAGCTCTGAAAAAAGCAACTAAGCTCACTATTGAGAGTAAAAGTACAGGTCAGTCACCAGGGAATAGAAATCAGAAAAGCTTTAAGTTTGAATGATTAGCTGCCTTAAATAAGATAATAGAAACTTTTTATCTCAGCAATGCCAAATCCTCTGGCACATCAAGGTTCTACCCAACACCATTGGAAAATGCCTTAGATTTTGCTAAAATGGTATCAGGGTGGAGTTTGGGGTATTTTTTGACATATTTTTTGACATATTTTTCAACACCCTGGAAAGCAGCTTTATTTTTAAATCATGCTTGGAGGAGTGACTATAGTAAGAGTTGGGTGGTGATATATGACTACTTCCCAAGATGTGTGCATGTTTTAGGTAATGACAGTTTAGTGTCAAAACTACAAATTACTTCTGAACGGAAGCTTGGATTAGAGATCCCTCTCCTTTTTAGTGAACATTCTAACCATTAGTGTACCATTTTATGTAATTTTTCTCTCTTCTTACTGCTCAGTTGACCTGTCATTATTTTATGCAAAGATGATGCAAGCAACTTGACCTCAGAGTAATTTCTACAGTAACTAAAAGGGTTTATTTCTACAGAAGGATGCCTTTGTTTACAGTTTTTGGCAAAGGAAGGTTTGTCTAGGCTTATACTGCTTAATAAAACAGGTTCAAAAAAAAATGCCCAGCTCCCAAGACCCAGTGAGTGGATTGAACTCACATCCCCAAGATCTGTTTCACCTTCCTTTCCTCCAAAGCTGTCTGGCTGCATTTATGGCTCAGTGGATATCACATGGGCTTTTTATCTGTGTGGACACAAGTTTGCTCCATGCACAGCTTTTGTGCAGTGTGCACGAGACAGTCAGGACCCACAAAGAAGATAATGCCTTGTTATTCTTCGTTTAACTCCTCGCATAGCAGATTGATGCTGGTACTTCTGTCATTTTTGTGACTTCTTTCATTTTTGTCACCTCTGTGT
>WEIT01025467.1:970-20437 GCA_013389985.1 Dryoscopus gambensis | reverse complement strand
TTTTTAGAAAGACAGCAAGCTCAATTACCTTTGCTGTATTGCAAGAGTTTTGTTGCCCAGAGCTCTAAACTAATTATAGCTTACCATGGGGTAAAATGCCTGGCTAGTTATGATGTGTTCCAAATAATCCTAATACATTCATAGGTTGAAATGATTTATATTCATAAAATTTGAAAACAGGTGTTAGGAAAGAATTTATTTGTTGAACTGACTTGAATTTCAGCCCAATTTAGTTAAGAGTAAATCTGACAAGCTTTCTAAACTATGCCACAAAGGCATAAGCAATATTCTACTCTCTCAACACTTATACTGGGCTTTCAAACCTGATTATGGCATATTTTGCACCTGTATGGTCTGGAAGTTCTGTGACAGCTGTTGTTTTTGACATTCACAGCTACTGCAAAGCTGCACAATTCTGAATCCAAAAATTATGCCCAGGTAGAGTTCTCTGAACTCTGTTTATAAACATTTTTTAAAGATTCAGTGCAGATACCAATTGCATTTCTTGATGCCAATGCAAATACTGAGAATATTACTAAAAAATTCTCTAAGGATTTAGTTTAAAACAATTAGATCAATTTAAAAAAAAAAGAAAATACTATTTTTTTCTTTTCAAACTCAGTGTCAGAATTACTTGGAAATTTTATCCATAATTCAATCCACTATAAATGATCCTATTGATCCTTATATCTCGTAAATATCAATAACATCAGAATATAAGTGAAGCACAGCAAGATTGGATGTTAATTCAATTGGTTACAAGTGTGGGTATAATTAAAGTCAAGTAGCTATAAGTGTCTGGGATTTTTCCCTTTGCTGTGAATTGTATCTCAAACTGGAACTTCAGAGAAACCAGCAACTGTTATCAGAATGAAAGGAAATTGGTAGTGGAGAGTTCATGTTCTGCAAGGATTCAATAAATGGATCAATAAATAAATTAAATAAATAGATGATTTCAGCTGTTCAAGTGAAATTATGATTTCAATTGATAAAGGGAAAATATTTAAATATTTAATTTTTAAAAATTATTAATTATTTAGCAAATTAATAAATATTGAGTTTTCAAAGCAATTCTTGGATCTACAATGATTTCACTTTTAATTTTTGTTGCATGCTTATGAAAAATACTTATACGTTAATTTTATGCTTAATTTATTAGCATATGGAATAGGTAGCCCTTTTAAAAAAAATGTTTTATGTTGTACAACATTTCAACTCCCTTTTCTATTTCTCTCCCTTACATGAGATTTATAGAGAAAATATTATTACATCTCTCCATTTTCCTTTGAGAAACAAACACTTAGGCTGCTTTTGTGAGTTTAAATAAGTTTTTGATAATGAGGCTTAGTAAATATTTGCAGCACTTTGGATGAACTACCCTAAAAGGCATATAATAAACAAATTAAAGAGACATTGCAATTCTGCTGTTATGATTACCAGTAACTGCATATTAATACTATATAATTAATATTAATAGGGATTAATAAAAACAAACGAAACAACACTTTTTTTTACTAAACTTTAATCTGGATTCCAAAATGATTGAATTTTATCAAAATAGATAAGTATATTTATCTGTAGATTCTTCTATAAATTCTCTGCAATTCATTTAAACTCACAACTGATGATATAATGAAAAATAATCCTATTAGATTTTTATAAAATACTAATATTTTTTCATAATCATTGCAAAAGGGGGGCATGAATCCAGGAAAGGAATTTACTTTGTGAGATAGGAAACAAAAAAATGTTCACATTACTACTGTTAAATACAGAGTGTGGAATATAGGATGAAATGTTAGTTAATTTGCATTAACTTGGTGCTATTGTTTTCCATAATTATATTGAATATATGGAGATATGAGACTGTTCACGTCTGCATGCATATGTTTGTATTCACACACACACATTTTGCAAAGAGCAAAGAGCTTCTGAGACAGAAAGAGCCATGCAAAATATTAAGAACACCTGACTGCTGTGACTTTTCATGAGGATGCATTTTTGGATATATACATTGTACATAAATATGTATTTACATACACATATAACTGCAGTTTCTTTTTAGAGTTTTAATAAAATTTTATGCTGAGAATTATTAAAAAAATGAGGAAGGCATGTCTCATTTTTACTTCTCCTTACACCAAGACTGTAGAACAATAAAAGATAACATCTCACAACATGCCCTTTCAAACAGAATTGTTTGAAAACTCATAGCATTTCATTTGCTGTTGTCATAAGTCTGCAAGAGCCATTCCGGAAGTATATAAAATAAAGGACTTAAAATTAAGAGAGCACTTGTCTGCATATTTTTTTGCTGAAGAGAATTGCATAATTGATAGAAAGAACTCTTCCTATTATAAATTCATAGTGACATTTTTTAGATAGAATAATTTTAGAATAATGAGGTCTCATTATTCCTATAGTAATTGGCATTGATCTAATCTCACTTCTAATAGAATGGAATTAAAATAAATTTCATCAAAGTCCTATAAGTCATTTGGGTTTCAGTTTCTCTGGATTTTTCTTTTTCTTTTATCACAGAATCAGTCTTCAGCCTCTCTGTAGTTATCTGATGCCACACACAGAAACATGACATTCCAGGATCATTCAACTTAGAAGGAACCTCAGGAGGACTCTACTCCTACCTCTTGCTCAAAACAGGCCAGTTGTGAGATCAGACCAGGTTGCCTAGGGTTTTGTTCAATCAGGTCTCAAAAACTCCCTAGGATGAAGACTGAACCGCCGTTTTGAAGCCACCTGTTCAAGATCCTGACTGTCTTCATGAGGAAAAATGCTTCTCTTATATGCAGGGAAGATATCTATTGTTTAAACTTGCAGTCACTAGGTCTTATCCTCCTGCCCTGCATTACTGGATGGAGATGACTCCATTTTTCCTTCAGCAAGGTGTGTTACTGTTAGGTTCCCTCAAATTCAGCTCTTCTCGAGGTTAAACCAGCTCCACCCCACCACCAGCTTACTGGCTCCCTGTTGAACATACTCCATTTAATCAGTATCTTGACTGAGGAGAGAGTCACAAAACTGACAGCCAAATGACCAGTGAGGAGAGGGGAATAACCATTCCTCTGCACCTCCTGACCCTGCTAGCACAGCCCAGGCTGCTCTTGGCTGGTTTGCTTTCAGGGCACAGCGCTGGCTCACCCCCTTAGAGCCCTCTCTGCCAAGCTGCAGACCACCCCAGCTGGTGTGGTCCCAGACCATGTCCTGCCCAGAGCAAGAACTGGAATTTGTTCTTCATGAATTTCATGAGGATCCTGGCTGCCCACTCCTCCTCCATCTTGTCCAGGTCCCGCTGGTTTGCAGCTGTAGCAGAAAGTATCAACTGTTCTGTGTCACTTGATGCCATCTGCACACTCAATGAAAGTGAATGTTGTTACATTCTCAGCTAATGCTCTTTGTTTAACAGTCATTCAGAGGAAAAAGCTTACTCTTAGTAAGAATAGAAGTGAAGATTGTACCTGATTATTATCCTTTCATGTGCATGTTTATGGGGAATTTATATTTTGGTCAGCCTGGGGAATGCTCTTTGGGTTATTTTTCTTGGAGAATGTCACAGTGAAACTGGCTGTATTCTAATTATTTTGTTATAAAATTCAATATGTTTGTATATTTGACAGAAGAGTCTTCTAAACATTATTCAGAAAGCTAGGTAACAATATTATCTCTGATGAAAAGATGTCTTTTTGTCTTGATGAGTCAATATTTAGGTTCATGGACCAAATTTTTAATCATCTATTTCAGTGGCACAAGTAATTGTGTTGCAGTTAAGTCTATATCTCTTTATCTCTATATCATCTAGATCTATATTGATATTTATCTATACCAGTGATTTTGATATCAGTGTGATGAGACTGCTTAGAAGACTGGTAATACAGGCCAGTCTTTGCTTTAAAGTGATGCTTTACCAATTCCATTCATTAATGACACACTTCATGATAATGTTTGATTTTTATGTGTTATGAATTACTATCACTACAAATACAGAGCTGTCAGTCTTCAAAAAAACTTTAAAAATAGTAATTTAGCTGTGAGCTACTGTTGACATATGGTTAGTATTGATGTCTATAATCCTTGATAATGTTCAGTATGGAGGTCAAGGTGATCAGATTTGACAGCTCCTTTGCTAGAATGATTGGAGCTGAAACAGACTTGTCTTCTTTCTTCTCCATTGCATCATATTTGATATTCTTATGATGTTTTCCTCCTCTTGAAAGTGGGATCTCTGTTGTTCATGAGACTGTTTCTCTTGGTTTCTGTTAACTTGAATAAGACAAATTGAAATAAGATTTTATGTCATGCAAGAATCTCTTAATTTTTATCTAGTGAATAAGTTGCTTATTAAATGATAATTATATGTATATGTATAGCACACCTATACTTTGTTAATTGTTCTGACTACGTAATTCACAGCCTGTAAAAAGGAAAGTGCATACAAAAAGGAGAGAAATATTTTTAACATGATTTGGCACAGGTCTTGGTGCTTTTCATTGTGGATTCATGCCATTATCAAGCACCTTTTCCTTCTTGTCATATTTGTGCCTGCTAAGTTTACAAAAGCTGTATGACACTGATGTATTCCTCCAGAGATACTGACAAGTACATGTTTTTTTCAACTACTCAAGGTTAAAAAATCTCACACTGCTGCATCCAGATGTGATACAGTGTCATTGACTTAAGCTTAAATCTTGAGGAGGGGTTTAGTAATCTGATTTCTACTATCTTTTTTACTTACCAGCTGGTGATAATAATGCCAGAATCAAAGCTAATTTAAATGGAAAACTTTCAAAATGTAGAGGTAGGCATATATTCCTTCAGTATCCAGAATAATTCACAAAATTTTTAGTAAGCTTTTCACAGAAAAATCCCCACAAATTTAAAGTTCTGTAGCAAACCCTTTTTTCCCTTTCTTGTCATGCTTAGGGATATTTGCTGTACTCTAAATGTAGGGAAGTGTGCTACAAAGCCAACCATTCTCGTCTTTTGTATGTCTTCCAGGTAGATAAATTGAAAAATTGAAGCTCTTGTATTCACCACCTTAAAGTCCAGTCAGTTTGTACTCTAACTTCTTTTCTTTTTTCTTGACTTAAATTTTGGTCTGTCATGTGTCTTTACATATTTGGATCAATTTTTATCTGATATAACATAAAATTTGCTTGTTCTCAAGACAATCATTAGTTGGATTATTGTAAGATTAGGAATTCTATTTCTAATGTAAATTAAGTTTCACCACTTTATTATTATCCTGGAATTAATACAAACTGAACAGTAGACAATCTTGTTGCATGTATATAAAACAGATTTAGAAGTATGAAAAATAAACGTAGTTGATGGGTTTGCAGGTCAAAGTCAAGCTAATATATCTCTTAAATTATTTTGAAAGTTTTGTTCTGAAAGTTTTTCAGGCATTAGGTACTCTGTAGTTCCAGTTTAGGCGTAAATGGCAATATAGCAGTAGGCTTTTAAAGTATATTTTTAAGCACTTCAATGTACATTCCCTAATTTTGTGGCACCTTGCACCTTGGCTGTCTAAAAATCCTACTGAAATCAACACAAATTGGAGAGCCAGAAAAGTGAAGAACAGAAGTTTAATTCTAGATATTTAAAATTCTACTTTCTTCCCACTGGTATTTCTTTTAATTCAGGACTGCATAGTCCTGATGACATAATTGTTAAATATGGGATAAAATATTCAAACACTTACAGAAAAGCATTTCTTCTAAATATTTTCCATGCTATATCTGTATAAGTTTTTTCTGCATTTATAAGAATATTTATGTCTCGTTCATAAAATGAACCCTATATATACTGACTTTTCATATGAACTTATCTACAGTGAAAGAGGTCAGATTTTTTAACTTTGTCCCAATACTGATTTAAAACAAGCCTTCAGAGTACAAGTGTCTTGTTTACTGGTTTGTGCTGTTAATTAGATGAAACCAGAAGTCTCCAAGCAACCAAAGCTCATAACTTTAATCATTAGTGGTTGTAATTCCTAACTCGGCTCATGAGGCTTTATCAGTGTTAATCTATTATTCTGTCTATTCATCTTGCAGGTATTTTGAGAAATTCTAAGGTGTGTTAATTAACCTCTTGAGTATTGCAATTTCCAGGTAACCAGATTAATTCACCCAACACATCTACCAGAAGTCTACCTTTCAGTGTGGTGGTTGTTTTCTTTTTTTGTGGTTTGTTTTTTTTTCCTGTTTGTTTTGTTTTGTTTTGTTTTGTTGGTGGTTTTTTGTTGTTGTTGTTGTTTTGGGGGTGGTTTTTTTTGGTTTGGTTTGGTTTGGTTTGGTTTGGTTTTTTTGTTTGTTTTTTTGGGGGGGGGTTTTCGGTTTTGGGTTTTTGTTTGTTTGTTTGTTTGTTTTTACTTTTAAATGGCTTTTAGGATTGTGGAAGCATTAAAACTTTGATATTATGAAATTCAGTAAAAGTGAGGTTGCTAGAGTTATCTCAGACAATCCATGCACAATTATGCCAAAGTCAAGAACTAAAAAAATTAATGATTTCAACTGAAATAAGAATATGTTGTAAAAAAAAAATTTCCAGAATATTTTTCATAAGTTGCCTGTTTAAAAATAAATCTTATCATGAGATGCAGACAAGATTGATTTCAAATTTTTTATTTTACAGGATCCAGAAGTTCAGTGATAGAAATAGATTCACATGAAGACAAAATGCCTTATGTCTTTGTATTTTGTGCAGGGGGAAATAATTACATAGTTACTACCACCTGAACATAAGGTAGGATATAATGATTGAAATCACCTTTGAATTAAGCACCGAGAGACCAAAGGAATGCATAGATCAGAATGAAAATAAGGTGCCTGACAGATAATTAAAACATGGATTAGAATTCTTTTGTACATATACAAAAATGCACCTTATAAAAAACTTAACTGAAGTCATAGATCAGACCTGGACTGTACTTATCAAAAAATTGTAATTAAAAGAATTGTATAACAAGCTTCCATAAAACTTCTTTATCATTGCATTCTTACACAATAACTTTTCAATATTACAACTTGATTAAAAACATTTTATAACATAGAAGTATGGATGACACCCTTATTAAAGTTTTCAGATCTCCTTGAATCCTAACCCCCAAGATAATCTAAATAGAGGTAAAATACTGAAGTATTTGAGAGTTTGTATTATCCACATAATTACAGGACCACTGGTCTTAATAGCAATAATGAAAATGAATGGAAATGTATGTTTTCAACAATTCGTTGATATAATTTCTTTGTGGAAAATTTCAGCAGTATTCCAGTGTTTCAATCAAAAGATACTTCTTAAAACAAGTAACCAAGTATTAATTTATCTGACTATACTGTACAAATACTGCACCAAAAATTAGTTAGCATACTGATGTATGCTAACAAGATATTGCATCACCTTACCAAGTTCAGAAAATATCACCAAAGAGATTTGTTCTACACTTCGGTAGAGCATTAATAGATAGTTGCAATGACAAATCATTTCTCATTCAGAAACTCTTTTATACTACCGGGCACCTTTGAATTTTTCAAATTGATCAAAAGTTGCCGTTTGCAACATTGACAAAATTCTTAGGTACAAAAGTCATTCCTGTTCAACCTTTTCCTCCAGGAATATATTTGCCTAAAGGCAATAATAAATCAAATTGTATTTTCTTAAACAACCCGTATTATTTTCTATTCATATAAATCTTATGAAACATTATTTTACTGGTGTTTGGAGTTTTATATTGCAGTAATCATAGTGTCTATTCTCATTAGAACTTTCTCACATAATTAAAAAAAAAAATCTGCCGAGCCCATATAAGCATATCCCTTGATAATAAGACATTATTGTTGAGAATGTTAAAACTTTAGACTATACAGAAGTGCTACCAAAAAAAAAAAAATCTTTAAAGAAATAATCAAGGATTACAACTGAATTATCCTTTTCTTTCATTTTTATTTATATATTTCTGGTTGTGTTTGTATTAATATCATGTTTATCTACTGATGACAAATTTATTATGAGGTGTAAGACAGATAAACAGCTTTCTGTGAAGGCAGTGTCTTTCCTATTGATATATTTGTGACATTCCCTGTCATGACATCTGCTACCTTTCTTCAGCAGTATGTTGAAACAGATAGAAATATCAGAGTGCTCTGCTTACACCCAAAATGTCAGGAAAGGGAATATTATTGTTATTTGAGGGAATGATATTTAATCCTGTCATATACTGTCTGTATTGAAAGATTTTACAGTTGCCAATTATTGTCTGGCTTTTATCCTTAAAATTTCTTATTACGTGCACTGTCGTTACCATCCACAGTGTTTCTTAGCACAGATCTGAACATAAACTTTTCCCTACATAAGTGGTGCAATTTTTATGGCCTCCGCAAAAGAATCATAAAGTGATGCAAACACAATATTTTGTATTTTATTTTTAGTTATTTTCTAAACCATCAGTTTAGCCATACTGTTCACTACTCAGTGATGATAGATAGAAAGGTAACACCTTCCTGGAAAAAGAGATAAAAAATAGTAGACTTGTATTCCAGTTGAGTTATTCAGAAGATTCATACTTTCTTTCTTTGTTTTCCTAGTCAGAAATTTCTATAAACAATTGCTTTCTCTGAGGATTGTGGTATTTGGTCAGATGTCTCAAGAACAGGTTTAATTCTTGCCTAAAAACAGGACTAAGAATCTTCGAAGCCCATGAAAATTTTTCACATTGATTTGATACAGGAGTTCCCTATGAGAAAATTTACACTAGAAATTTTCTCTTTTGATGGGGTTTGTGTGTATGTGTGTGTATTTGCTTTTCCTCCTTATTTTCCCAGTAGCAAACATAATTACCTGGTGACAACACTATTTCTTTTTTGGTGCTTTGTCATGCAAGGCATTTGTGGTACTAGGAGCTTAATTTATACTACATCACACCAATTTCTATTGTGGAAAATCATTACTGTTTGCATTTCTCTTAACTTTCTTCATAAAATTACCGGTAAATGAAGTTAGTTTATAAGAAACAGCAAATTAAAAAGAAAACAGCAATATTCATAATTATTTTAATACATAGTGTCTCTATTTAAAGTAGGAAAAAGGAACCAAATATATAACTTGTTAAACTTGTTTTTCATACTCTATGCTTTCTGGATCAGTTTATATATTTTAAAATTCTCTGCATTTGATGTAAACAAAGAAATATATATATAACAAATGCAAAAAATTGGCTCACTTAATCTCAATAACTCTCTCCTTTTCAAACTCAAGAAAGAATTCAGCTTTCCAGTAACTGTAAAACTATAAATACATTGTTATAACTTGTTTTACTTTACCATCAATCACACAGCCATAAGTTTCTTTCTCTAGAATTTTTCAAGATGAATCAGTTTAACTGAAATTTACTGTGTCTCCAGTCCCCTTCCTTTCTGTTGTGCAATTACTCTAGATTGTCTTGCTGTACTTGAACTTAAAAAACAAAATAAGTTAAACAAATGCAAAAATAAGACTATTATCACCTTAATCTCAAATGGAAAAGGAATGTACATAGACGTTACACTGGAGGAATCATTACATTCACTTTACAGATTACAAAGTTGCAGTAAAAGGCTACAAGTCAAGAATGCAATTAAGAAATTCTGAGTTCTGTTTCAGACCATTTTCTATTGGTAAATATTGTTTGATGATGTCATTTGCATGATATATTAATATTAGAAATATAAAATATCATTAAAAAGTCTAAATACTAGTAGCAACTTTGCCTCTGCATGAAAGGAAATATTTCTCATTATAAAAATGAGGTGGTTTCTTTAACGATGGTTCTTACCTTAGGGACACAGCATTAGGAAGAAAGGTAACAAAGGGCCATTTACTAACGGTTTAGGCTACAAACAAACGGTCCCTTTTTAAAAAAATTCTAGCTTCTTCCTGAAAGCCAATAATATTTCTAGACATGCTTTCAGAGGCTGGTAACCTCTGGTAAATATTCAAAACCCAAAAATTTAGTTTAGTGTAGTCTTAGTTTAGGAAATTTTCCCAATTATATCTTAAATATATGCACTTTCATTTTATGCTCACTTTTCTTCCCACCCCTCAGTTTAAGTAGTTATGCCCCTCTCAAGAGGAATGAATCCTACAGTAAGCAAATCCTTGTTACAGTATGCGTGCTTTCATTTTACCTTCAGACTTCTAGGTCTTGTAACTATTCTTTGTGTCAAAGCTTGTTCAGATAATGTTTTTCTTCATTCATGTGTACTACTGGTGTCATGTGGAATTATCTTTAGTCACAGATTTACAGATCCACTGAATATTCTGCCTTGGAAAGGACACACAAGGATCATACATTCCAGTCAGCTAACAAGATTCTTCTTGCTGAAAAGTGAAACAATAATTTTGTTTAGTTTAGGGTCTACATCTTGTCTTGAAACTATATCTTGTATATTTCGTTCTTATTTTCCTCCCTGTCCCCTCTCCACCCCATATCTTCAGAGCTGAAAAGTCCTGTGCAGCTTTTGTTGCTGCCTAGTCCATTTCCCCTTCCTTCATTAGTTTTCTTCTGATTCCCAGTATCCTTCCTAATTGTGACCATTTCTCTATTTCTGTCTGATTGTTTTCTCCTAGATTAATTCCTCCTCATTTTATCTTGGTGCAAATTTCAGAAAGTCTTTTTGCTTTTCTCTTACTTTTTTTTTCTTCAGCTAAAGTATTATTTAATTCCTCAAGCAGTGCTTTTCATTTTGCATGTTTGCCATTTGGAAGATGAAGTTCTATTTTCAGCAGACTATAACAGTTTGGGTTATAGACTTACCTCACTTTGCTGCACCTGTTCTCTTGCTTTTAGCCTACGTTTATTGTAATAGACTGTCTTTTGTAAGCCAAATATCTGTTAAAATTCAAAATAAGATAATTTCGCATATCTCTCTGACTCTATTTTAGTGAACCTGTATTTAATTAAGCACAAATTCCACTGTTTCAGCCTGAGAGGGAGTCATGAACAGTGATGGGTGATGCTTGTGGACACTAGAGGACCTGAAAAGCTGTATCATTAACAGCCTGTACCTACAACCCCAACTGCACTCTCATAATATGCAAAATATGCATGCAGTGGTATTCCAAGCAGAATGTATCCTCGCAGTAAAATAAAATGTTCATATTTTTTTCTGCAATACTGGCTCGCACTAATTTCTTGAATACAAAGAACTGTGAAAACAAATATAATACTTGTTTGCTGAATCTCTATTAAGTGTACAAAGAATTGAGTTTTAATCATCCTAATAGGTTCAGACACATTGACTTCTTTAGGTGCTATAGGGTTTAATGTCCCAAAACATACATTTTGTATCTAGCTTTTAGTCTACTAAAATTCTCTGCGATTGATGTACAAAAGTCTAACACACGACAAGCATGACTTTTTTATTACATTATAGATCATGGGTTTGATATATCTTACAGAATCCCTACTTTTTTTCCCCTACTGCTGGGTCAATTAAGTCAAGGCTCTTGTTTTCTTATACCATTTTTATATGTTGTCATTTTAATTTGAAGCAGTTAATCTGTTTCTGCTTCAAATTTACTGTTTTCTCTATCTAGCTTCATTTTGTCCAGACAGTATTTCCTGAACTTTTCCTAATCTGAAATCTAAACCTTAAACTCTCTTCAAGGATTTGTCTACATGGCTCTAAAAGCTTGAGCTATTGTGGTAATACAGCTAGAAAGCAGAGATCAGACCTCGCAATTTTATTTAAGCTATCTACCCAGATGCACCCAAAATATGGTTGACTAAATGAAGTGAAAAGCAATAGCTGAGGAGAAAACAATCAGAGAACAAGTTAATTTTTTTGTGCTTTATGTATCCTTATTAAAGTCAGGGGTAACTGCTCTTAAATTTGTAGGACTAATACTCCAAGATGCAGAATAATCCCTCTGCTACTCTCTATCAAATGCCTTTTAAAAATCAGTAAAAACATTATGTAGTTCCCTTATCTTTATGCTCAAGTAATTTCTCAGTTAGTCGTCATAGAATAAACATCTGCTTGAATCTCCTTGGCACAAACCCCCACTTGTTATTCTGCCAGTTGATTCCTGATGTGTGGTTTGAGACCACATTGTATCACTCTTAGGAATCATTTTGCTGGCATAGCTTAACAGATGCACAGTATTTAATGTTGTGGGTTTTTGTTGGTTTTTTATTAATAGATATTTCACAAAGACATAGAATAATAGAGTTCTCCAAGTTTCACCAGATGTGTCATGGATTTCTTGCTATTAGTATATTTTATCCTTACAGAGTACTATCTTCTGGGATCTTTGTATTACCAGAATATCATTTTTAAGAGGAATTAAATTGTATCTCCTATTCTGTCTTTATAGCTATCTTCTGGTATTTATACTACTGCAGTTGAGAAAATATTTATATTTTGTTCTAAAATATTTCTCACCTTGTATGCTTCTACTTTTCAGACTTTGTTTTACTGATCTTTTCCATAGCAATATCTACATAAGTAAAGTTCTTGCAGCCATTCTCTATTTACAGAATCACAGAATCAATTAGGTTGGAAAAGACCTCTGAATTTAGCCTATGACCAAACACCACTATGTCAACCAGACCATGGCAGTAACTGCTATGTCCAGTCTTTCCTTAAACCACCACCATGGATGGTGACTCCCTGGAAAGTCCATTCCAATGTCTAACTACTCTTTCTGTGAAGAATTTCTTCCTAATGTCCAACCTAAACCTCCCTTGGTGCAGTTTAAGACTTTATTCTGTCTTCCTGTCACTTGTTACCTGTGAGAAAAGACAACCCCCACTTGGCTACAGCCTTTCAGGTGTTTGTAGAGACTGAGAAGGTCTCCCTTTTCTCCAGGCTAAGCAACACCAGCTCCCTCAGCCCCTCCTCATAGGGCTTGTGCTCCAGACCCTTCACCAGCTCCTTTGCCCTTTTCTGGACACGCTCCAGCACCTCAATGTCCTTCCTGATTAGGGGCCCAGAACTGGGCACAGGATTTGAAGTGTGGTGTCACCAGTACCAAGCACAGGGGAAGAATCACTGCCCTGGCCCTGCTGGCCACACCATTGCTGACACAGTCCAGGATGCCATCGGCCTTCTTGGCCACCTGGGCACAGATGGCTCATGTTCATTTGGCTGTCAACCAGCACCTCTAGGTCCTTTTCTGCTGGACCACTTTCCAGCCACTCTTCCTCCAACCTCTATTCACTCAGAATGTTAAAGTCATAGTGTTAAAAATTATTAAATTGAAGAATCAGATGTTTCCCTTAAAGACACAGAAAAATTAGTTTCTTTAACGTGTTTTTTCTATGTTTTGTAAAAAAAAAGTCTGTTTCATGACAAGGAAATACAAGGACACGCTGCATGCAAAAAATATTCTTAGAAAAAAATCATTCTCTTTTAACTCGCTATATACGTGCAATATATATGTAAACTTCAGTCTATTGAAAATAACAGGCATGTCAACACCCATGAACATCATCAATGTGCACCTAGACATATGCACCTATTGTCGATGGCCATTAAGGGTCTGTTAGTCTGACCTGGGATGCCGCGACCTTCCCAGAGAGAGGTCCCGCAAGGGACAGCGTCCTAGGAGTCTCTGGCAATCCTCCTGCTGCCGGGACACCTCAGCGTGTGGCTGTCAGTGATCAGCTCTTGGCAGTGATTTCAGTTCAGTGATTTCAGCTCTGCCTTGCGAGGTAATCCCAGGCTGACTCAGGGACAGAGACAGGAGCGTTGTGTGGTGGTTCTACAGAGGTAGCCTTTATTGACCAGCACTCTGTGAAGGGGGCCAAGGACAGCAGCTCCCTCCTGAACCGGGCAGAAGCTGTGGTTTTTATGGGGGAGAGCGGGGGTGGTACCAAGGGGAGAGACCAATGGGTTACAAAGAATTTACATGGGCACCAAGGCATGGTGGGATCTCACCCTAACCAAGAGGACGGCTCCTTCCAAGTGGTGTCCCTCCAGGGGACAGTTGAGGTAAGCTTGTCACAGCCCATTAAAGGGACATCTCTCCAAGGGAGAGACCTGGCAAGCTTATCCTCCTCCACATGCACCTAATGTATATAATTTCCTCCATTAAAATGTTTTAAGAAGTTTCATGCTGAAACCCACAAGGATATTAAAATCTACCTTTTCCCCTTCTTATCAAAGTCCCTCTTACTTCAGATTCATAGACTTTCATGAACAAAAGTCAACAGATTTTGAAAGAGGGACACAATAGCACTCCAGCATCAAACAACTTCACTGTTAGAGAAATAGAATTTTCAAAGTAAATATACTGACTGCGATGGAATTTGAACTATGATCCCAGGCATCTGTTTTCCTCATCAGACCAATTAGATTATGTATTTCAAAGAATTACAGTCAACAGCCTCTTCAGAGGCAACATGTGACACTGCACAATAGAGACTGCATTTTTCTTGTTGAAATTGGATAAATTACTGAAGTACTGTTTTTTATTTATTTCTGTGTGCAAATAATTTATGAAATTTATCTTCCTCAGTTTAAAGGCCTTAGAGTATTATTCAGACTACTAAATATCACCATCTCAGACAGGAATGGTAGTTTGGGCAATACCACATCTGTAGTCCTGAGATTACATTTTTATAATAACCGTCCCTCTATCAGTTGCTTAACTGGTAAAAACATATGAACATGAAAACTTGCATAACTATAGTTTTAGGATTCCGGTCATTATGGTACAGGTATCTTGGGCTTGGATTACCTTATGTATTTGAGCACAACTGTGTTTGCAAAAATTTGAATATTTGATGTATCAGTGTCTGATTCAAGAACTTAACAGTTTTGAATCATTACAACTGACACAATGGAAACTAATTGTTTCATAGCTCAAAATATATACACAGGCATAATTATAAATAGGAGAATGTTAAATGAGATGAAGGTCCCTACATTATTACTAATGATCACTTCTAACAGAAGGAAATCTTTCATTATATGCATCTTAGCTCTTGAGATTAAGTTCATTCTGATACCATTTGGAACGACAGTGGAGGTGACAGCTGTAAGTAGTCATTTTCGCTGATGCATTAAATTTATTGTGTTAATGAATATCTCCTGATTTAGTCCAGATTTTTGGTTTCTCATCATGCAAGAAAAGGAAGAAAAGTACCTGCAGTAATTGTACAGAGTATATTATTTACCTTGTTAGCCTGAAAAATCAGCAGGGAGAATGTGTTTCCAAACCACGTTGCCTGATGCCTGATTCAGAACCACTCAGTCCAGAGGTTCAAATATATTCAAAATACTTACAAATTTTCTGAGTACTGTAATTTTTCATATCAGGGGAAAGTTGTCCTATCAAAAGGAGTGTGGGCATGGAGATGCATGCGTGAACTTATTCTCACAAGCAAAATGTCTTTATAGTTTGAGAGATTTTATATAGAGTTTGTTTCTGGAAGAAATGTCAACATTTTGTACGCCCCTCTAAAGGCTAGTTCTACTACTGACTTCTGTGGTGGAAACACCACTTCTCAAAGGGTGAGTAATACCAAGTATGGGATTATGCAGAATCAAACAGACTAATTTATTAGCTCATTCTGCTTTTAGAATCATCAGGTTTTGTAATTCAGGGTTATGTTCTAAAATCAATGAACTGTGGTCTCATGATTTCAGTTGCAACATCACCTAGATATAAAGGTACATTACCTGATTTTAAAAATTCAGTATGCTTAAATGCCAAAACCTCATACAAATGAAAGTGAATGTTTTTTGTCTCTCAAAGGATCTCCATTTCTTACACTTAGGTTTAGTTTAATGAATTTTTGATCATTTTCCCTTCTGTGTTATTGAATCATTGGTCAGTATCTCCTAGTGGTAGATACTATGGGAAAGGTATAACTGGGTTTAAACAGTTGCTCAGGCTCTTTTACAGCTTTCCAGGATAAGAATTTTTATGTATAATGTTAATCTTGTATTCTCTGTTTTGTCAGTTTGCCATTTTCATTATCTCCAGGGGTATACCATAGCAATTTATTATATTGTGAAACACCCTGAAAAAATGTGTATGCATATATTTGATTTGGTTTTGCAAATCCAAACGTGCTATCAGAGACTAACAATGCTTTTAGAAACAGGAAGATATTTTGCCAGTCTTTTTACCTCACCTTACACTTAATTCATTCTAACATCAATATTCCGAACAAGATTTTATGCCTAGCTGCATCATTTAAATTAAATAGTAAATCAAACAGATTATTTGTACATTGTAGTTATGAAGCTAAATTGTTCATTACCAATCAACCACAAATGCAAGGTAAATTTTCATTGATTTTTTTGTTCCTGATGATTTTGTTTAGATTAGTAACTTGTTGTGTGTTCTTGTGTAAACAGTATTATACTGCATTTTAGTTCTTGTTATTCTTTAAATCTAAAAACAAGCTTAGAAGTTATTATGTGTCAGAACAAACAAGCAAACAAAACCCCCTAGAAAGTCAGGAAACAATTCTGACTAGCTGCAGAACCTAGAGCAATGTTACTCGTGTACAGTCTTCTGATAAGTTTACGTAGTTTTCAGATTTAATGCTTATTGAATGATTCAAATATATTCACAATATCAAACACACTGTCTAAGTGTAGACAGTTCTGAGTCTGACATTACAGGAAGCTTTATGAATCACGTATTTTTTAACTGGTTTTGAGGTGTTTTAGAACCTTCAAGAATAGATCCTAAACAATAGGACTGTACTGACATCTTGGATTGCCATCATGATATGCTTATTGGATCAGCTGAGGTAGAGCTAAATTCTTTGGATACACAAATTATTTCTATATGTAGGAACTAAGATATTTAGGACCTTCAGCTATTTTTTTCTTCTTTTTATGGAAATAATTTCAGACTGTGTTATAGATACTTGCTTAAAAGACAGCATAATCCTTTTTTATTGATCCATTTCAAAAAAAAAAGTGAGTTGAATTCTTGGAGGTCTATTTAGGAGAGACTGGACGGATTGTTAAGCAGATGATACTGACATGTCAATAAGGAACCTCAGAAGTCTTAAGGGTTTTATGTGGCAAGTGTGAAAAGCAGATTCTGGGGGGAAAAAAATCAACAATAGTCATTGCTATTCTGTAGTGTTTAAGAGTTCTTGCTTTTAAATTCCAAGCATATATCATTTAACTTTATTCTTTGTGGCACACAGTTTAATCAAAGCATGCTGGCCATGAGAAACATATATAAATGGAAGTGTTCACAGTGTTCACAATTTATCAGTGTATTTAAATATGACATTTCCATTTGCTATTTTCTCTGCTACACAAAAAAGCCATTTTCCAATAGTGAACGGTTTATGAAAAAAGTCTCCATCATGACTTTGGAAACATTCTTTTTAAGATCTGTTCAGACAAAAAACTATGACAAGCACTTACAACAGCATATATTAAGGAGATGTTTGAATATCCTATCCTTTGCTCATAGAACACTGCTTCAGGCAGGATAAAGCCTTTCTGTAACTGCAGTTACAACATTTTATAGTGCAACAGATATGCACTCCTGAGATTATGCAGATCTCAAATCAACCTCATAAGGTTACCTGCCAACAATGCCAACCTCTCAAAAATTTTTCTGTAGAGTATGTCCCCTAACAGAAGCTAAGAATAGATATACTCAATGTATTCTGCTTTTAAAAGGTGTATGGATGAATCTCAGATAAAAGACAGTTAAATGTGACATCATTTGAAGAATTTTATTTGTAAAGTCCAGATGTTCATAGTGACAGATTTTTCCTTAATGTGGCTGGAGCATAACAAGAAAGGTACATTACCAAATGAGTAATATTTCTTTTAAAAGAAAGGAGCCTATGCAGCATTTGGGGAACATGTTGGAAATTTCTTTTAGCTTTAGCACAACAGTGTTTGATGCCTATATCTGTGATTAATGCTCAGTTTTGTGCTATAAAGTGCTTAGGACAAATGCCAGAGATTAATGTAATCTTGTGTTAACTCCCTACATCTGTGCCAGCAAGTACTTTCCTGTTTACTTATACCAGGGCTTAATATGTACAATCAGATATCCTAGTTTTAAGAATAAAAATTTCGTGCCAGACTAAAGATGTTAAGAGAAGTACATAATGACCTGACTGCATATTTGGGATATTCCCAAGGAGATAAGATCATTAGAAGATTCAGTACCATAAAAGTACCATTTGAGGAATAGGAATGTTCCCCAAATGCTAACCATAGACCCTCAAAAGACCTTTACTCATATCCAAAACAGTCTACAGAAATCATTAGCATATATGTATATATTAAGGAAATGTAATGAATATGTATTAGTTTCATGAACTTAACCTGGTTTGTTAGGCTGCTGAGTGTGCATATTGGGTGGAGCAATTCCCTATGCACCCAGTGCTGCCATAAACTAATGATGGGTTTCTACCCTAATGAACTAGTTGGAGAGTTTTCTTCCTGGTTTTCAGTCACAGGTACATGAAAAGACTTTCTTCAGGAGAGAAAAAATGGTTCCTAAAATTTATCAGCTATGACTAGAAAGAGAAAGGTGTCTTGCAGAATACTTTCATGCAGTATTATCAAGATTTTGACTGATTTAATGAACTGTTGGTCTATTAGCTGTATTATAATAATGTAGCATGTGACTTATCATTAAAAAGAATCTTGAAAGATATTTATGATTTTATTTTGCTTTTTTGGGGAAGAGAAGTTCTGTAGAGGGGCTGGGAAGCAAGGGAGAGACATGGTGCAGGGCTCTTTCTGGATCCTGATAAGAAAGTTTCAACAATAAATGGTTTCATAAAATGGCTGTTTTAATAAGATAGAATAAAAGGAGGAATATAGATAGCATGTAATTATTTCTTCAGATGGTGGAAACCCCACTTTTGTCCCACTCAGGATGCACCCTAAATAGGTTTTCCAATGGCACACTGTACAGAAAAGGTGTAGGGAGAAAAGGCCCTTCTTTTTGGTCACTCCAGCTATATTTAATTTTCTTAAAAGAAAAGAATTCCATTCCTAAAGGCTGGTCTCACTTTTAGGTAAAGGCAAGGCCACACAGGTGGCATAATTGCCAGTAACAAGTGGGAACTGTCTACAGGCTCCTTTTTTCCAACAAACTGTCTGACGTTGTCCTGTGGCCAAGTGCAGCAAAGGGCCATGCTTAATGTGCAGCACAGCACGGGCCTGGGACACATCACTGTGGTTAAACGCTGTAGTTTCAGCAACTCATGTACAATGGTCTCCCAGTCAGGATCAATGCACTACACCCCGTGATCCACATGCAGCTTACTCTTCCCAAAGATATTATAAGTTAGCAATTTTATTAGTATACAGATGCAGACTTCTCATGCCCTAGGTACAGCCCTAATAGAGCATGCATACACTGATCAAGTTCATTGACTCCTTAAATACAATGTCTTCTGCATGATCCCAATGCAGTATCATTGCACTGAAACAGTAAATTAATTTATCATTTCTGAAAGAT
>WEIT01025466.1:300537-367590 GCA_013389985.1 Dryoscopus gambensis | reverse complement strand
CTTGGTTTTCCGCCTGAACAAATCTGGAATTCTTGGAAGACAGGTAACGAGTCTAGGGAGAAGCTGGAAGAGTACAGAGTATCTCTAATGGCAGATTGTTCATAAAGATCAAAAGCAGTGACAACTGCATTGTCTGCAGTGAACACGCGGTGAATTACCCAAGTTTTACCGTTCAAGCGTGTGTGTGTGTCACACAAATCTATGACCACTGCTAGTATTTAGTAGCCACAAGTCAGTTTTCTCAGTATAGAGACCAAATATTCAACTTGCTATGTAGACTGGATTTGCCTCTGTCTGACATTGTTTTGGTGAAAGGGAGGGGTGAAGAAAACTTGTCTGACAGTACTAAACGGAGATTACCAGGACTTGTAGCCTGGCACTTCCTAGTCCGCATGGAAGAAACTCAGGATTCTAGCAGGAATCCTCTCTCCCAGCTGATGCCGAGTCTAAGGTTCCTATGTGATTTCCTGCATCAGGGCATGCTCTCAAGGTAGAAGACTTCTACTGCCAGTTGCTTTCAGCTGAGCAAAGAATGTAATCGGGTCACACAGGGCTTCATTACAGGGAATATACTCCTTTAAATTCAGACTCTTTTCCATCAGACACAAACCTGGTATTATCTTCTTTTTATCATTGCAAATAAAGGACAGGCTCATAAAGCAGAGGTTACAGACAATGTTACTGCAGCTGAAAGAGTAAATGAATGCTCACAGCATTTCTCTTTGTCTTATTCATCGTATCTGGCCATTGGAAGGTTGTATGGGGGGAAATACAATAAGCTAGCTGCATTTTTTATAATTTTCATATTGCAGAGATATTAGCTGAACAGAGGCAGTCAGCAAGTAGAATTGGTTGTGCCTGGGAAGTTTTGAACTCCCTGTTCCATGAACCTTGAAGTTCAGAACCATATCGACTCCTTTATCACCTAAAAACCCCAGCCCTTCCCTTTTTTATAGATGTACAAAAAGCTTGATTTTTGCTGGAAGTTGAATATTTTCAGGATTTTGCAGTCACTGAATTATTGTTGCATTCTGCCATAGAGGTAGCTGCACTTCTGCACTGGGTGAGTGAGTCTTATGGAGCTAAACCTCATTTACCAGAATCACTATTATATGAAAAAAACTCATTTGACTTTGGGAGAAAAGAGGAGAAAATATAAGTGGCTGGGCCAAGAAATGACGAAGGGGTGAGAACAATATAGTGATCTGAAGGGCACAGTCCTTCCAACAGGAAAGGAATTATTCACATTTAAACAAAGCACTACAGCCAGGAATGAAGGGAGGGAAATAAGAAAGGAAACATTTAAATGGTAGCAGAAGGTATCCCCTGATAGGGAGGTCCATTAAAATGTGGAATTGAATTCCATAGGAATTCCTGATTTCTTGGAATATATATAAGTAGGTGACATTAATAATAAGCAAATATACAATAAGAAATAATCTTATGTTGGCTAAAGAGATAGATAATGGTCTAGGAGGCCAGCTGGACCTTTTACGATATGCTGACATGGTGCATACAGAACAAAGTTGTGTTTTCAGACATGTATCAAATGTCAAAAGACTCCCATGTCTCACTCTAAAGCCTATCCAAACAAAAGATTTTCACATTACTTGAATAACAGTATATGACCTCAAAACAGTTGAACAAGGCTGAGCTTCACTTAAATTGCAGTGTCCTTAATTAAGGCATGGTGAAATTCAAATAGAATTTAAGATCTTGACTTAAAATCAGCAAAATGTTTACAGACCCCACTTTTGGTGTTGGTCTCTATAAATGGAAAGCTAGAGACTTCTAAAAGCATTTGCCATTGATCTGACATCCACATAGCTCACTGGGGGTTTAGGAAATTCCATCTGTGTGTAGACTGTGTGTTGTGACTCTAACAATGATTACTACTCATGAAAGCATCAGAAAGGTTTGAGTCCTTCTCCCAAATGATTATTTTTTAAACTGAGACTAACAGGAATGAGGATTTTTTCCACTGTAATCAAACTTAATATATTGGAGCCTATAGCTGCACTGCCATATTTATCAGTCCCAACTGTTTAAAAATGCCAAGACAGAGCCTAAACTGTGTAATTGGCTTAAGAATCATGAACACTTGTAATACAATGTAGGTTTGTTTTTACTTGTTTTCTCCTTTCTACTCAAAATTTTAAAGGAGATTTGGATATTTGACTCCTATTAAACAACGTTAAAAACATCTTAACAGTGTGGTCCATTGAGTCTTCTGAGAGGTGACAGGTCCCTTTTCAAGCCCTCACAAGCACTGGCAACATACTTTATTAAATGAGAACTGAAATTCTCATGCTACCACTTGACTAGAGGAGTTGGAAAACCCACAAAAAACACTGTTAGGCTTGTGATGAAATACTAGACACTATGATATTCAGCACTAGCCTCCAATTTTCTCTAGTGCCAGAAACTGAGGGGTGATTTTGCAGCACTTACATGCCTATCTACCTAGCTGAAAATCACAAATCTAATCACTTGGTTTCCAAACTCCTCAGGGTGCACTTACAAATATTCATTTCCAATCAATTTACACCTGCTAATATTTCTCAATGCTCACATGTGATCACAGAGTCAGAAGCAATGCCAAGTCCTTACTATTTCTATTGCAATAGCATAAAGAGGCTCTGTGCATAGATCACAAACCATTGTCCAAAACAGGCACAGCGTAAATAGGAATTTCTTTCAAGAGGCACTTTTAGAAAATCAGTATATACACATGTCTTGGTTTACACCAGCCCCTTAGCTTCTACTAGGCTCATAATTCAGACAGTCCTCAAGGTTTCAGGGGTCCTGAAACAAACATCTTTGTCTGTCATAGGAAATGAGATATGTGGGAAGTGCTCAAGTCCAAGTCTAGGTAAAAAGCAGAGCAAAACTGGAGAGTCCTTTTCTATGGGCTCATATTTGACAAGACGGAGGCTGAACACCAGCTAGGCTGAAAGAGCCTTCCCCCTCTTCCATGATAAGTAGGCATATAAATAAATAAATAAATGGCATCCTAACTGCACTGAGAACTCAATAAAACAATCACATCAAATATGAGGAGGTATAAATCTCATGTCTGCACAGGTAACCCACTCAATTGCTTTTATTATGGCTCAGCCTGACTCCATTTATTACCATCCGTGGCCTGGGTGAAGGATGTTTGCATGGAGGGTGGTCTCCTGGTGAAATCCTATCCCTGGAGCAGTGACAATCAGCCCATACAGAGGTGGATTTTGGTGGGGAAACCAAAGGCAGATCCATCTGTCTGCATGAAAACCAATCAATAACCCTGTAACTAGACCCCTTGTCACCGGGAAATGGACAACACAATAGTTCAATCCTGGAGCCACAGGAGAGGAATAGCTGTGGTTGGGGTATGAAGAATGACAGGATGTATGCATGAAATGTTTGAGACATATGGAGACAATATGTCTGTCCATATAGATATTGAGGAGTGATGGTATAGAAGGAGTGTAGAGGGTACATTAATATATAGTAGGCAAAGTTGAAAGGTTGATGTGTTCAGAGGTGGGCATGGGGAACAAAAAAGCTGAACTACAGCACATTTTTTTATATAGGACATTTATACATATATATAGGGACTCTGAGTGCAAGGCAGATAGGTACCTTCGGGGAAACGTGCCTGCTGGTTGGATACTACATGTTGGTATATGGTAGAGAACATGTGTCTCTGAGCAGGCACATAGGCGGTGACACAAAACACTGGTACGCAAAAGGAAGCATATGCAGGAGCTGGATGCAGTCAGGGAAGGATATTCCTTTGTCCTTTGTCTGGCTTGGGATTTATGTGTGCACTAGTTTTGACAGAGAGGAGGAAGAGTGATGTGCCAAAAGCCTGAGCTAACGGAGTGTGAGTTCACAGATACACTTCCCAGAAAATGCTATATATGAAACATTTACCCAAACTTCACCGTTAATCCAGGAAGGGAGATTCTGATGGCTTGTCTCTGCCTCTATGTAAAACAGAAATAGGACATTTCTTGCTTTTGTCGTCCCCTAGCTCTGCAGTTCCTGTAGCATTTCTAAAACCTGCACAGTGTATTGTTCCCGAGGCTTCTAGCAACTCCCCCAACACATGCACACATACATGCATACATACACAGGTATGATGGAGCCTGCCTCTAATAACTGTTCTCTCCTGGGGGCAAATTTACTATTTCTATGTTTAGCTCCATTTTTAACAGATCCTCCTCCTTCCAAGGTAAGAATCCTTCCCTCTTTGTATGGGTGTAAGGCATAAGGGTTAAATATCCATCTCCTCTTGGGAGACAAATTGCTTCAAGATTAGTGATCAGCTCTGCTCAAAATGCCCATCATTGTATTTCATTCGAGCAGGGTGGTACCCATGTTTTGCAAGGCAGACTGGTGTCTGTTCGCTAATTTACACAAGGAAAAGCAGAGACTGCGACCAGACAGCAAAGTCACAAAAGAAACTCTCATGTATCTGTCAGACAGGATGCCCTGCACCACCTCTAGTTCCAGGGTAGTTTGCACAGTTCTGGCAACAAAAAGAGTACTCATTTCATTGGTCAGGAAGGATTAATATCCCAGCCCTTTGACTTCCCAAACCAATCCTCATTTGTTTCAAGCTGGGCCAAAATATGGCAGCAACCTCATTACCGCACTGCCCACTTTCAAGCTCTCACTTTAAAATTGCACTAGATTCTTTGAGCACTAAGATTTAGGCTCTTCTTAAAGGGATTATTGCCTTTCAATATACTCATGTTTCTCTAAAAATTCTTTTAATTTTTGGTCATCTGCCTCTAGAAAGAAAGACCACAGCACGATGTAGCTAGGTAATAGTGCCTGCTGTTAATATTTGCCTAAATTCAGGCCACTCCTTGGTTGTTTAAATGCAGACTTTTGAACTTGAAAAATTAAACATTTATACATAAATTACATGTACACAAAAAATACATACTTATTTCTAAAATCAGTGTGAAGGGAGGAGATGTATAAGAGAAGAGAAAAGGAAGGAATAGTATTTCTGAAGAAAAGGATATCATGTTTGCAAACCAAGTGCATAGGGGAAGTGTATTTTGGGGATACACTACGTACAAATGGGCCAAGGCAGTGCAAGCAGAGGCGGAGTGGAAAGTGTGCAGTGTCACAAATCTCCTTTCCCTATGGAACAAATAGTAAATTTAGAGTTTAAAAGAGACAGTGTTCGTACTGCTGACTCGGACAGATGAGCCACAACAAGAATAGGAAGAGAGCACGGTTGGGTGGGGTTGGATAAGGAAAGGGCAAGAGATGAGGCTGGAGTGAAAGGCTAAAGCAGATTTGAATTGTATACCATCAAAATCAGACCTGCTGTGGCTTTCCAGAAGGCAGTTTGGGCCACTGTGCCGAACAAGATGCTGAGTCATTCAATGTTAACATCCAACTCCCTTACATGGCTTTAACAAGTTCAGGCTACACATGTGCCAGAATTTAGGGTCTGTGAGTATCAAGGCAGCCAGGATGGGGACAGAGTAAGTGGGTCTGGCTGTGTGCAGATTCTTGTGAGGTGCGCAGGCTGGAGACCAGGGAGGAACTGCATGGGTGGGTTCGCATGCTTGCACATGAGAAAGCACATATAAATTTGTAGAAAGATGAGTGCCATGATTCTAAACCCCCTTGGCAGTTTACATGAGTTTTTGTGACCCGCAAATATTTAAAGAAAAATACATGCCTATGGCATACCTATGGCTCTTCATTCCCCCCAGACAAAACCGGGAGAGTTGGTGGCACAGGGAGGCATGGAATGAAAGGGAGTGTGGGCCATTCCAGGTGGATGTGTATACAAGGAAATGCTCCTGGCACAGCGAAGGACAAGAGATAAAGTGATCCTGGGGAATACAGTCTTTTGAACCGTGCATGAGGAGGATGCCAGTCCTGTAAATGAAGCCTTAGCACTGTTCAGAGCACCACCTTTCCAAAATGAAAGCACCTTCTGCACTGCTTGAATGTGCTCCAGGATCACTCTGTGCACAGTGAAGTAATCTGAGCGTGGAAACCTGGGTGCATTTGTGCAGATAAACCGCTGAGTCTCTATTGTTCCGTCAGACAATCTTCCCTGTAATGGATATTTGGGCGAGACATGCTCTATACCCTATGACATGTGTACAAGGAGGAGCGTGGGCCTATCACTAGGGCAACATGTCCAGCTGGGAGTATAGACTTATAGCAAGTAGGTATTACTGGTCTGTGTAAGAACTAAGAATAGTCTTATCCATGGAAACAACATTGCAACTCTGCAGTTACATGCAGGAAGTCGTAGTGGTGAGCAAAGGCACGGCAATATGTGGGACTCTGCATGGGATTCTGCATGACTGCTTCCCAATGGCCAGAGAGTCTTGTAAACACACAGATGAACTATGGCTCTAAGCAGATGCAGGGGGAAGTCCTAGCAGTGCTCATATCTTTGTCAGCAGTTCTTTTGGACAGATGTGGGGATAAGGTGCTTTGGCAGCCATACCACCAATGTGCTGAGGAAACACAGTTGGTGAGATGGGCAGCATCAGTAACACAAACACATGTGCAAGCATGTGTGTGAGACAAAGGGGCATCTGCTGACATGTGGGAACACTAAAGGTTTACAACAGAGCAAATACGTATATACAAGAAAATGTCATGTACACATGTAGAGACGTGTGCCTGCTGTGGGTACCAAGTGCAGCCAAGGGAATGAGGGGCGTATATAGCATTATACATTTGTCAGGGAGTGGATGTGTGGTAGTTCACCTGACAATGACGCAAGAAGAGGATACCTGGGGATAGTGGGGGCAGAGGAGATTACACTAAAGGAGATAATTATAATTATAGCTATAGTTTAATGCATTGAACTCTGCTCTTCTTTCCTCTCCCCTCCTCTTGCACTCTTCTCCTCATTACCCAGGTTATCTTGTTTGGGTTAAGAGGCCAATTTCAACAGACTATAATTGAAGAGTGAAGAGAATCTGATAAGATAAGGAAGGGACATCATTCCTCAAGGGATCAATAGAGGTTTCATGTTCCTCCTTCCCCTGCTGTGTCCCTAACATGCTAACACTCTGTGTCCATGGGCCTGGTTTATTTACTCTGCTTGTCTGCAAGACTGGGAAGGAAGTGCAGGAGCAGAGGGGGGCTGTAGCCCATCTGTCACACAGCCAGAGCAGGGAAGAGGGCATAAGGAAGGGATCACGGTCTCCTCTGGGACTTATGAGGAGGCAGGGAGGTGAAAAGTCTGATACCCTCCTGGCTCTGGCAGGGGCACAGATTCACAGGGGAGATGTTCAGGTGTTCACCTTTTGCCTTTTATCTCATTGTTGGGCTCTGCAAGGAAAGGATATTGTTAAATTTTCTTGATCTAGTCTTGCTTTCCCTAGCATCCATGTGCAGACAAGCTCAAGTTTTTGATAAGCACTCATAGGGCGACCTCTCAGGGCCCGTCAGAGTGACTGAGGCATAATAACTCCTTCCACAAGGAGGGCTGGTAGCTGCTCCTGAGTAGGTTTATGTTAGTATCTGAAGTTCAGGCTTGGCAGACCCAGTATCTCACAAACTGTTCTTTCCAGTTTTTGGGACCAAACAGGCACATGAGGATCCCCTTAAGAAATATGAAGCTGTCTCAGCAGTGAATACAGGTGCTCATGGTAGGGTTGCCGGGGCTCCCACACTACAAAGGCAGAGCTTGTTCCACTCCTGACTCATGCTCCTTGGCAGGAAGATGGGTGTCTCACAGAGACAATGTGAGATCCATAGGAATCCATGCCCATGCGAGATACATATGAATGTGCAGGCAGCTGGGGCACTGTAAAGAAGTCCCTACAGGAGGCCCAGCCTCTCACATCAGGGAAGCTCCGTGGATGTTCCCCTATCCCTGCAGCCAGCATAGCGAGATGAGCTGGGAGGTCAGCACAGTACAGGATCCAATCCAGATCCCACACAACAGGGCTGGGCAAGTTGCTGGAGAGACTGAGACATGGAGGGGTCTGGGGCTGAGATATCTTCTTCTAGCTGATTTCTCTTTTATTTTTAACACCCAGAGAAACAGACGCTGAGAGCAAGTCAGTCATGCAGTGAGCATGTGGCAGAGTTGGGAATACAACCCAGATCCCCTGACTCCCAACCTCAGGCTTTAACCACTAGACCATGCTTCCCTCTAAGCCACCTTGAACTTTCCTCAGTGAGGATGGGGGCTACTAAGCCTCTGTGGGCTGCAGTTTACCAAGCTGTCAGGAGTGTGCTCACTGGACCGCCTCACCAGAGACAGCCTTCCTCACGCATGCTAAAAAAGTTGAAAAGAAATTCATTTCATGGCCGGTGGTTGCTTAAAAAAGGCGATTCCAGCATATGTATGTGATAAATGTTAACTGTGCATTAATCGCATTAAAGAGGACCCTATAAACTTTTCATTTCTAATTAAATTCTGGCCGGTGATTCTGGCGAAGCCAGCTCACTCCGGGCCTTTGTTTATGTGGAAAATTAAAATGCAAATACAATGGAATTTATTTCCATTACTAGAGTGATATGCTGGGCTCCTCTGTTTAACAGCCTCCAATTATTTTTCAAACAGGTCTCTCTCCCTCTTTCCCTCCCTCTCTCCCTTCCTCACTCCCTCATTTTTTTCCCTTCTCCCTACTACCCTGATGCTGCTACCCCAGTGTGAGGGGTGGGAGCTGGTAAAGCAGTGGGTGGGCTAAGGATCATGTAATCTGTTCAAGGTCAAATTCAGGCCAGAATACAGAGAAAGTGGGGAGAAGAGTGTGAAAGCACAAACAAGGGAGCAAGGGAAGTAACAAGGCTTGAGCTAATGCAAGGATGAGTAAGGAGTTACCTGTTAGCAACCTCACTGAAAAATATAAGGTAAATTCACTGCCTTGCTAAGTCCCAGCCATATAGATGGCCTGACTGAGAGAGGTCATAGATCTTTCCCTGATGAGATATTTTGATGAGAGGGTACAATTGACAACTCTCTCTGGAAGTTTTCTGGATCTTTCACAGCCTTTTTCATAGACTTTGTCTGGATGTGACTCCTACTGGGCTAAATCCTGATAGCTGGGGAAGGACAGAACAGGCCCAATGCCAGACACATTGCCTGCGCAGAGCAAATAAATTCATGTAGCAATGACACATAATCATCAGCTGAAAAATAACTGAACTCTCCTGTTCATTTCCAGGGGACCAAATGTGGCCACACTGTCTTAAAGCATTACTGCACAATATCCGCATGAGTCAGAAGCCATTGCACAAACCCAGAGATTCATTGTAGGTTTAAAATTTAACACATATATTTACTGCTAAATGCTGCTGACACAGAATCCCATTCTTCCTTACATATATGAGAGACCCAGGTCAGTTCAGACTTGGGAACATTGCTAGTCAGTCACACACAGATCAGAGACATCTGTTCACTGACACAGATGCCCTTCTATGCATTAATGTAGAAAGTCATACAAGAAGACCCTTGCAAAGGCACTTCACTGAAGATATGTAATAATTTATAGATCCTTTCACAGACTCAGTCAAATCTATTTGAAACTGCATAGTATAGTCTTGCACATAATTGTAAAGAAACTTACCCAAAAATGTAACTGAAAGGTCTTAGCAAAACCCCTGAGTTACACTGGGAGACACACACAGCTTGAAGCATGCGGCTGAGAACCAGCCAGACATGCCAACCCACGTGTCACACACACACACGAGTGACGTACCTTTGGCATGCCCTGCTGGCAGGGAGAGCTTGTGAGCCAAAGGGATATTCTTTAATGCATGTGAGCATCTTAAGGAATCACCTAGTGTAAATGATCCTGCCCCAGCCGAGACAGGGAAACAGGAGAAGGACACATTCACTTACAACACTGAAAAGAGGCCATTACCCAGTCAAACAACCCAATCCCTGACATCATTATTCAATACACAGGAGCCCTGAAATGCACACTAACTCAATCACACGATTACAAAATAATACTGATGGAATCAATGAGACAGACATGCGGTCATACAAAGCACACCCACCCTGGTGTTAATACACAATAACAGCCGCCCAACAAGCGAATACAAAACAGCCATTCACGATCAGAGGGCAAAACACCAAAACATGGGGCCGCATTCTCAAAGGAGGCTTGAAAACTGTGGTAACAAAACCTACCCTTGCCAGAGGGGTCTTAGGGTATGGACAAAATCTGCCAGTTGTCAGCCTAGTGAGCAGCAAATAGTAAAAGCCTTGTTGAGCAGCACAACCGAGCACATTCATGTCCTAGTGAGGCTGGTGGACTCCCAGGGCACTCAGAAACACTCAGGATTGCACCCAAAGCCTTGAAATAGACTGATCTAGTGAAGTGACACCTGCTCAGTGACCAAAAGCATCATGCAGGCACTCAACACAAGCAGGCGTGCATGACATTCAAGCCTCTCCAAAACACAAGCCAGTGTAAGAAAGGAAATCCTACAGAATATTGCAAACAAAAGAAATTCACACTGTGGACAGATGAAAATACTGTTCAGCACCCAAAGCCACAGAACCATCACACAGATGTGTCTCTGCAAAACCGCCAAATTCTCTTCCCAAACCACAACAGCACACCAAACCTAACACAGCACTACTATCTTTCCTCTTTAGAGAGGAAAAAAGCAAAGTGACACATAGAATGTGCTCATAACGCCACAAATAATCAACCTTCCTTGTGCCTTGTAGATTGTGCCAGACCATGCTAACCCAAGCACCTAACACAGCCCAAACAGCCGGCTTTTTCAAATCCTGCATGACCTTCTTGGGAGGGAGATGGGAGAAGTGGACTGTAAGTCCTTTCCCTGGCACAGCAGGCGTCAGCTTGTAGCAGGCTGCGTGCACAAGAATATGCTGTTATTGAAAGAGCCAGCAAGGCTGGGGGAAGGCTGCCGTTGGCTGTGTGTGCCTGCATGCGTTTTGTGTACAGGAATTCCCCTTCCTCTACCCAGTGCCGCTGCTTGTAGCCATTAAAAAGCCCAGGTCCTCATGCTGGGTGTTCAGTGAGTATTGATTCAGTCTGCAAGCAATTTTAATATTTCTTCAGGGACTTTCCAGCAACAGCACAAGTCATTAATTCACCCTCCCAAATTGCTTATTCAATAGAAGGAACATGGCTCCTGAATAAAGTCCCAGAATTTATGTGACTCACATGAGTCAGGAGGTCAAACAACTGTTATGGAGCGAAGTTAAAAATCCAAATAAAATATTGACACTTTTTGGGGTGTGAGAGGAGGGGGAAGGGGGAAGGCAAAGAAAAGGTATTTAAAATAGGGTTTTGTTGCAATGCCCTCAGGATAAAGAACGGAAAGAGATTGAAGACAAGCTGGAGTTTGTAAAATCAATGGGATTTATTGCATATCCGCTTGGCATTTAATAACTCCTTCCTTTCCATCTTCTCCTGCTCTGTTTGTACACAGGGGAGATAAAAACTACAAATAGCCAGCCACAAAGTACACAGATGGACACCCCAAACACGAACACACAAAGGCAGGTACATGCAGGGATGAATGTTACTGTGAGGCAATGGCATAGCATCAGAAGGTCCTCTCAGGACTCAGTATCTTGGCTAAACTAGACAGAGCCACTCACGTAGGGCATTGCATTATGCCCATATAGTAGCAGGGAGTGTGTGTCCACAGTTAAAAAAAAGGCTGGGATGGGAAACTGAGGCACGGAGTGAATTAAAAGACTCTGCTCACTCACAGAGCCCATCAACAGGGATCCAGGTCTGGTGCCCAGTTTGTGTTTTTGCTGCTGAATGAGGCTGCCTTTTACAGGAATGAAAGCATTCACAGTGACCAAGATCAGGCCTCAAGAAGGCATCCATCTCACAGAAGGGACACACAAACCACACAAAGAAACGGATCTACAGACACCATGCAAGCCCATCCATATGCAGATAGATGCACACACAGATACAAATACATACATGCTTTTACTAAGCTCATTGATATTCAGAAAGCAGCGCAGCCAGATCACACACACAAGTAGGAGCACACCTGCAGACAGACAGACCTGCAACGGCCTGCTTGTACAAACGCACAAGCACACACACACACACAGATCCATCAGTACAGCCCCCTACAGCAGCACAGCCACACTGAAAGTCACTGCTTCTGCAAGCCTAGATTTTACTTACAGTGGTATCCTCTTAGCTAGCTGCACATAAATGGATGCCCACATACACTGAAGTGCATTCTGCACAAGCATATTAATATATAGGACTGTCTCCTTATTGCATTATACTGTGGCTGTTTAAGTGAAACCATGCTAATTTTCTACCAGTCAAAGATCTGAGATTGCTGTAGCCATAAAAACATTATTCATAAGCAACAACTGCATAAAAAACAGCACACAAAAATATAGCCTAACCTTCTAATCAAACAGTACTGGATGGCTTGGGCCATTTAAGTACTTGGGCTTTCTTTGGGCACTTTGTTTGTCTGGCTGGGTTTTGGCAAAATCTTAGGGCAGCTGCTTTTTAGATGAGATTTTCCAAAAGGCAATTTTTCAAGGGCTTTTTTGCATCGTGATAAAGATATTTGATGGCATTTCCTTCCTAAGGTATTTTTCGACCAAATACACAGTGTGTTTTAAAATTAAGGAAGATAATGAAGAATTCGAAATTTCCATAATGATGCTTGAAAAATTTTAATATTCTTGAATTAAAATATGCTTCTGTCTTACTTCTGAGGTTATTTTGTTCATGACTGATTTTGCAACTGCCTTTTAAAAATGACACGATAGAACCTTTGGCTCACCTTATGCTCCTTAGTCTTCTTAGACTACAATATATTCAAGAAAAATTGTAAAAGAACTATAGTTTTTTAAATACCATCACCTATGTCCCTCTCTATTCCTCTGCCTATGAATCCTGATCACACCTGATCTTGTTGAACTTAAGTTAGATTTAAAAAATTAAATACCTGCTGATTTACAGCTGGAGGCATTCTAATTCATTAGGTGAACAAGTACTTAATTCAGATTAACGGAACCATGTTTTGAAATAATGGAACTGAATAAAATCACTAAAATTCTCTTGAATATCATGATTTGCAGAAATAATATATCGTAATTTGCAATATAGTATTGCACTGTAAAATCCTAAACCGCAAAATTTGAATAATTCAATATTTATAACTTGGGTCTTCAGATAGTGTTAAACAATTGCTGCATCTCTTCTGTGTTTACCCCAGCTAGTGCCTGGTTCAGCAAGTCAAGCTCTAGACAAATCAGTCTTAGAGATCACTAAAGCTCACAGGGAGAAAAGATGCCTGCATGGGGATGTAGGGATAAGGAAACACTTGTGTGTGGGGGAGGATCATTTAAACTGCTCCTCTTGGGAGGTTGGTTGTCAATTCGGAGTTGTTGAAGGAGTCTCAGCTGAGATGGTTTCATTGAGAGGGAATAGAAAACAGGCTTGTTTACACAGGGGCAAACAGGAAAATTAATCTGAATTAACTTTGCAAGTACATTGGTTAAAAGCATTAAAACATTGTTCAGGTGCTCATTCAAAATTTGAGCATCCTAAATTGAATTTAGTTCACTTCATTTCCAAAGTGAATTAAGCTAAACTAAATTAAAGCTGCCTTAATTCTAAACAAGGGAGTCAGAGGTGTAATGTAGTTTAACTAGGCCACTTTAATTTCACACATTCGGTTAATTCAAATTATTTTGCACAGCCTTATGTAGATAAACCCTTAAACTGCAACTCCTATGGACAGAGACTGTACTTATCCAGGAGCCAGGAAAAGAGTACCCAGAGGCCAGGGCACTCTACCAGCCACTGCAACTGAAACAGAAAAGGATAGAAGGCTCACAGAAACCCACAGTGCTGCAGTTAATCGGATGGAAGCCAGATACGTTTTTTAAAAATAGAGCAGATCTGCATTCACAAATTTACACCTATGCAAATGTACACACAGGTATGGGCCTCAAAATACAGCAAGGTTCCACATTAATTATGTATCAGTATTCAGATACGTTAGCTATTACATCATAGATATTATAGCCTTGTTAAAGACTACTGCTAGGTGATCATGACTTATTATTTGTAATAAGCGTGTGCCGTCCAAAAACATCCATATAGATAGCTGATGATGGTTACAAGCCACACATCTGAATATTTTCTTATAAAATTCTGTTAAAACTTGAAATAGTTGAACAAATATTTATTAATTCTTTATGAGGCCTGCATATATAGTATGTGACCCAAATGTCTAACTCCATGTAGCCACAGTTGTAAATGCAGACCTACAGGCAAAGATAAACAAGTATGCTGGCTGTGTGGTGAATTAAAACATACTAGGAAACAAATGTTAATGCATTTGCCAACACAATATGGACACATAAACATACAGCTTGTATCGCTAAATACTAGGCCTGACAGTGACTTACACGAGCCAAACAGACTGGTTACAGATTTATCTTCTCACTATATAAAACTGGCTTTGTCCTATAAATATGAAAACTGGACAACCTTCTATAGAGACAGACACCAACTTGATGCCGGGAGCCTATGTAGCACTTACACCCTGAAGTGCTCACCTGTGCTTAACTGCTTTGGGTGGCACGATAAAGCAAGGAATAAATTATACCAAGAGCATCAAGGACTAGAACAGGAAGGGAAAGATTCAGGTTCTCTGTGAATATTTTCAATGTGTTTTTGAATCAGAACTTTATTAAAATTCTACAGCTACATTTCACTGTAGTTGGAACCTGCTTTTTCAATAAAATCGAAACATATTATTCTTATTTTGATTTTTTAGCATAGTCACCAATTCACCTGAAAAAGGTAATTCTAAAGGGAAAACCCACCATTTTTCCATTCTAGTAAGACTTACATTCTTCTTACAATTTTGTTGATTTCTTTGAAACCCAAGGTAAAAATAACATTAGATTAAACAGACACATTCTCAGCACTGGATTTTTTTTAAATTTTGGCAAAAATTATCTAATGGTAAAGGGTCCACTGAGAAAATTTTCCCCAGTTCTGACAAGCATAACGGAGGCACACAAAATGACACCCCTGTAAAGGGGATCATTTACTTATCCAACACATGCAAGCATGTACTGCAGTGCAGCACTCTGCAGGATACAGAGATAATACACAGCTAATACACAATGCTGCCAAATCCAAAAGTTTAAAAGTCCTGAGTCAATATCCTCCAAAATGAAGAGACTGGCATAAAATTCCCAATGCTGTAAATAAGAATTTTTTTCATCTACTTCCAGTTCTGGCCCCTTGGGAGGCAGCCAGGTCCCACTTCCACCTGGTCCTTGCAGTTATGAAAGCCAGAAATACCTTGGTATTAAATGAAAGCTGAACTAATTGTTTATCTTCAAGATCTGAGGCTTTACACAAAATACCAGGTATGGCATAACTTGCAAGAGGGCTGAGAACGTTATCTACATTTATCTGATTCCTCCCAGTTCAAGACTCCCTTCCTAGTACACACATGTCTTCCGTTAATCAAAATGAATGTCCACAAGGAATTCAGCACAGACTCCTGAATTTTAATAACTGGAAATGGGCTCAAAGCAAAGCTTTCAATTAAAAGTTCCCATACTCCAGATTAAGATATTTAACCTTGGCAAGGCCATGTGTTTCTGTAGGTCTTCTTAACTCACCTGCTGGTACAGCCACTGTTCTGACAGCTCCGGCTCGCGCTGCATGGCAGTCACTGTGTGCTGGCAGCTCATGGGGCTGTGCCCCACGCCAGCTCCATGCTGCTGCAGCAACACTGCTGGCAGGACCCAAGCTGGCCAGTCTAGATGTAACAGAAGATGACACTCTGAACTGCAGAGTTGACTCTCTGAACTACACATCACTGCAGTGTAGGTGTAATCAGAAAACAATTCATTCCTAAGACCTCAAAAATTTCTGGGCCTTTTCATGGCAGAAATGTCTTGCTAGTGAAAGGGACTTTAGCTACTGGCAATGTTTTTCTCCTGTTCTCTTCCTGTGGCTTGTTGGTTTGTAGCTTTTGGTCTTCTGTTGCAGAGATTATGAATTTGTTGAGGCGGAAAGGTAGATCTGTAGCTGCTTTGATGGATACTTTGATGGATGCTCTGAGTTGAATGTCTGCTCCATGGTTGCCTATGGTACTAAAATTTGGAATTCATGACCCAGGTGGTTCCTCCCAGGCCTGTGTTTCTACATCCAAGACCAGCAGAACTCTATTTGTTGTTTCAGATTTCTTTAATTCACCTTAAAACCAGGATGCCAAAAACTCGGGATCAAGTTTGCTTCCAATATTTTGTTAACTGTATAATATCTTCTAGATGTTTGGATTTTAATGAATTTCTGGAAGAAAGCCTTCCAGATGTGAACTGAGTGTAATAAAAGTAGAAATACCTGCCTGAGGACATTTCTATGCTGCAGTCACTGCTTGAGTACGGCTCGTGTAGACATATTTTAGCCAGCTTTAAGCCAGCCAGCCTGGGTCCTGATGGCTCTGTAGCCATAGCTTTGCATAACAGAGCAACTATTCAAGCACACCTATTTCCCAGGTGGGAAAATGGTTCTTATAGCCTCATGCAGCAATTCATTCTAGGAGGTCAGGCTAGGCAACTTATACACAGGGGACTGACCGTTGTCAATCACCAGTACCAAGGGCATGAAGCTGTATGTTACTGCTCAGCAGAATGAGGTGGTGGGCCAGCCTCCTGCCTGGCACATCTACTCTCAGAAGGCAGGTATCTTCACCCTTCTTTCCTTCCACCCCTCTTCCTTATGTCTGCACTTGTACCATGCAGCACAGCAGAACTGGAATGGGTAGAGATCTACTAGAAGCTGAACGTTAATGCTCTGCTCAAATTAAATGAAATAAAACCATATGGTGTCATCATGGGTCACTGATTTAAAACAACAACAAAAAAATCCTAGCTCGTCTCTAAGCCCTTCAGATAGTAAAACTGAGGCTATGAATTGTGCGTCTTCTAAGAGTGCAGCCAAGAAATGCAGTGAGAGAAATGGGCAGGATTGGGCTTTCTCTAGTGTTTGTAGTGAGCAGGCTAACCTGGAACAAAGTGACACTTTTTTCCCCATGTCTGCAGGGATGATGTTAGTATAGCCCCAGTGAAATTGACAGACCTACACAGATTAACAGCAGATACAGAGTCAATTCTCCTCAGAGAGGGCTGGGATTGTGCTTTGAGATATGTAAGGCCTCTCCATTTTGACCTCTCATCTATTTGGAAGCTTTGAGGAAACAGATAATCACTCTTCATGCACCTTTTAGGACTATCAATCTAATTAATCTGTCATACTTGTGCTTATATACTAACATAGCACATGATCACCCTTCTTCTCCCTCCTTTTTCAAAAGGTAGGTAGAAGAAAATGCAATTTTCATGATAGGAATAAGTTTGAATGTGTGAATATTGCTTGCGGCCCCTGAATATGGCAGGGTTTGAAGGCATTCTGCTGTCTTGGCAGGGAGTGCCAGAGCCCCAGGCCAGCTAGCGAGGAAGCTGACTCTGCTGCTCCTGACAATGTCAGCTGTTGTTCTGAGGGTTTTAAGTGTTGCAGGAGATTTTGAGAGCAGTAGCTGCTACTGCTCCCACCCTACTTCCTAGGAGAAATTATATTGCAGGTTTTACGTAGCAACTGCAGCTCTGATCTTCCTAATTACATCTGCTGTTGCAAATTCAAACACAACCACCAAAGCCTGTGCAGCTGAAATACAATTCCTGTTGCCTTTGCCTATTTCCCTTCACGTACAGCCACTGTCAGCAGGGTACATGTCACTTCTGCTTCAAGCAGGAGAATGAAGCCAATACTGTGCTACAGCTCGCTGAAGCACTTACTTGGCCCCTGTTTATTAGAGAGTCTGAGCCCTTCACTCCTCCTTCCAGCTGTCCTCACTCTGCCCCAGGTGGCACAGCAATGCTCCTATCTTCACACTTCAGGCAGGAAACAGAGCACAGAGAGAAATGCCATTTGTCCAAATTCTTGATGAGAGAGGTCCATGACAGAGCAAGAACTGAAGCCCTTCCCTAAATCGGATTAGGCTCTAACTATCAGACTTTCTATTTCCCTTCCTTCACCCCCAAATCCCTTGGCTGTTTTTCTTTACCACGTTACAAAGCTTGCTTTCCATTTTGAACTTTGTGCAAACAAGTATTTCCCTCCCCCACTTCTTTTGCTCAACTGTGAATTCAGCTGTGTTTCAACCTATGCACAGAAACATAAGGCCGTCTGCTATTTGAACCGAAGCCATGTTCGGAGCCCTTTATGCCTCTGCAGCACCAATCTGCCGGTGGGATATTGCTGGTTCCATGGAGGCTTTCACCAAAGACCCCAAATCTGCCTCTCCTCATCCCATGTTCTCCCTCTTTGCCAGCATCACTGGGACGGTCACAAGCCCTTCTGTAGGAAGTCATCGGTTGGAGAGAAGGCTTCACTGTCTCACTTAGCCCTGCTCCGTGTCCCCCGCAGGCTGCCTTGTGCGCAGCGCCGGCACAGCCCGTGGCTCAGCAGTGCAGCCGGGCACTAATTAAGCAGTGCGGCGCAGCAGGGTGTGTGTGCCTTGGCCATCACAGACTCCCCTGGACAGACTGCAGAGAAAAGGCTGAAGCTTCACAATGTTAGCCTTCCAAGAACCACTTTAATTGCCCAGTAATGCACACCCTGGGGTCTTGTAATGTGCTTCTAATATGGAGCATTTAAAATATGAATACTCCAAAACAATTACAAGGACTTTGGTGCTGTTCTGAGTGCATCTTTCCACTCTCAAAAATAATCCATGACAAAGAAATACAATCAAAGTGAGGATACCAGTGCTTTCTGAAATCTGTCAGAGTCTTATTGAGGCAGCAGGACACACCAATCTTTCCTTCAGTTCAACTTCATTCTGTTCTTCTAGGATTAAAAGAATTGCTAGATTGTGACTGCAGATGATTCAGTCCTACTTTATCTCCCTCTGATCAGCCCTAGTGTAATTTTTTTTTATTTGAGATACCGTCAAAAGACGCTGTAAGTCATAGTAAGAGAGAAGAAACCAGAGTATGTTAGGCTATAAGAGAGTTTGGATAGAAATGTCAGAGAAGCAAGGTGAGTTTTCTGCGATCTGTCATTCTTTTAGCAAGTAATTTCTGGACAAGTTCAGAAGTGATTCTGTACTTGCTTATTTACAAGGAATGAAAGTTCTTCTCAGAAAGCACTCTGGCTCAACTAATTTTAACTTCCAGCATTTCTTGCTACCTCTCTTGATTAGAGCTTGTTACAATTGTAATACTCGAAGAGAAGATTTTTGTCTGCCCATCTGTATTCAGAATCAGCAAAAGGAATTGCATTAAAACTGACAAAAATAATGAAATAGAAATCAAGCATTGGAAATTCATGATCTAATATTGAACATTTAAGAAAGTCAAAGGCATTTGGAAATAAGCAGTTGGTTTCAGCTCATGCTGTATGTAGTATCAACTCTAGAAGGAGTTACTACAAGCCAACCATAGCAACTCATGAATTCCAGGATGGATGTATAATTCACAGTATGATACTATTTACTGTAATGACATTATATGCCATTACTTAAGATAATATTGCATATTAAATTCAGATTGTGAAATGAAGTTCAGTTGCTTTACTGCAATCAAAGATCTATAAATGTCCTGTTGCTGAAACTTCAGAAGGTTATGTATTAAATCTGTTTATATTATCCAAAACTCAAAGTAGTCAACTTGTGCAAAAATCTCCCACTGGAAAATGAAAAATGGGAATTTACAGTAAGTACCAGTTTATGTTCCTAATTAAATACAAATGCTGTTATTGGAGTCACTAATTGTGATGGAATTAGAGCAGGGATAAATTTAGTCCAAAGGGTCAATTTCTCTTAGAAAAAGATGTTTGAAAATATTGGCATTTATCTCAAGAAATCAGCACTGCTAACTGGTGTGCCAGGACTTGTGCCCCTTCTGCTTTTGGGAAGGGCTGAAGATGTAATCTGCGAGACTTGTCTTTCTCCAGTGTCTGAAGGCAAGAACAAACCATCAAAGACAGCAAGAGGTGATCGAGGCTTTGCGACCTCTTATACAGCAGTAATCCAGAAATCCTAGATTTGAGGCAGCAGAGCTGGCTTAGTGTGTATTTCAATCCCTGGTAAGGGTGAGAAGCTCTCAGCAACACCGAAGTTTAAAGACAGAATTATTATGCTGCATTTGTTGCTACGGGGCCAGGTCAGCTCTGTTCATCTTTCATCTGCTGTTTCATTAGGTGGTCTTGTGTGGGACAGACTCACTTGAAGCCTCTGAAAGCAGCAGCAGTGCTGCCTAGCTAGCCTGCTGTTTATCACTGTCCCTAAGTGAATCGACCCAGGGGGATGCACTGCTGTCTTCTGTACTGAGCATTAAGATGCTGAGATTTCTCCTCTTTCCTTACAACACTTGAGTTCAGTCATGACTTTAGGGCAAAGGAACACTGCTGGGGAGAGCCTTTCAAGACCTGCCTCTTCTTTTAGCCACAGAAAATACGTTCTACCAGAGACCTCATTAGGTTCACTCTGCATTTGATGCCAAAAATTATTTGACCCAAGCCACTAGAGGCTGCAAAACCAGAACTGCTCCCCTCTGCTCACGGTTTCCGGACACTTACTTTTGACATAAAACCAGTTTCATTCTTAGGAAGGGAATGTTTTTGAACAGACCCTTTCACCTCTGAGTCACTAGCAGAAATCTGGCCCTGCTTGGTAGTGACCGAAAATCATTACCAGCTGACAGCCACTTGGTGCAATGACCTGGTGAGTCTCATTCCAGTTCCTAATGGACACATCTCAGTAAACACAGTCACAACTGGCACTAACTGGTGTTCTCAGCCAAGAGACCTCAAACTGAATGGGGAAGGAAATTGAACCTTCGTTCTTCATCCCCTGCCTGGATTTTTGGAGTATCATGGACAGGCATTTTATACCTGCAGCGTTTCACAGGCCCTTTTTACTCTAAATGGCTTTTTGAAACTTTGCAATTTTCATGCAGCATGATTCAGCACAGCCTGATCTGCCATCTCAGTATAATTAGACTCATCTTATGGTTCCCCTCAGTAGAAACTGAGCTGTCTAGTGCCATCTCCCAGTACAAGTGGTAAATCTGATGTCATATCTCAGTATGAATGGAACTGTCTGATGTCACCTCAGTGCTAACAGGACATTTTATAATATGTCATCTAAGGCTGCAGGGGAAATCTTCTAATCCATTCACTGTGCTACACTACAATAGAACATAACACAGTATAATGTGTAGGTTAACTTAGACACCCTCAGGCAGATTTTGGATAGATGGATAGATGGATGGATAGAAACATTTATACAAAGTATACATACATTATATCACTCTATCGATTTTAAAAAAGTTCCAGGACTGCCTAGCTATAATGAGATTTTTGAACTTTGTGTTGCGATCAATGAGGGGAATATTATTGGCCTGGAGAATTGATATACCCGCTCTCTGTGGCTTGTTCTGCTCCTGGACTGCCCCTGCCCCCAAGGTGTACGATTCCATCAGACACTTAACCTCTTTTACAGTGTCATCAGGCTAAAAGGAATCTAATAGTGACACGGGACTTGTGCTCAGCACTCTGGCACTATTGCTTTCCTGTCACAAATAATTTATAGCTTTCTATTTCCATCCCTTTGCCTGCACCCCATCCCCTTTTTCTGTTTCTCTGGGCCGGGGGAAATCAATAAACTCACACAACCGGAGTGGCACTTCAGGGGGTTTTAGGGGGAATGTGACACAAGAGGGAAAAAAAGATAAAAAAAAAACAGAAAAGAAGAAAAAAAGTTATATTATTTGCCCTAGCACACTTTTCAGATCAGTTCCTCACCTAGTACAAACTGCATGACCTCAGAATCTGGTCCTGAGGCCTTCAGACACCTTTTGGTATAGGTTCTCAGCAGCTATAGGTTAGGGCATCTGGTACCACTGATCTACATGGAGTGAGGATCTGGATCTCCATCCCCAACTAGAACCATGACATTCTCTGTCTCCAGCTATGTCCCAGGCAGCCTCTCTGCCACTCCAGCTACTGGTCAGGCTTTATCAAGCATGTAGCAGAGTTTTCTAACATGCTGAGGTGAGATGTTCTCTTTCTTTTCCTAAGAAGGTTTCACTCCCAGGAGTCGTGTTTTTTTAAAATTGCCCTCACAATGTCTCTGCCTATCTCTATCCACGCCATACCACTCACTAGTCACACATTTCCTCTTTGAAGTTTTGCCAATTTATTCTTCAGAACAAATTTTTAAGGGAAGCTCTCAAGTGGGCAGGGAGAATCTTCTATTTGCTTTCACTTTCTGGAGAGATTTTTGGGTAGAAAATAAAGCTAATATAATGCAGGGCTGAGAGTTCCAGGAACTCAGGCTGAAGAGAATCTGCAGCCTTCACGCTAACTGGAGTGGCTGAAGAGAGGAGAGGCTTGTTTTAATCTCATAAAGGAAGTTGGTCTCCATGGGCTTCACAGGTCATGGCTTATTTGCTGAGTTCCTTGGTGGAACAGCTGTTCCAAACTCACAGATACCCAATATCTACCAGTAGCCAGGGACCTTGCCAGTCAGGCACTAGGCACTAGTGATTTTCTTTCACCACTGACCTCAGCTGGATTTAAACCAGTGACCTAGAGGTGAAAGATTTCATGTAACAATAAACAGAGCACTGACAATTACAGTTCAGTTTATTGTCATTCTGAGCTACATTATGAGCTTTGTGATGTCTTTTTGAGTTCCCATGCTGTGTTCATTCACCACCTGACAAACACCAAATTTTGTCCTGTTTGATGGAACTTCTTTTTCCTGGCGATCTCTATTCCATCACCACTCCCTACAGATGCCTTCTGTTTTCACCTTCTCATTTATGGAGGGCAAGGACTTTAGGCACTTCCACAGTTCAAAGCATTTAGTCAGCCAGAAGGGTATTTTTCAGGTAGACAACAAAATTAAAGCTACACCATTTGTAAGTTCAGCAATGTCTCTATTAGCTGCAAAGACTGCCTTGTGATTATGCTCACAGAACAGACCATAAATGACAATAGAGCTGTTAACACACAGAAGATCCTAGCTTGCTCACTGAACACCATCCTTATGGAGTGAACACCCATGTTTGGGATAAAGATGACAGAGCAGAAAGAGGATGATTCTCTGAGAGCTGGACTATTAAAGCAGTAGAATCAGGACCACAAGGAAAATGAATCCACTCTGATGCACTGAGAACTCAGATCAAGCCTTCAGAGTCTGATAGCTGGGACTGTGGGTCTGCAAAGGCACAGAGAAGATGCATTTGAGCTCTGAATGTGTTTTTTTTTTTTTTTTCCCCAGGATCATCAGAACCAAAGTTCAGCAACCTTTTCACCCAACACCAGACGGGAGTGGGACAGGTGTGACTGCACCAGGACATACTATTGGTAAGTAGATTGGCATCAGGGGTGGTGACAGGTCAAGTGGAAATGGGGATGAAGCTTGGTTGAGGGAACAAAGTCTGACAAGCAGATGCTAAGCAGAGCAAAAGGGAGGAGGGGGTGGGGGGAAAGAAGCCTCCATGGAAATCGGAGTTTTCTATTCTTTGTCTCCCCTGTTGCATTGCAGAGAAGTGAATCACAGAGTTACTAGCCCAAAGTAGGAGTTTGCCCAAGTGATTCTGCCTTAACATCCATTTCACGTTCATGCTCTCTCCTTCACCTCCCTACAGAGAAGTATTTACTGCTGTCCTGTCTAAGCGTCAGTCTTTACTTTTTCTCTCATCCTTACTCTGACTCTTTTTCCCCCCTAAAAATTTTTCTTCTCTCCTCTCCCTTTGCTGGAACTGGTCAATTTCTTATGCTAGTAATACACAAACATGGGTAAGATATTCCAGCTGCCTCACAACTAAGTTCTTCACTGTTCTAGCTCTGCAGTCAGGTATCCCATGGGTGTATTTCACTGAGAAAATGCAATTTTTTTTGCTTGGGGAGATGTTTTGCTAGTTTGTTGAGATGAACAGAAGACAGAGGCTGTAATACAGGGACCAAAAGTCTCCTAGTCTGTTTAAAGGTACTGTGTTAGGTGTGTGATGACATACTTTTTGATTTGTGGGCTGTATGGTGGATATGTCTGCTGTTGCTAGCACAGCTTTATCTAGTGACCAATCAGAGCAGGAAAAACATGCAGTAGTCTGGGATACTGTGAAATACAGTGCCTTATTTGTGGCCTAAGATTTTCTTAGATTCTGTTGGTTATTGAGAATCTGCTGCTACACAAGGATTTACTGGAAAATGCTCATCTGCATGAGACAGAGCTGGTAGATATAATCCTGTACACAAACTGTATTCAGGAGCACAATGGAATTAATGGGCTAATATGGAAGAGCATTTCTGGATGCCCTTTTAATCTGGACTTGCTCACGAGACTGGTAATCACTGATCACAAAAGATGGAGCTGGCAGATACTCTTCCTTCTTGGAACAGTAGTGCAATGTCTAGGGAATGCAGTGGCTGAGCTGGGATAGTGCTTCTAGTGGAGTCTCTCACTGCTCTGGGATGTACTGGGAAGCGTGGGTCTACATTGGATAGTGTTGAAAGCTTCTTCTCTGTCCTGAAAGGCTTGTGTTGTAGGTATTGATTGCTTCAGGTCAGTGCTTTATGAGCTGAATGATGAATAGTGGCCTTTAAGAGAATTGGGATATTCTCTCCATTACTGGGACAAACTGGGACAGAATAGGTATGCCTGCTGGATGCATAGCTCTACCTGTTCTACCTTCTAAAGGCCTGATTATCATGAAGGGATAATTTCTAATCTGGATAATTTGTCATTTTTGATATATTGGAAATTCATGAGCAATCTTGAACAACCAAGTGGCCAGAGCATTCTGCCTATTGATATTGGTCAGTACAAAAGGAAGGCAGTAGATTTTCATTAATCCAGGTGGTAGCATGTATCACCAACCAGTTGTTCTAGCAGGGAACTGAATTTATTAGTCCAGCACTGAAGTGCTTCTAACCTATGCTAAGAAAGTAATTTTTCACTAAGTGTTTCGGGTGGGCATGTAAGAGGCTAGTCTGCCTAAGATAGAACATATGCACTCCTGGTGAAAAAATGCTGAGAGGAAATGATCTGGTAAAACATGGATGAATTATGAAGTCATTAGAGAATGTGGCCTATGCAGCATTTCACTCGATTACCTTGAAAGCCTGTTTTGAACTGGGATGTAACAACAAAGTTTAGCTTCCTGATGGAATACACTTACTTGTTATTAATGGCCCTGTACTGGAAGGCTGTGAAGTTACAGTATAGAAATGGATAAGCAAAGCTGGGATGCAGCTTTGCTGCGATAGAGTAAGTCCTTCAGCATGAGGGACTGGGAATCTGCTTAGTGCCCAGGCTTTCCTATTAGACTGGTGGCATGCATAGCTTTCAGCTGGGGATCCCTGAGTGCTGTGCTGCTCTCCTGATGGCCCTTTTTCCCTTTTCCTTTTGTCCAGTGCCCAGCACAGCATCCCCTCCTGTCTCCAGTGCCTCCAATGATCCAGTGGGCTCTTACTCCATTAACGGGATCCTGGGGATTCCTCGGTCGAATGGCGAGAAGAGGAAACGTGATGAAGGTAGGGGGAGGGGAGAAGCTCATCCTCCCTTTTATATTCTTTGTCCCCATGTACAGGCTCCAATTTCAGGCCAAGGTTTGCAGCTGCTCCAGGGGCTAGATCAGTTTTAGCAACAGAGACCAGTTCCCCGCCACTGCCCTGCTGGCTTGGAATGCTCTTCTTCCGAGGCTGTTTCATGACAGGCTGCGTCTCCAGACATCTGCTCAGCAGGCAGAGAGCCGTCTCCATTGCTGGAGCTGATCCCAAGTTCATTCACTGCTGGAAATGGCTGGAACTGAACTCCCCAGGTGCCAGCAGGTGCCCGGACCTTGAACTGTGGGTGAACAGGGTTTCCCCGATTCACTCGATTTCAAACTAAATGCCATCTCGGAGAAGCACCAGCAATGTGGGAGTTGTCTTTCATTCCCCTTGCAAACAAGTTTCCTGCCCTGTGATGTGCCATGAGGTACATTAGCTGGTGATCACAAGGGCCCAGTTTTCAATGGGTAGCATCTACTGCAGTAGAACTGTCATGCTTGCAACAGTCTGAAAACAGAACAGGAGATCTTCTGAGTACTGTGATCCTAAGGTTGTTTTGTGAGCCTTTCACTAAGGCTCTAAGAAAATAGGATTAAGCTATCTCCTTTTGCTTCCTACTTGCTGTGAAGTATTCAGGGCAACGATCCTGAAATGAATCAAAAGCTGGAGCCTCAATAGACTGAGTCAGGAGGGGTGGGTAAGGTCTAGGTGCTCTTATGGTGGCTTTTGAACATTTTTCCTTAAATCCGGGTCTTTTAATTTGATTTGTTCTAAAACTGAGGGCCAGGAAGTGAACTTCATAAAGAATACTGACTAACCAGTTTGTTGGGTTCATCTCTGACTTCAGTATGTTGAGTTGCTTGTTGCATGGAAAGACGTCTTAGGACAGGTGGCTCAGTGTGCTTTGTGTGCTGTAATCCCAAGGCTGTGCAGTGCAAGAGCACATGAGAGTTCTCTGTGATATGTGGTGAGAAAAGAAAGCCCTCCTGAGACAGATGCTGCATTTTGAGATTTTGCTAGTAATTTTCTCAGCATTGGTTCTGGTGAGGTTCACATCTGTAAGTTTTTGATCCAAATAAACACAATAATCCTAAGACTAAAAGGCAGTCATCATGTTCCCTTTCTCCCTAATACAGAGTAAAACTAGAAGCAAGGACCCAATCCAGCTTCTCTTAAAGCAAATGGGAAGATTTTTGCTGATGTCATTGGAAATTGGATCAGGCCCCAGAGGAAGATCCATTTCCCAGCTAGATGGCAGTAGGGCCCAGCTAAGAGAAAAATGTAGCCATGGAAGGGCTGAGTCAATGCCTCAAAGTCAAAAAATGTCAGGGATAAGAGACTACAAGTATTACAAACCTTTCCAGCATTTGCCATCATTATCTGTACAAGAAATAGACATTTCAAACTGAATGACACATTTCCCTAATGGTTGTGCAGATCTCCTGGCCGTTATTGGGGGGTTTTGTGAATCCCTGTTCTCATACAGTCCAATGTGGCAATCACCAGCTCTCAACATGGGGCCTCCACATCTCATTAGAAATGAAGCTCCTCAATCTGCCTTTAGCTACTAGTCAGGCTACCCCTGGAAAGATCATCCCACTTTAGATGCAGCCACACAGTCACTTCCAGCCTCAAAACTTGAGCTTCCTTTGGAACAGTACAATTAAACACAGAAACAACAGAGCAGCCATCTAAGACTGTGACACTTCACAATGATATATTGACAGTGAGAACTATTCTTTGTGTCTGTCCTTAATTCAACCCAGATCTGATTTAGGCAAGTGACACTATGCAGCTCCTTGCTGTTGGCCAAGCACCCACATATCCCACTAGGAATCAAAAAGGTACCAACCAGACAATCCTGCAGATGTTACTTGTCTTTAGCTCTCCGAGTTTTAGTCACATGACATGGTTGCAACTGCCTTGGATAACGGACTTAATCCTGCCATCCCAGATATCTGCTGCAGGGACATGTTGTGCTCCTGACCCAGAGAAAGCTCACATGGGACCCCCAGCTAGCTGCTGAACATCTCTAACCATGAATTGATTTGATTTATCTGGGCTCACACTGGCCTTCAGAAATGCTGAAAAACATCATCCCTTTGCAGGGCTAGGTCCTAAGGTTAGAAGGCTCAAAGGGGAAGTTTTGCAAAGCCAGTGATCTGCACTCATTCCTGGGCAGTCTCCTCTCTAGCTCTGAAGATTCTGATTGTTCCTAGTTGAGATGGGGAGTAGGAAGAGTCTGTCAAGAGATCCAATATGCGTATTTCTTTCATGCTTATGCTGGATGCATACACCTTCTCAGTATTTCCCAGAGCTTCTGAACACTTTGTTGCAGTTTCTTTCTTAACTGCAGGGTTTATTCTCACATTGAAAAGCCCTTGTGAGCTTTGCACATCTACTTTCCAAGCATTTAGAGAGTGGTTCTTCCCTAAAGGAGGCAGAAGAAGTAGCATTGCTCTTTCTTTCTTTCCGCTCTGTTGGACCAGCTCTGCTGCAAGGATTCCTCTGTGAGGAATGCAGTTCAGCAGAAAGGGGAAGTACCAAGCTGTTCCTGAATCACCAGTTCTGAAAACCTTGTTAGCAACCTCTGTGATGGCTGGGGGGAACAGGGTGGGAGAAAGACAGAGGAGCTTCTATCTGAGCACACCCCCTCCCCCAGGTCCTCCTTGCTGCAGCTGGTGCCTACATTAGACAGTAGCACAGATGATTAAGAAGAGGAGAGATAATTATGTGTCAAGATGATGTAGCAGAACTCCCGAGTTGGACAGAAGGAGCCAGACGGATGCATGAGGTTGGCTCAGAGATGGACGCTGACAGCCAGGTGTGTCCCTCCCAAGGAGTTAGATGGAAGAGTGGGAATCCCAACCTACCAAATATACTGGTTGCAAGTGCAAGGGTGGCCTGGGAAACCTATGGCATTGAGAGAGAGCTAGCTGGGAAGCAGCTCTGAGTGTCTACTAGTCACAACAAGGAACGGTCTGGTCCCAAGTTTTTCCTCAAAACTCAACATGCCTTCCTCAGGTGAATGCTGAGAAAGGATGGTCAGGATTTACCTTGTTAAGACCACATTACCCTTTTTGTTTCAGTTTTTAACCAGTGATTGCAAAACTTCTGACTTCTGTGATAGAGAGAGTTTGTCTCCTGCGATTTTTAAAATAATTTGACTAGAGAAGTTCACCACCATTTGTGTAGCACAGTGTGTGCCATTTCTTGCAGTCCATGGGCATTGCCAGTGGAGCTGTAACTTCCCTCTGACCTCCCCCAGCACTTACACCCACCATCTTCCAAAGGCAGAGGTGATCCTGTAGCACATAATGACTTTCTCAAGACCAGTGAGGGTCTTAAAATATCAAGCTGCATCTGAAAACAGAAATTCTTGGCTCTTCGTGATTCAAGTGTTGTAGTACTCTGTGATGGCAGAGCAGCCATGTTCAGCAGGGTCATTGCCAGACTAAGAAGCAGCAATATAACATCCAGAATGATAAAGGGGAAAAATATGCAACTATTTCTGTTGTTTCGTAACCCCTGAATTGATAGCCAAAAAATGAGAACTGGGCTGACCCACAGGCACTAACAAAAACTTAGTATCACTTATATTGTAGTCTTGAGCACTGTACAAGGAGAGAAAAAGAGAAATGCAGAGAAAGGGAAAGATAGATAGATAGATAGATAGATAGATAGATAGATAGATAGATAGAGATAACAGGAAAACAGTATATCAAACTGCTGCCAGCATACCAGAGCAGCTTCAGCTGGGTGAAACTTCAGCAATTTTTACAAAAGCGTTCTTATGAGACATGGCCCTTTCTTTCTGTAATAGGCTGCAAACAGACTTCCTGTCTAAACCCAAATTCTCATTTGGGATTCATCTTCCTGTGAGGTTGGTTCTATAACATTCTCAGCGTTATTAATCTTGGTCCTTGACAGTATCTGTAGTATTTGACAGCATTACTGGCAATAATATCTGCAATGTCAACAATGGCAGAGATAATATCCCCCAGTATTATCGGCATTAGCAGGGATCATATCTGCAGCCTGTTATTGGTGGGAGCAGACGTAATGTGTCCAGTATTATTAGTATCAGTAGTAATAAAATCCAAAGGCTTGTTAGTGTGATCAGTGCTAATATCAGCAGTAGGTTTGTGGGAGAGGAGGGGACGGAGTGATTGCTGCTGTAAATGGCAATAATACTCAGGCTGTTTGCAGTAAAGGAATCCCCAGCAGAGATGGAGGAGCAAACCTGAGAAGGCAGAAGTCTCTCCTTTCCTTTCTTCACCTGTCATTTTGATGATTAGAGTGAGTTACATTGATGCCCAGTAATGCAGACATGTGTCAGTGCAGGAGGACAGTGAAGAGTCACCAAAATTTCTACAGGTCTGGTGGTGTTTCCCAGAAAGTGTTAGCTGTATCAGTGCAGATGGTTCACCATACTCTTCAAATGGGATTGAGCTATGCCAAAGAGCGTGCTGCCCACTAGCTGTAGGAGCATCGGCACTGTTAGTTCTGTAGCTATAGGACAGGCAGCATCACTGCCCTTCTCTTTGGTTCTGCTCATGTAATTTTCTGACTGTTATTGCCACAACACCTTCTACTGAAAATCAGTGCTTTTGTTACATGTGGTTTTCTCTTTCCTCACTCCAACTGGGAGGACTCTGAGTGCAGAGCAGGGTTTTGACAGTGCTCAGCTTCGGACTTTTCCTACCTTGCTATAATCTCATTTTCACGTTGGGAAATTACAAATACCTCCTTCCAGTGGAGTGTGAGGCAGGGACATCTGTGACAGTCCCACTACTGAAAGCTGTTTTTTAAAATACTGCCCCAGGACACAGACTGTTTTAAAGACTTGAGTTCAAAATTTTATTCAAGTGGAAACTAACACAGAGTGGAGAGGTGTGTCATGTGTCTAAGTTTTTGAGCAGATATACAACAGCTGAGTATGCCACTGCAAGTATGATCTGATTCATGTTGTTCAGAGTGGCAGTGATAATATAATTTGAGAGATGCTATGACATTTCAGTTGACTGTGTCATTGTCAGTGGCACCAATATCTTTTTGCAGGCAGTGTGGCTGTGGTTATCCTGTTGTTTTAACTATCACTATAGGTTGTGGGTTTGTGACACTAATGATGAGATTAACTGTATCACTACTTGCTCTGCTGCCCCATTACACTCAAGGCCATTACACTCTTCACAGAAGCAGCTGTGAATTGTTTTTTGTGGTACGTTTACATCACTGCATGCGGTAAGGTTGTTTCAAGTTGGTACACTGGTGCAGTTTCTACTGTGCTGTCACTGCAATTCATAGAGTTGTTACTGTAGCTGATGTAATGTGTTGGCCGAAAAAAAGACTGTCACCTGGCCATGACAGTGAAGTCAATACTGCTATGTCACTGCAGCACCGTGTTCAGAATGGTATGTTTTCATGAAGTATGGTACTAGTGTTCTACACTGGAGTTGTTTCAGAACATACAGTGTGCTTATGCTGTCATCTGCAGTATGATGATGCTTTGCTTGTGCTGGAGTTGTACCAGAGCAGAGGTCTAGCCCGTAACTGTTCTGTAGGGAAATGCATTCATTCATTTTTCTATGCTGCCTGCACATGTTTGCAAAGAGTATGAGTGAGTCATGCCACTTGACTGTGTCACTACCTGATGTATGTTTGTCTCTGGGCATGTTAGGTGTATTTCTGTTCTCCCCAAACCCTAATACTTGTGGAAGACAACAGGGTGTGTTTGGACCCCTGCAGGTGACAGAAGAGCACTACTGTCTGTGGTGAGCCTGCATTGTTTCACAGTGTGATTTTTTGTCACCACAGCTGACCTGTTTGTATTATTCTATATGACTGCTTTATTGCAGGTCAGCAGTGGTTTTAATGACACTGGAGACACACGCAGTTATATTGCCTCAGGTGCCAACCCCATGTTCCAACCATCACACACAGTTGTAGGGTGTGCACACAGCAGTTTATGGCTGTGCAGATGGGCTGAGCAGATTCTGGCATCTTTCACACTCTCACGATGTCTTTCTCCTACTTTCCCTGGGACTGTGTTGTTTTATGCAGCACGGCTGAGTTTCCAGTGGCTGGCAGCTTGCAGCAATGGTGTATCTCTGCAAACTGGAGCAGTCACAGGGGACCAGGCTCACTGTGTTTATACACACAAGTCTATGTAAAAGTCCCTGCCACTCTAGATGAAATTATAAATTGAAGAGGGAGTTTATTCTAGGTAGCCACCCACTTCTGCCACCTGAAGGTCTTTGGCTAGTGAGACTCCTGGAAGGAAGAAAAGCAGCTGCTACTCATCCTGCACCTCTCTAAATAAACTGCAGGAGGATGTCAGAAAAGGGAGAGTATGTATGGGAAAAGAGAGGAGGGGGAAACTGGATAAAGCAGAGGACAATGAATAAGCAGCACAGCACTGTCAGAAATGTGGGCTGCTGCACCAAGAATCTGGAGGTCAGCCTGTAAGCAGGAGAAACAGGATATGTGTGTTTGTGTGAGCATGTCTGCACACACCCTGGGAGTTTGGGGAGTACGCATTGCTCAGGAGGAAGTCAGGTAAGGGAGACTTAACAGCTTACATCACAGAAAGCGGTTTGGACAGAATGCCCTGCTTCTAAAGCTTATAGTGCTGCTTAGTTTGGCAGGGGTTGGTATTGTCTGAAGACAAGCTGGTCTGGCTTCAGCTGTATTTGTGTGCATCTCTGATTGTGTATTTGTGTCTCTAGGAATGGAAGCCCGTTTGGTTTTTGTATTTCTATGTTAGGATCACTGGTTTCTACTTATCTGTGCTTATGTACTGGGGTGAGTGGCAGGTTGGACCCGTATTTTTGTGCATGCCTATGGAGACCTGGAAAATGTGTATGTTAAGCTGTGGGTAATATTGCCTAGTAGAAGAATGCATACTGTGGATCATATGGATGTCTGGGCATGTATGGCTCAGTATTAGTGCTATGTATTTCTATAAATGCCAGGTATTTGTATTCACATTTTGAGCATATATGTGAACGTTGTATATTTGTATGTATATTCTGAGTGTATGTGTTTTTATATACTTGGAGTATCACTGTATCTTTGTGGTTGCTGGATATGAATATGTAGCCTGTTAGTGCTGTGCACTTCTGTATATAGTTTGTACAGATGTGTATTTGCATTGAGGTTATATATTTGTGTATATGTTATAAATATTTATTCATACATATTGGTTGTTCTTGCCTGTATAAAGGCTGTTTATTTATGTAAATAGTTTGTATTTGTTTACATAAATCGATTCTGTACATGTTAATTTAAGGAAATTACTTTGAGTTACAGGTTTTCATTTAGTTAGTGTACATATACTTTTGTAAGTTATTTATTCAGAAATTACATTTAATTGATGTGCATCTGCATTTGTTACTCTGTGTGTCCCAGTTTGCATTCTTGTGTCTTTAATATTATTTGCTAGGTTTTGTGGGTGCTACTTACACTTAGAGCTTTTCTTTACATTTATTTGTGTGAGTACCATGAGTGTGTGCTTGTCTGACTGTTTATTATGGGTATTTAGTTCGTGGTTAGATCTTTTTCCACTTTTTGACTCATTCTTGGGAGGGGTTGTTGCAGCTGATGTGTCAACAGGAGTCAGGCAGCTACAACTCCTCCCAGTGTCTCTGCCTCCTCCATGAGTCTACCTGTGCAAAGGCTGCTCCCCAGCTTTGCTAGATGCCTTTCTCTCTGGAACTTCTTGTTCACTTTAGATGAGTTTTACATTGGGTCTGCCTGCAATCAGGGAGGTGACTGTTACATTTTTTCATGGGTGTAAACAATATGGGAGTCAGAGGGAGCACAGTGTCTGAATCCATGAGGATCCCAGGTTAATGTGCAGTGGATGACAGAATCAACTGCAAAAGGAATCAGAAAGAGTTGGCAATGTGCAGACAAATGATATTTTAGAGGGTTGCTGGTATAGGATGAGGATGCCATGACAGTAAGAGATGACACTCTTTTGGGGTCAAGTGACATGGCAGTGAGACATAAGGGCCACACTACTGTGGAATCAAGGTGATATGGCACTGAGACAAAACATGGGTCAAGGTGACATGCCAATGACCCAGGCTGATCTGTCAGAACAGGAAGAGCTGGGATCTGCCCATCAGCTGAATAAGGCAATGGGAGAACAGGAGAAGCAGGGTGAAGAAGATCAGAGGCAAATCAACAGGCCTGTACCTGGGCTGAAGGACTCAGGTCACCACCAGTGTGGGACATGCAGTGTCTCCATGGGATCAGTTGCATCCTGGTGTGAAGGGCTGGGGCAGTCTGTTAGTAGTGGCTGTTTGCTCGCAATGGTGGAGAGCACGGATAACATAGTGATGACATCAGGTGGTGGCCATATCCTGTGAAGGTAGCCATGGACCATAGGGACTGTATGGGCAGGGGCATTATTCCCAGTTGCTGGAAAAACAAAGAACCTAACAGGCAGTAAAACAAAAACAAAGGAGACTTGGAAGCACCTGACAGCCCTAATTCATCACAGCCCAAGATTTTTTTCTCCCCTCATGTTCCCATTATATTTGTTTGTAAAAGTGGAAATCAATTTTGAAGGTAATTTTCTGGAAAGAATGGAAGGGAGGTGGGAGGGCCGGATAAGGCAGAGATGGCAAGAGGAAAAAAAATTTGGGCCAGGCACAGCCCAGGGGCAGCTCTTGGCAAGGTGAAAGAAAATTGCATATTCAATCTCCATCCATGAATCTCCCTTGCTGCTGCCCGCCTCCTGCTCGAAAACAATGAAGGCTTTCTCCCCTACGCTGCACAACGCCTGAGTATCAGCGCTCACTTTAACTTCAGGGTCATTAATTCACCTGATTATTGCAGGAGAGGAGAGGGTTGCAGAGGCATCTATTCTAAAGAGCCCTCCCTTAGCTCATCCTTTGATTAGTTCAGGGTGGGGGGAGTTGAGATAATGTGTTGTCTTGGACACAGTTTAAAATGGGAGGGGTTGAAGAGGGGGTGGAAGGAGGAAGAGGTAGAAAGGGAAAGATGTGGCCCAGCTTGTTGTGGAAGGGAGGGTTGGAAAGCAGTCATTCTTGCATCCCTCTGCTGTGGTGTTACTGCAAATTAAAAGTAGCATGTTCCACTTCGTAGCTATCTTCCAGGGAGGGGAGGGGCATGGGTATATGTTGGCATGGGGATGGGGGGGATCTTATCATTGCTTCCTCAGCAGCCCAGCATAGTGTCACCCTGTGAGGTGACATTTGAATTTACAATTCCGCAGAGAAAAGCCATTAATTCACAAATTAACATTTCTCCCTCTCTCTCTCTCTAGCTCTTACTCTCTTCCTCTCTCTCTCTCTCATGGATGTGCAAGCAATTGAAAAGACAAAGGAAATAGCCTTAAGGAAGAGACTTTACTGCTACTCTGTCTGTGCAGAGATTGCTACTACTGCTTCTAGATAGATAAACCAATTACCTGAGCTGCTCTGTTCATGGCAGCCTGCTATTACCTCCTTTTGTAGAGCTGATTCCATTGCTGGATTACACTGTGTGTATCTCATTAATGTAAACCAGCATGATACTGGGCACTGTTTCTGACCCTTCTTGCCATAGCCCCTTGCTCTGAAGTGCAAGAGGGAACTGGAAGAGGAGTTGAAGAGAGGTGATGGCAGGCACAACGTTCTTCCTAGTGCAGGCCACACACACAGCTTGTTAGAATACCTGTGCTAAGCTTAGAGGATATGGGGACTTCTGTGGAGGAGATTGCATGACATTAACCCTGATCTCTTCCATGTCTTGGTGAGCACTGAGGGTGCTTTGCAAGAGGCCTTTTGTGTGGGCATCAGGTATGGGCAGTCCCTTGCATTCTCAGCCCTACAGAGAGTTTTCAACAGGTGTAGAAATGTGCATGGCAGGCAGAGACAGAGGTGTGAGTACAAAAGCTACGTATCCATAGCTATAGCACATGTAGCTGACTGTGCCAGGAGCTGACTGACTCACAGAGGTACACAACAGAGCTCAGAATAAGAAGCAAGAGTAAGCACTTCAGCTTACAGACTGAGAGGGCCAGATCTCTCTGTAGTGGAACTCCACTGAAAGCAAGTAAAGGATGCCTGTGGAGATGCTTTTGTCTAAGACAAACACTGGACACTACTTCCAGACAGCCCTATTGTCTTCTGATTCCCTCTTGTTGCTCTTTCCTGCCACAGTCTTTCTCACATGCTTTCTTCTGCTATCACTGCTGCTGTGGCTGCTTGGACAGCACATGTACAGTATAGACACAAACATACACACACGTAGGCACTCAGCCACATGCTGGTGCCACCCCAGGCACACATCTGTGACACTGGCAGCCTGACTATACAAACTTACACCCCTGCAGACACGGTTCTCCCCACCTGCTCTGGTGAGGTCCCTTCAGTGACTCCAAATCCACCTGCTGCGGGGCACACTGGTCGTCAGCTTTCTGAGCACCTTCTGTTGCTCTCTGCAGACAGCCTTGTAGGAACACACTGGCTACTCCTGCCTTTCGGCCTGCTTACAAAGCTATGTGTGTTTGGGGAGAAAGTGTCCGAGCAGTGTTGTTTCCATAAAGACTTGCACATACTAATGTGCAGGTCTTTGCTCACTGAGCATTCTACATATATAGAACAGGACAGAAGTCTTCACTAACAGATTTTTCACCCCAGAAGGGTTTGATATGCCATGTTCAATCCATTCTCCTAACTTTCATGAAAGGAATAAGCTTGCAGGGGTTAGTTATCCAGGTAAAAGAAAAATGGATCAGAACGGCTGTTTCTGGAAACCGGGTCTCCACATGCTCAGTGGTTGGAGTATGTGCCTGTCTTCAGCATTGCCTTAGCTCCTTAAATCTTCCTAAAAACGTACCCTTTTAACAAGAGCATCTGCCTCTCTGACATTCCCTGTGCCCCACACCGTGCACAGCACATGGCTGGGGAGCATCATCCCACAGCTGGTGCTGGAAGACGGATCACGATCAGCGGAGGAATCGGCAGGCAGTGCCAGTAATTCAAACCATCCTGACCGTTCAGTGAACCTGAACCTGCTGACCTTGACAGCACTAGACAGCAGCGGCCTCAGGAATCCCAACCTTTAGAGAGGCGTTGGCTGGAGGATGGCTCCTGCTCTCTCCCTTTCTTTCTCTCTTTCTCTTTGTGATCACATCCAGCAGCCAAGGGGGCCCAAAAGTCAATCCCCAGTGCACCAATTATCTCCTAATTTGGCTATCTCTGCACTCCCAAGTCTACATCAATGTAATGTTAAGCATCGCTTGCTGTTCACAGATGTAAATCATTCCTATAGAGGAGTGTCTTCTTGCGCTGAAGGAAAACACTAAGCACCTTGTTCTCAGTCAGGGCCAGAGAAACCCCTCCTCCCAAAATGGAAGCTGCTGCTGCTGCTGTTTGGAAGGGAAGCAGAAGCTCTTTACTTCCCTAAGTCATAGTATCAGATTCTCTAGCCTTGTTTCACTGGATCCCAGGGGGAACAACAAGATCTCACCAAGCGATTAGCCCATGAGAATCTTGGCTGGATAGATGAGGGGCAAGGAGCCAATTTGACTGGAGGGGAGAAAGAAAGTAAAAACAGTGTGTTTAATTTTGTCACCAGACCTTGCATTAAAAAAAAAATGCAGTTTGAACACGTTAAGATGCTTTCAGGAGGTGCTGGATTTACTCCAGCTACCTCTGTAGCTGCCAAGCAAGACCTGAAAAAACCAGCATTTTTGGTTGGCCTGCAGAGGCTATGCTAAGCTCTGGGATATTGTATATGGAGGACAACTCTGGTAGATGGCCGGAAAGAAGCAGTTACAGATACATATTTGTATCTATCTATTTACAAATACCAGGCATGTCTGTCTTCTGTCTGTCTCTATCCATAATTCTTTGAAGATGATTTTTCCAAGCGTCAATCAGACAAAATAAAGGATGCTTTAAATAGGTGTCAAATGCGATTCATGCCCATCTTAAGGCCCTTTAAAATGTCAGAGTTTTGTTAAGGGGCCTAAAAATAATACCTAGATCCACATTTTCCTTTCACTTTTCCTTCATTCATCCAAGCATCCTACTGCTTATTTCCCAACAGGTCCAAGGTACAAAGTCCTCTTCCCACAGAGGTCAACAGCTACAGGAAAACACACAGGAGTACAGTGCCAGAACGGGAGCTAGGTCATGGGTATCATGGTTTCCATTTGGATGTGCATCAGGTCAGGATTTCTTTCTCTCATTGGCGCTGCCTTTTTTGGGGGAGCTCAGAAAAGCTCTTCTGTTTTTAAGCTAGGTGATCTGCATTGGAACAGATTTGGAAGCATCTGATTAAACCTTAATGAGGTGGTTATTGTGTATGTAATGTCCATCAAATCTTGAGTGCCTTCTACTGCTCTCTTAAATGCTCTAGAAAAGGCTGTTATAAAGGACAGGTATACTTCCATGCCTGGTTTCCCAAAGGATCTGTTGTTCTTTTCCTTTGGGTTTTGACATCTAGTCTGAGAAGAGGTAGGCCTTGAATAGAAGGGCTGACTTTCCAAGATCAGAACTATTCTACAGTTTGGGACAACTTTACTAATTCCCAGCAAATTAAAAACAATACTCCACTAGCTAATCCTCAAGGATACTTATGGCTCTTCTCTGCACAGGCCTCACTTGTTTGTGAAACTGATTGCTGCCCATGACTGGGTCCTCTCTTGTTTGGAGGCTACCTCTTACAATTTGGAGCATATCTCCAGTACACATTTTATAGAGGTCACAACAGTATAGGTTCCTTCATATACCAATAATGGCCTTTACATGACCTCATTCAGAAAGATGACAAATTATTCTACTAATGATTTACAGTTTTTATAGGAATGAGCATTCAAAAAAACCAGAAGAGTTTGCATGGTGATATTTCAAGCAGATTGGTGCCTATTGCAAGTCTGTAGCTCTTTTATTGCATGGCATTTCACAATTATCCATCCTGAATCATATGTTGTTTCTTAACCTTCCCATTCTTAAGATCTCATTTTCTGCTGAAATGTGGCTGACTCTCAGGTGGACCATGGCAGATGTTGAACAATACAGAGCATCAACTGTGAAATTTTGCTGTGCCATGTCCAAATGAAACCACAGGAGAATTAAGATATGCTGTGGGTAATCACTCAGGCTGGGTTTTGTTCAGGACAGCCAGGTTAATGTCTGCACTCTTGCAAAAAAATGCCATGGGAATTTTAATGACTCTGAGTGATTGGAGCCTTTGCTTTATGGCACGTCAAAAATGGCAGCTCTAAAAACACTCCGCTTGAATACTGGTTTAGTGCTGACTCAGAAGAGCTTCCAATAACATGATTCACGAGTATCTGGCTCAGGAGCAGGTACAGACTACTTTGACTGGTGAGGTTAAGGTAAAAGTGTGTATGAGGGGAAAATAGGTGGAATGAAAGGAAGGGAAAGTCTAGAGCAAGAGAAACAGAAGGAAAGGAGGTATTAAGAGGCATACGAGTGGGGGCCCAGGCCAATGGAACCCAGCAGGCTAAAGAGGACTTAATATTTTCTAGTATGTGCATTAGAGGTGTCCATGGTCTGACCCAGATCTGCTGAGTCTTTATGCTGGTGTCCTCTCAGTGCTCTCCACTGGAATCTCAGGGATTCCAAGAAACTTCGAGATGGAAGTGGATGGTGACAGTCCAGCTCTGTGCTCCCTGCCTTGTCTCTAGCAGTCCTGATAGCAGTGTTGATTTGCATGTCAGGCAAAGCACTGCTTGAGAAAAAAAAAACCCTCCAAGTGTGGCGGTGTCAGCGCTCGCTGTTGTTCGACAGTGTAAAATTAAATTAATAAAGCCCCCAACACAGGAAAACATAACAGGAAATTAATGGCCTTTACTGTCGCTCTGATGCAGTCATTTGCAACCCTGCTTTCCGCACCAAAGACTTCATAAATGCAAGCAGTTTCTCTAAACAAGCATAGTTAGGGCTGCATGCAATGTAATTTTTTGTGTTGCTTCTGTCCTTTGGAGCTAACAAAAGCCACCCTTTTTTATATGCTCACCAAGGGGGATCCTGCCAAGAAGTAGCTCCCCAAGAAACATGCTTAGGAAGATGAGAAGAGAGCTAAGTCATGCCAGTGATGCTAAGAACATCATCTTCTCCGGCAGAGGGAAAGCATAGCTTCTGGAGCTCTGCTTCCCAGCAGCAGCAGCAGCAGCAGCTGTCCCTGAGGGCACTGCACTAAAGGAAATGTTGTGGACACTACAACAGCATAAATCAGGACAACCCTTCTGATTACTTTTAGGATGTGTAAATCAGTATAACCACTGAATGCAAGAGACTTATAGATTTACACTGACCAGAAGATCTGGCTCACTGTGTGAGAGTGCTGATTGTTACTCTGTCAACATAAACAAAGCCAGTGTACTGGATCCTGGAGGCAGCTGCATTTCTATTTGTCTAACAGTCAAGTCTAATAGCACTAGTAAAAGATACTGGACCTAGGAAACTACTACCCAGGCTAATACCCCTCACCTGCATGCCCACACATGCTGTAGTACATGTTGTATAACCATCTGAGACAGCTGCTTGCATCCTAACACCTGGAAGGACTTTTGCGGGCATTTTCAGTAAGGCTGGAGGTGCTTATTATTACTATTCAACACAGACTTAGTTTCCCAGATGCTCTTGTCCAAATTTGCAATCATACACTTAGATACAGTAGTAAATACATATGATTTTCATATGCACATACACATGCACTTCCTTAAATGCATTTTACATGCTCCCATGATAATCCAAGACAGATCTGAGCACACACTTCATTACACATTTGCACACACAATTCATTACATTTACATTCTCATTGAGCACTGCCATTCCTGCTCATGTAAGCCCTGTGTTAAAGCTGCACTGCCCATCCCTACTCCATCTAGGGTACTCAGTCATACACAACCCCTGTCTTAAAAGCACTGCTGTCAGGCACCAGCACACATCTCACTCTTCCTCAGTCAGTCACACTCACTTCCCTGCATGAGCAGCCTTCCTTACTCACCAATTCCTCATGTGAGCTATACCCTCATTTCAAAATGTAAAATCCCTTTGTTTCTGAGCCTTTCTGCTCTAAGCCTGAGCATGTAAGTAAGAAATACACACAGTCTATGTGTTGCTGATACACTTAATTTACAGAGACACATGGATCAGTACAGTACTATCAATTAGCATACTGATATTCAGGCTTGTGGATTCCCTTGAGGCAAATGGACACAGGAATCTGAACAACTGTGGAGTTCGTGAAGGCTAATGCACTTCCTTGAGGTGATAATCCTCCAGTATTTATCTCCTACTATCCCTATTTCTGCAGGATACTGTACATAACCTGAACTTGTACTGTATCTTCTTTTACCATCGCAGTGTAGATCCCTGATAACATTCCTTCTCTATGCATTCCTGAACCTTGCCAGCCCCTTCCATACTCCATCGTCTCTAGTCTGCACTCAGGATCCTTCCCACCTGAATTTGAGGCTCATCTTTCTCCCCACCAGTTCAGTTATCACAATCAAAGCACTCAAAATTCTTGCAACACTACTACATGCTGCTACATGCTGAAGCTCAGAACTGACCTATCTAGAGATGATGTCTTCTTCCACACTGTCTAAAAGACCACAAAAATTCTCCTGGAAGGAAATGTAACCCAAAATTTACAGCCTTCCTTTTCCAAATCCTACTGAGTAGGACAAGAAAGTTACACAGGTGAAAAGATCACTGGATTAGGGCTGCCAGTCCTTGCACTTGTCCTTACCGGGGGGAGTACAATATTAGTTTAATAATTATTGAGGATGCAAAAAGCGTCTCTAGAAACATTGTGACAGCTAGACTGGAGCAACTTGTGTAGACCAGGACACGAGTACCAGACACTCCTGGCCATCTGAAAATACGTGATCCACTACCTCAGGACAAGGTCTTTGTCCTTGATCTCTCTCTTGGTCAGGAGTCAGTTCAGACACAGATGCGGGAGGTCTGCTATTCCCAGCAGGAGCTTGAGACCGTGGTTTGAAGCACAGGTCTGATAATGCTGGGGTCCTTTGCGGACCCGCGCTGAATGCAACACGAGGGTCTGCGCAGGGCTGGCTGCCGTGAATGACAAGCACTGGCTATCGATCGCATTCTGAACCCAGCCCAGCCGATAGAAGGTAATTAATGACTCCATTTGCCTCAGTACCAAGGAGAACAATTGAGTTTGAAACTGCAACAACTGGCAGTGTGGGGAAAGGCCTCCTGGGACCGCCAGGAAAGCTGTCTGACAGGCCCAGGCTGCACGGGGGCACAGGAACACATCAGAGGGGGAAAAAAGAGAAGGGAAATCGGAAAAAGGGAAAGAGCAGTCTTAACACAAAAGTGTTACTTGGGAAGGGGCAACTGATGTAGCCACAAATGCTCAGAGAGTGGGAGAGGGCTGCTCTGAGTTAAGCACCGCAGCAGGGATGGTGCAGGCAGGCTGCAGGAGAGGATAGGGTCGCCTTGCTGGTGCAGAGGGACAGCATTGCAGCAGCTGGCTCAGCACCCCTGCATCAGAGAATTGTGCTTCCCTCGAAGCCTTTGACAATTAGATGGGTTCTGCTGTGTCACCTGGCTGGCAGTTCTCATGCTAGTCACATTCGCTTTTATTATGACTGTGATTTTTATTGGCAGAGCTGTGAGGCCCCAGCTGAGATCTGGGCCCCACGACACTGCAGGCAGACATGTCATGGGGATGATAACAGCCCTTTCCCCAAAAGAGAGCAGTATCTCCATGTTTGTGTGGCAGCTGCACAGCTTCTCATGACCTTCCTACGTGTTTCTCTGCCACAAAGGTCTCCCTATGTCAACAATACTTCTGAGTTATTTGTTGAGGTGGTCCTGTCCCACCTGAGCAGGAGTTCAGTCTGTCACTTGTAGCCAGGGAAGTAACTGTATTATGCTGCTTTGTGCTACTTGTCCATTATGGTGTCTTTGTGGCTTTCAGACCTGGGAATATCTCTTTGTTTTAGAATTATTTAATGGGCGTATTCCCTGTGTCAGATGTAGTTAAGGTTGTTCTGGTGTTCTTTGGCACAGCATTTCCTTGTTATCTGTCAGGATACTTCTGTGATACCTGTGGAGCATTTCTGTGTCTTGTGCTGAGGGTTTACACTGAACATTCGCTGTGTGTACTCCCTCAGCTGCTCCTCAGGAGAAGAGATATTTCCTGTCACATGTGCAAGGCCTGATTGTGCTGACAGCAATTGTGCTCTTTTGTGAGGGACACAGTGACTGAAGCCATAGTTCACCTATCAAGCTGTTTGTTAGATTCTCATGATTTAAAAGAGAGGTTTCCCTTGACACCAAAAGGGAACTGAGAAAGGTGATGGCACTTCCTATTGGTACAGTTACCATAGTTAGCTAGGTGGCATCCCCAGACTCACCCTGCAGCTGAAGCTTTGCTTTACCCCTTTGAACAGCACCCCTTCCAATACCTGCTTTCTTGGTAAATCCCTGTCCCTTAAGCTTTTCTTCTAGCCCTGTTCTTCATCAGTTGAAGTGACTGTTGCCCACCACAGTGCCATTCCTCATGGGATCTGCTAGGCTTTCCCAAATTAAAATTTTGCCCATAAGGTCTTTCTTCACTAGCACCCACAGCCCTTTGATGGACCCCGTCTCTTCCCCAAAGTCCTCCCTGGTCTTTTCTGCCACCTTTGCTCATATCCACATGGCTGTCAGCTCTCATACTTTGTGTATTATGCTATTTGAAGCTTCTCCTCATAGTCTAGCTCACAGAGTCATATGCTCAGATGAGAATTGCAACTTTGATCTAAAACCAGATATAAGTGTCTGGCCCTTGCAGTTTCAGGAAAAAAAAATGAAAACACATCCTCTAGAGGTTTTAACACCAGAAAACAAACACAGGGGATTTACAATCATTTGGTTTTGAAGAAAATAAAATGATCTGTGACTGTGAATGTCTCAGTGTTAGCAACACAAGACATACAAATCTGTCTTTCAGGATCACCTCTGTGAAACCTTGTCTGCTTCATAAGTAAAATATATATGCACAATTAATATAATTGCTCTGTGAAGCTTGGGATTTGGGTGCCCTACCATTATTAAGCCCAATACTACTGCAAGCTGTTTAGACAAGATCCAGCTCGAGGTACCCTACAGGCCTCTGTCAAAAGTTTCTTTGCTTTTGCAGATATTAAAGCCTAGGCCAGGGCAGAGTGGCCCATCCCCCTCCTTCCTCCCTCTCCCCCTCAGGAATTTCCACCTAAACTAAAGCACTGTCTTTCTCCTTACAACTTTTCCACCCCTTTCAATCCATTTGCTTGCTTTGATCATTCTTATTTCTTCTTTAACACCATTCTTTACCCATTTCTTTCCTTCATCCTTATCTTTCATTTCCCATAGACTATACAGATCCTCACTCATCAGCTGGTCTTGAGTGTCCCAAATACACATACACGCTTATAAGTGCACATGCACACACACTGACACAAATAAATAAATAAATACAAAGGTCAGTGAGCAGAGCAGCAATAACCCCTAAAACAGTACTATCAGAGGGACATGATTGATCAATTGAATTCCATAGCGGCTCAAAAATGTGGGATTAAGTAGTGTATTATACGCACAATGAGTTGAGGCATGATGTTCATTTCAAGTTCATTTCGCCAGCCCTCTGCCACCAGATCAGGCAATCAATAGGGGCAGCAGATATCATATATCACCTCTCTCCGTGCTAGGCAGAGAGCACCATAATCTCTCGCAAATTTAGAGTGACAGATTTGTCAAGATCTGAAGGGCCCCTGAATAAATGAAGGAAAAGAGACTCTTACAGCAACTCGGGAAAGCTGTGATTTCAGCTTCTTCACACAAAGGCATGGCCTGTGCACACGCAGAAGACACGTGCTCAGGGCTCTGAAGGCAGACAGAATTGCAAATACATGTGCATGTGTGCACAAATCTGTGTCACCACCCAGGGCAATTCACTAAGGGTAAAATCTGGTGTAATGACAATCAGTGAAAGTTTTACTGTACACCCATCCACTCACACCAAACATCATGCAGAGTATAGGGCTGCCGTCCTTGAAAATCAGATATAGTCAAAACCAGCAGCCACAGACAAATGCCTGGTCAGGCATGTGCTGTGATGCAGAATCTAAAGAATACCAGAAAAATTATCCACTGCAAAAATACCCATGTGTATTAGCATCATGGTGTGTACAATCATGCACACTGACTGACACATGTGGAAAAATCCTCAAAGGCAAACAGCTTCACAGGCTGCAGACAGATTGAGGCTGCTACAGAAACATTTTTTTTCTGAGTCTGGACCCAGGAGTTCTGTGCCAGCTTTCTGCAGGGAAGACCAGAGTTCTCCTAGTCCTCCTGAAAGCCACCCCCTGAAGAAACAGCCCAGTCCATCTAAAACTTGAAAACTGTACTGACCCACAAAGTGTGCAGTCCACCAAGCCTGATCTTTGCTTTGTTTTCTTAGTCAAATCTGTCATGAGCTCCAGAATTCAGGAAATTGATAACTTTCTTTTGTGCAAATAAGCCTGGGGAGAAGGAAAAACTCCAGGGATCAGTGCCAGTAAACATCCTTACTCTGACTTGGGGTGGAAAAGAAAGAGAGAAGAGGCTGCTCGAGGGAAGGCTGCTGGCAGGGACGAATCAATATGTAATATTTTCTATGGTCTTGTGAGTGGTACTGTACTACGCTACTGTATATAATGTACTATTGATTATATCATATCGTATAATCACCTATAAACGGATATATCTCATAGCCAGAAGGCAGCAGGCTCAGTCATAACTCTGGGCCACCAGCTGGGCATTAACTGTGCCAGGAAAATACCATCTTGACACCATCCGTGAGATAAAAGAGGAAGCAGCAGAGTGGCATTGGTCTGGATGCTGCACAGTGAATGTCACTCCAGGCTCCTGGGAGCATCATGTGTCCATGAGCACCTCATGATTGCATGGAGGAAGGAAAAGGTCTATATAGAACCCTCAACCAATTTCTTGACAAACAGCAGGTTTCTGAGATTGACAGACTGGAGGCCACCAAGGAAGGCTTAAGTATGAGGCATATTAGTGAAAAAACAGGAAGATAATTTCAGCACAAGAGGGAGAACCTGATCTTAGGTTAGTCAGGGTGATAAGGCAGTCAGACTTGTGTCTGATGAACCACAGTAGGTAGGGATGGAGAGTATGGAGGTCTATCAGCATGGATGAAGCAGGGGATTACAATCAGGCACACCAAAGTTAGGCTGAGGTGTGACAGCAGAAATATACTCAGCACAGTTGGAGGAGATTATAATGAGCAGACTTGCCTCAGATAAGATGAGGGATTATGACAGAGGAAGATTCACTTCAGCTGGGACAGGAGGTTATAATAGAAAGACTCACCTTGGATGTGACAGATGCTAATAGCAGGAGACTCACTTGAGATAAATAGGGGTTATAACAGAGAAAAATGCACCTCATTTGAATTGGGGGATAACAGGGGAAAAAAACCCAAACCAAACCCAAACCCCTACAAGTGATCAGATGGTTTATCACAGGAAAAGGTTCACTTTGGATGGAACAGGGCATTTGTAACGGACTCACAGCAGAGGGGATGACTGGGCTGTAAGAGATGTGGGATGGCACAACGGAAATAGAGACACCCCGGAACATGGCAGGAGACACTGCTGTGAGATTGGAGTGTGTCAGAGGGCTATTGTAGGGACAGAGATGCACTTCTAGGGAAGCGTCTACCAGAAAGCAGCTATATTCCTAGTAAGAACAAAGGAATACCAGGAAGGCTGATTCCCACTGAGCAGGACTAGGTTTTGTAACACAATAATTCATTTTGGATAAGAAGGGAGACTGGCAGAGACAAGATTCATCTCCTTTTGGAGAGAGTTTTATAACAGAGATTTGGGTCATGATAAATCACAAGCTACACAGAGGTGAATGGGACAGAAAACAACATATGTTGGATGGGACAGTTGCCCCACATTTGCACATGGGAGAGATTTGTCTGTGGTGAAACATGGAGTCAGAAACCAGATTTTCCTGTTACCTAAGGGGTATGAAAGACTCATCTAGGATATGATCAGATGAGAAGGAAATTATAAGAGTGATAGTTGCTCATGGGACTGGGGAGCTACAGAGACTGGCTCCCCTCCAAGCTGTCAGAGAGCCTTTTTCCCATTGCAGGCTTCCTCAGTCGTCTCCAGTACAGCTCATCCTCAGCATTTTTGTTTGTCTGTGAACTGCCTCTCCAGTGGTCTTCTAGCGATGCTAATCGCTGTGCTTTGCTCCCATTTTATGCTCAGCAGTGGAGATTTGGCAATTTTTAACACTGAAAATCAGCGGAACCGAAATTCATCTCTGAGCTAAGCACCATTCTCCACAGCCTCACTCCTTCTGGGCAGGAGAGTCCCACAGAACCCACTGGAGCAGCCTAGCCACTCCATCAGGGAGGAGGCTGTTCCTCTTGGATCCCTGCAGCCTCCTCTTCCCTCAGGAGTGGCACAGCTACCTGAGTGGAGGCAGAGAGCCTCACTCTTTCCCACTCTGTCCTTGTCCTGCATCCATTACCAGTCCAAGCCAGGGTGGTGCTAACTCCCTGTTTTCTCTGTCTGTGCCCTGCAGATGTATCCGAGGGCTCAGTTCCCAATGGAGATTCCCAGAGCAGCGTGGAGAGTTTGCGGAAGCACCTTCGTGGCGACACTTTCACCCAGCAGCAGCTGGAAGCTTTAGATCGAGTTTTTGAGCGTCCTTCTTACCCTGACGTCTTTCAAACATCAGAGCACATCAAATCTGAGCAGGTGAGGGCCTGGCCTGGTAATGGTAACCCACAGGCACGAAAAGGATGATGGCAGGGAGATTCCCTCACCAAAATCCCTCTCCCTATCACCCCTTGTTCTGACACTGACCTGTTATTGCACATACCTTTTACAGCCTTGTCTAGTTGTACCTATGTCACTGTGCTGATGTTCGTGTATACGCAAGCTTTACCTCCTCTCATGAACTGGCCGTAGACATGCACACTGTGCTCCCCTACGTCCCCATGACTGCTTTTCCCTCTGCACACACACCTGTCTGTATGCAATCCTGTTCTTGCCATGAACATGCCTACACTCCCATGCATGTTCACTGGCACGCAGCACTGCATGGAAACTCCTGCACACTGAGATCACACTGGCGACCAGTGAGCCACAGGCTTGGGTTTTAATGGATCATTTTACTTCATGGCCCAAAGCTGAGACTTGACTCCCATCTCTGACATAGTTTTCCACACTTCTGCAGCTCTGCCCACCTTTTCTTTACTCCCCCGCTCTCCCAGCCTTTTATCCCAAACGCTGTTTGTCTTAATAAAATGAAAATCAAAAGTCTTTTTAAACCGCCCCAAGCCATAAACCAACAAAGGAAGAGAAGGAGAGGCTGGCTGTGGACTCCCTTCATCCCAGAGTCCCTGGGTTTATTACAATGAATAACCTTTATTTACTTTCATTAGACTATTAAGCACCAGCACAGTCATTTTTCCCCCTGAAACTCTGAGCAGGGCCCATAAAGCAAATCCAAAGCCTAATTGAGTTCATTTTAATTTCTCTCCGATCACAGCGAATTACTCTGGTGATAAATCAGGGGGCAGGCTCACCCCCAGTAGAAGGCCTAATTTGCAGCTAATTACAAAACTGATTTCTACAGGAAGATCAATACAAGAAGGAATTGGAAATGACTAGGCAGTCCTAGCCAAGCAGGGACAGGGGCGGGGAGGGGGCAGCATGCGTGGAGCCTGCTGGAGGAGGGGAAGATGTGGGGAGGGGGTTGGGGAAGTGCATGGAAAAAATCAGAGGAGAAAGAGCAGAAAATCAGTTTTAATTTAACGTAATATTAATCAGAGCAACTTTTCCTGCTGTTTTGTAGCCTTCCGGGTTTCTCCAGCTCCCGCGTCTGGTCTGGAGGCTGCCACAATAAAAAGGCAATTACCAGAGCCTTTCGGACAGGACACCCTTTCAGATTCAATGACTCTCCCCCTCCCACCCTTCTGTTAGCCATGTGGCTCCCCCCTCCCCAATTTCATACCCCAATGCACAGAGTGACAGAGGCAGGGGATGAGGCTTTGTTTTTAAAAAGCTAGGACAGAGGTAACAGTGAAGGGGAGGCAGGCGACGCAGGCAGAGACCCTGGTGACAGTGGGCCAACACTGGCTGCTTCCTACAGCCCGCCTGTCCTAGTCATGTCATTGTAGTCAAATGCCCCAGCTGTCCTTGTCACCAGGGCAAACACCTCCCACCTCCACTCAGCCAAGAGGAGGGGATGTGGATTTCCCCGTTCTTTTCCCCTGGGCTGGCACAGACAGCCATCCCCATCCCCACCGCACTGAATGAAGGCTCAGCCATACTGCAGATAACAGGCCACATCCTTCACCCATCTTCCCCTTCACAGAATCAAGCAGGTGGGTGGGATAGTTCATCCTAGGATGCCCCCCCTCAACCCTTTTGTCACTTCATCTTCTCCATTTCCTCCTCCTCCTCCTCTTCCATCTGTGCAGGGGTTTGCATCTCTCCTCTTCCTCCCCCCCATCTGTACACCCTTCCCTTTCTCCCATCGCATCAATAGCAAGCTGTCTTTCTCCTCTCTTCCCCAGGGTAATGAGTACTCCCTCCCAGCTCTGACCCCTGGTCTCGATGAAGTCAAATCAAGTCTATCCACCTCTGCTAACCCAGACCTGGGGACAAATGTGTCAGGACCCCAGACGTACCCTGTGGTGACCGGTAAGCTGCCTGACCAAACAGCAGAACCAAGCTTTTTATTTACTTCCCTCATCACCATTAGCTTCTGCTTTTTCTGCTAATGCAAGATACCCCTCTGTGGCAAACAAGGAAAGAGACAGAAAGACTGTGGAGGACATAAGAGCTCAAAAGAAGTTTGAAATTCAGAGTGTTGGCAGTTTTGGGTACACATAGATGTGTCCAGGTGTGACTCAAAGACAGGCAAACCCAGACATGAATTGCAAACTTGTGTTCCCAGATGGGGCTTATGGTTGGATGTTGGAGGACAAATATGTCCAAATATGCACTGTGATTTTTTTCCTTTGTATCTGAGAAAAACAGGGTCATGGCTTACCCATGATCTCCACTTGGTTTTCTTTTGGAGAAATAATAGTTTAAGTTTTATTCAGTCCTGGCATTTGGAAGGGGCATTTGCAAATTTAATACTGAGATCTGCTGACCTGTGATTGCTGAACTCCCTCCTCCTTAAGCCCATGAGTCTCTAATGAAAGCTGGCAAAAAAAATTGTTCACAGCTTTTCCTCATGTGTGGGCACATTAAACTTAGGTGTATCTGGGAGAGTAGAAACTGTGAGCAAGCATGACAGCAGACAAATCTGGATGCAGAGAAATAGGAGGCAATCTCTGTAGCAGATGCTTCACTGAAACTTCCTTTTTGCTGGTGGCACGTGCACAGCCTGAGTGGCACAGCTTGGCCTGGGGCCACAAGTCACTCCCACACTGTCCTGATACTGGTGTTAGACTGCCTGTCCTGTGTGTCTAGAGCCATAAGGAAGTATTCTGGTGCCACAGCCCTTCTTCTCAAGGCTTTAGTTACTATTGGTGGCTGCTCACACAGCTACCATAGACTTGCGTATCTCCTCCTGGGTAGCTAAAGTGGCTGCAAGGCTCAAGTGACTTGCCCCTGTTTGGTACATCCCCCTTTCTCTACAACTTTTGTAGCCCCTCTAGAAATATCATGGCAGAGGTTGAGGAACAACTCATGACAAAGAGGTGTGAGTCCTGTTAGCAAGGGAAGAAGCTTGTTGTCCCCTGACCAAAAAGTTGTCCTCTGATGGCACAGAATCAAGAGCACTGGAATTTGTAGCTCATTTTTTTCTTGCAGAAGCGCTAGCTAATAGTCCCCAGTGTCAAAGCAGCTCATGTCTGAGGCAGGCTGTCATTGCTTGTTCAGCAAACACTGAGCAAGGGCATATGTTGCATGCAACTTTTGGCTACCACGAACTTTGGGACCGGGCAAGATTAGTAACAGTTAACTCAAACACAGAGGATATCCAATGTGAGGTCTGCAAAATCTCATGGAGAACACGGGAGATGAACTACATTATTCAGGAAGTGTCTAGAAAGCATGACAACTCCAGACCTTTTTCACCGCTGCTACAGCTATCAGGCTTGATTCAGAATCCTTGTAGCCATGCAGTTTCTTAGCCAACCAGAAAAAAATGGCTTAGCTGGGGCAAAAGCGTTCTACTTTTCTTTGTATTTGCAAAACTCAGCTGGCATTCATCTGCTGTTTAGCAGATCCACATCTCTTACAGAAAATATCTCCTTGTCTTTGGGGGACAAAGCCAGTAGGAGAGCAAGGCAAATCCCCACAGCTGAATGTAAAGGTGACGTTGTCTACAATCAGAGTTTAAGATTCAAAAGGACCATGAAAATAATTGTTTTTAGTCCTTCTGCCTAAGTGAAGATGGTGCATTCCAGCCTGTTAATGTGAGAGCAGGCTTCCTGAAGGCTGGGACATTGCACAGGCCTTGGACATGACTCTCACAAGGGCACAGCAGGAGACAGATTTGGTCTCACAGAAGAGACTATAGGCCAAGGCAAAAAATTTTCTTCATGTCCCCCCCACCCTCTGCCACCCCTACTCTGTTCCCTGCCACACTCCCAGCTCAGCTTGAGGACATCCCCATCTGATCCATCTGGATCCAAGAGTGAGAAAAGTTCATTTCAGACCCAGCTTGACATTCCCAGGTGGCAACTTAGTACTAACATCTCAATCTGTATGCGACATTTCAATCAGTGCAGAGTAACAAAAGCAGAACTATTAGCACTGGGAGCTGTTCACTGGTGGTAATGATGGAGAAACTCAGAAACTGGAAATGAAAAGGGGAAGAAAAAGCCCCTCAGCACCCTGAAAGGCATCAGGGGATGAGGGGCGGAGAATTTTTCCTCTACATTTAGGCCAGGATCCAATGTTGGGATTAATGGTGCCATTACCCAAGAAAGGACTTCAGATAATGCTCATTCTTAAAATGTTTTTGCTGGCAATTAAATGGTTGCAGGTATTGATCTTCATTGATCTGATGTTCTCAATTTGCATAATCTATTAAAGATGAATGATTCATTATATGTTTGCTATGGGGCTGGGCAATGTGTTCAGGAAGAACCAGAGAGGTGAGGAACTCAGTGCTGCCTCCTGATCTACCCCAGCTAGGAAATTAAGGAATAGGCATGCAGATTTCTCTGGTATCACCCAGATCCTGATTCCAGGAAGGGATATTGGAGTAATAGTGAGTTTTGAATTGCTGGCTGCCTCTTTTGCGGCTATGGTGTCATCCTTGAAATGCTTCTCTACTTTTGTCCCAGGGCAGTCTGTGAATCCAGGCGATACCCGAAACAAATGTGAAACAAATCTACCCATTCAGGGTACAAGTTCTGTGCGCAGTCACTTCACAGTGTAAGATTTAGAGCTTCAGTCTACAAACAAGTCTCCCCAGCTTAGTCTTCCCAGACAGAAGAAAGTATTGCTAGGTCTTTCCAAACCAAAGCTGTATGACACCAGATTCTTGTCGTTTCTGAAGACTAAAGAGAAAGTCCTTCTCTCTGGCTCATGACTAGCTGTCCTCAGCAAGCTCTTTCAGCTCACACCCTTCTGAGAACACATCCCTCCAAAACCCATCAAAACCACAACAACATGTAGCCACCTAAGATCTTGAAATGTAGTGAGGTAGTTAAGGAACAGTGTTGCTGAAGTCCCTTTATCTGTCTGGGGGCTTCTTGGAACTGAAGAGCTGGAAATGCTGAAAAACAGGCAGCCACCTCTTCAACGTGCCAGAAGGCCTTCCCCAAAGTCCTGGGCATCTATTCAAAGACACACCTTAGCACCACAGCTAGGTACAGTCCAGCCTTGCCTAGTACTGCCAATATCAAACACTCCCTTTCAGACAATTATTCTACTAACATGTCTTAGATGGCTCATTTATTACTCACATCTCCTAAAGCAAGTAAACCATTTTTTTTTCATATGGAGAAGACAGATCATCCTTATTTCTCCCTGTTAAGTACATGCAAGGAATTTCCATGAATGAGTTGACACTTAGGGACTAGCTGGACACTATGCTAGGAAACATACTCTGCTGTCCTTCATATGGAACAGACAGTGCAGAAATTTTCAACTTCCTTGTGATGATTCAGAGAGACAAAGCTCTTAAGAGTTACTTGAGAACACCACCTCACCTCTTTCTGCACGCACAGGCCAGCAGGCCAGCTACATCTTGCCTTGATGTTGCATGGCTCTCATAGCTGGATTGGTGTCAATCCCTCTCAGTTTCTTGGACAAGATCTTTGGACACCAGTCAGAATTCCTAGAAGCAAAGATACAAGCTCGAACATACCATGATAAGGCAAGTACATGCAGTTGAACACTGTTACAAGAATTCTGTTGTTCAGAGTTCAATTATTTCTATTGAAGGCAAACAGTCAAAGCAGATGAGTATAAATCTGTACAGGACTAGGTAAACACAGAAAACCTCAATAGCTTTCTGTTATTCACTTGTTTCCACGGATCTTTGAGTTTGGAAGGTACTCAATAGCTAGGTAGGTACTCAACAGCCAAGAGGTGAGTGGAGAAGAACCTCAAGATTTTGGCACTAGCAATAGGAGTACTTTAAAAGCACAAGGATGTTCATAGAAGCCTTGAATCAAGAAGAGAACAAAGGTTAAGATCTATCTTTAAGCACCAGCAGAAGTCACAGCTTTTGGAATAGTCATGCAAAGAAGTGATATGTCTTCAAACCAGGTTCTGAGTTCTGGGGACTTAGACAAATAGTTTGGGAACAGAGCCCTTTCCAACTCAATTATCTAGCCCAGGAGTTACCCAACAGAGAGGCACGATGGACTTTTCATGTATGGCTTGAAACTTGCTTGTTAACAGAGTGATAAAGGGGAGGATTTACCTACTGGATGAATCATAAATTGACAGCAAAGGTGAAGAAAAATTTCCTTTAGTTCAATCCCAGCAGTTTTAACTAAATAGACCTTGTTTGCAAGCCCACGGCAATCCATGAGATGTACAAAGAAAAAGTAAAGGTAAAAGACAAGATGAAAAAAACCCATCACTCCAGGAACTTTTACTGTGACTGAAATGGGAGTATGTGTCCCCTTCTCTTCCTGTGAGGAGGTTTATGAGTGCTTCTCTGCTACACTGAGCACCTATTAACAGGAATACAGAACTTTTAAAGTCACCACCACCCACACCAAAACAGCTGTCATATCCTATATGGAAAATGTTTCCTTCTCTCTGGGAAATAATTTTTTCCCTAAAGCAACAAATATCATCCATAACTCATAATGCATTAAACAAAGGCACCATGAAAGCAAAAAGTTCATGGATTTCACTTTCCTTCAGACTTCCCCTCTCTGGCATGGGATAAGACTTTTTTCAGTTTATTTTTTAAATTTATACATGAATGTATGCAAAAAAAGTTGTAATTACTGACAAAAAAGGATAGTTGCTATATCTGAAAGACATAAAAAGAGTAGTACTCAAACAGCATCTGCTTTCTATAAAAGTTTTCAGGAAAGCTGTGATGCTAATCATGGAGAAATCACTGGCTAGACACTTGGATCCAAAATTTTTCTGAAACGCTAAACTTTGAGAACTTTAGCCTCCTGCAAGGTGAAAAAATACTATTTCCTTCATTTAAGATTAGCAAGTGAACTGAAGAGAATTTTGTTCAGTTCAGTAACCTGATCATTTAAAATGAGGAAACAAACTAGGATTTGGAAAAGCAGGAACATTTGTTTTCCTCAAATTAAGTAAATTAGAGTTGGTATGAAAGAATGAAATCTATTAGTTTTAAAATAGGGTTCTTAAATCCTAAAGTCCAAATTCCTCCTTACCTCTATCCTTTCCTCCATTTAATAAATAATTTTTTAATGTGAAACCTGCTTAGAAAAGCTTGCTTTTTTCTGTTCTAATATATTTAGGAAGTCAGGGAACTTATGGTCATTTTATTTAATTAGCATGAATAATTACAAATACTGTTTTTAATTTAATTCTAATTTCCATCCAAATATAACTTGACACAGATAACAAGTAAAAAGTTAATAATCTAATAAAATATAATATGGACTCATCGTTCACTATTTTCCCATGTAATAACATGAGAAGACAAATTATATTAAACAACATAATTGCTTAAATAAATGTGCACATGATGCAGTTCACCTACTTAGCAAAAACTGAAATAACTATGTTTAGGGTAAATATTGCATTTGTCAAAATATTTGTTACCTCCCATAAAATTCAAGCTTGTAGAAAACAGCCTCACAGTGGAAATGTAAAACAAGTTGATCCAGCTTGCTGTTTTAAATTATGACTAAAACTGACCATTACGTTTAGTTGTACTTATAATGTTATAGTGAGAGGGGGAAGCATTTCCTTCCCCTTTTCCTAGTTTGTACTGGTGAAAAATTCCTGTCTTATTCCAGTCTACTTTAGCCTCTGATACCAATGAGCAATGGCCCTGGCCAGGGCTTGACTAAGCTGACTTAAGAAAACCTCTTTAGCAAACAGCTGGGGGGCCCAAGTTGGCTTTGATGATGGCAGATCCCACAGATGCTGACCCCGCTCAGCAGCACAGCTGCAGTCACCAGCAGTCAAACAGCCTCTTGGGCACATCTCTGGATGCCCCAGTGCCGTGAGAACAGAATATGGTAATCATTCATGCGACTGCTACAATGTTCTTACTATCCCGCCTCACTAAAATAAAGGTAGTATTTTGTGTGAGCAAGCCTCTCATATTTAAGATGAGGAACTGGAAAAAGCAGAGGTCCACAGGACCTCCAAGTTTAATCAACTGTTTCCCCTCCTTAAGAAGAGATAATATCTTCTTATCTAGTCAAGGAATTTGAAAAAGCAAAAGGTGTTACTATTCCTCTCTGGGACCAAATGGCTGAGAGTCATAGATGGTCAGATGAATGATCTCTGGAACAGACAGGAATGGGGGGTGGAGGGGAAAGAATCACATAAACTATTCATATGCATTCAGTGGAATTTTCACTGACAGTAACTTTATGATGCTGAAGAAAGCCGCTGGTCAGCTTTAAAGGCATATTCAACTGAAGAATACAGAAATGGATGGGCTCAAAAGAAATAATATCTTTGCTTTCCTTAAATTAGCATTTAAGTGAACAATAGCAGTGAGTGACAATAATGTCATATAATGACAATAGCAGTGAATTGGCATTCCCAGTCCAATTTTCTTCAGCAAGAGGACAGCATTGCAGGCTGCCACCCTCTATAGTGCTGGACAAAAGGGGCTTTTTTAAGAGAAAATAATTTTATTGTATTGTCGCTCCAGAAATTCAAGTTTTGTCTTTTCTTCTGAGCTTAAATGAAGGATCCAACAACTACAACTTTGATAAAAATTCTTATGATGTAGATATTTGCCCAGGGTAGCAAATACTGTGCTTTATACCTGAGTTAAGCAGACATTAATAACTTTTGATGTCCATCAGCTGTACTGGATTTAATCAGACCCACTTCTTGTACAACAAAAATTGCCCACTGCAGTCTTTCAGAGAAATAGAGAGCTTAGAGTAACCTTTGTCCCATCTTTTTAAGTTTAGGACTGCTGTGGGCTACCAAGGAAGATCTATCCTATCTTGTGATCAGTAAAATACCATTATGATGAAACCTTGGAGTTACCTATAATGAAGACTGCATGAAAAACTAACAGGTTCTAATTGCATTGCCCAGTATATAATTCAAAAGCCCCTTGTTTACGAGGTAACATTCAAGTCCCAAACCAACAAGGAACAGGCACGTTACATTTCAAGACAGGCAGAACTTGCCAAATGGGTTGGGACTCAAGAAAGGGGACAATATAAACTCCACTGAACTTCTCTGATTGCCAAGTGCACAAGTTGCACGTACATCTTTCTCCCCTTCACCCAAAACTTTAAAGCATATCTTCCTTCTTCAGCTCCATCTTTAAACAAATGTACTGAGAGCCACATGAAATAGACTTCAGTGGAGTTCTCAAGTGATTAATCAGTACTCAAGTAGCTTCAAAGAGTAAGTTCAGATCACATGTCTACTGGAAGGTCCATGTTTTACTCTATATGAAGACTATAAAATTTTCTCTTCAAAGTAACATACAGAGTTAGCAGGTCAATTTATTTGGAAAGCATCAGTGGATCAGATCAGACACAAAATCTAGATTTATAACATTCAGTTTAATGAAAAAAAAAGGGAAATAGATTACAAAATTTGACATGGGATGTGATGTCACAACAGCTTTGACTCTCAGGGGAAAGCAATTCAAGGTTGTTTCTTTAAACATGTGCTCAACAATGTAATGGGCTAAGAACAGTGATTAGTGTGTGCAGAAACAGAAAATAAACTTGAACACACAAAGCTCACTCTCTCCAGTCAGTAGGAAGACAAGAAAGGTGTAATGAGAAGCAGGTTAATCTTGGCACACTTTTAAGTTCTTCTAGGAAAGGTCTGTTATGATCAGAGAAGGGAAGACAGTCTTTATTTTCAGTGCAACTTACAAAATGCTCTCGCAACAAAAAACCTAGGGAACTAAGAACAGAAAAAGTGGTTCTTCTGACTTGACAGTAAGCAAAAACAAACAATATGCTGTGTCAGTCCTGTCTGGTCTTTTATATGGCTTTTGGAATTGGAGGCAAGATTCCCGTGTGGGATAAAGTGATGTGACTCCACAGTCTATAGTGTAAACTCACCAGTCCACGACTTCTGAGGACCCAGTCCCATTCTGTTTACCACAATGAAAATTTTTGAAGGAATAGAGAACACAAATACAGAAAAAGATGTTTCAGAGGTGGGTACAAGGATAGAATTCAAAACATCTGAGATAAGATTCAGCTTTGGCACAGGGTTCCTACACGAACTTGAGTATTCTTCTCTGGGCTCGATTCCTCACAGATAAAAGAGTGATCCCTAAGCAATGCTGTAAGGATATGTGTTCTAAAGGGTGGGGCACTGGGGTCATACAAATATTTGATAGAGACCTCAGAAAAAGACGAAGAACAGGAAACATTGTCAAGATGGTAAGCAGTGTTGAGAGGGTGTGTAAAAGCCATCCCTCATGCATGGATGTGCCATCTTGGTATTCTTTGCGTACTGTAAAGAAAAGTAGCACTGAATGCAGATAGCTTATCCTCCAGGAAGCCAGCAATGGAAAACAAGCAGCTTATCTAGTCCTGCAACCTGCCCCCTCTGCTTCCCTTCAGCCAGAGAGAGCATGATAAAAGCTGAGATGAGTCTCCATAGGAACCCAAAGCTGTGAATCTTCCTCTCACTCTGTCTGGCCAAAATCCCTTCATTTACAGTGGGAATTTAGGCTAGAGATCACCAGTTCTTGCTCTCCGCCAAAATAACAGAGGAGAGGGTTAGAACGGAAGAAAAACAACCATAACTCAGCAAGTACAGTCAGAAAGAGAGTAGGTGATGCACCAAATGTTGTCCTCTGCTATGTTCCCAGCTATATCCCCACCCTGCTGACTTTCAAGTCTCCCCCACCATGACAGTGGGCAATATTTTTTTGTCACCTACAAACAAGGATACTGTTTGCCTTTTAGAAGAAGAAAGGAGACTGGGGCAGGAATGGATTTCTGCTGCTTTGGAAAGGGGTTGCAAACTCATTCCAGTCCCCCCCCCACCATTTGATTACAGGTTGGTATTCCAGCCTTAGGAGCAAGACATACCTTGGCATTTGCTGAAGGAGTTTACTGCTTACTGAGAAACACTCCCAGCACAACATAGACAAGCCAATATGGCACAGCTCCACAGCTTGCTGGCAGTAGCAGGACTTGGGATAGGCAGGGGCAGGTTCTCCATCACAAATATGAAAGAATTAGAGAATGGATAAAATCAAAATTGAAAACATAAAAGATGCAGCTAAAGTTGGAGGTGGTTAAAATGAAAAATGGGACTGTGCCATTCACAGGTGGATAGATAGATCAATCAATTGATTTTGTATACAGTGACATGCTTTGGAGCTGTAATTCACTGCTGGGGCAATTATTCCAGCATAGCAGTGGCATAGGAGTTATACCAGAGACAGAATTCAGGTGCTTTTAGTCAGTGGAGAGTTGGACAACAAAGGAGTAAAAAATTGTAAATGCCATCCATCAGTAAAGATACATGGGATATAAATTATGTCTGTGCAGTTGCAGAGTGTAGAGGGAAAGATAGACAGATAAATAGACACATAAAAGTCCGAGTTTTGGTTGTGCAATCATTCGCTGTCTGACCTTATCCTCCGCCTCCTTTCCACTATTCTTAGAGAGAAGAGTGTTTAGCATTACTGTGTTCAAGTCTCTTTGCTGTGCTACTGTTGGCTTCTTTATCCCTCCACACACTGAGTAAGTGGTGATGCCTCTGGAAGGTGCAAGGAATTTTTCTTCACAGCCTTGATGTGTTCAAGAGAGGGCTGGGCTCATCTCCACTGTGAGTCTGACAGGGGTTTTAACAGCCTCACAACATCGGGACAAATAGCTCCGGGTCCCTTAACCCTTCCCAGATTTGCAAGGCAAGGCCTAGCACTGTTGTTCCGATTGCAAGGGCTTTACACAGTCTTTCAGGCTGAAATCCTTTCTGTGGTGGCTGGGCAGAGCGGAAATCCAGGGGCTGGATCAGATTGGCCTAATGCTACAGCAGCTTAAGCAGTCTGTTTTACCAGAGATTATGGTTTCACTTACACAGAGCGCCTGAAAAATGCTGTGGTTTAGGAAGGATTATAGCTGAAAATTCCATGCTTTAAAAGAGAAATAAAGCAGGGGAGGGACTAAGAAACCCAACGTGCCTGGGGGCTGTGCAAATAGGATTAACCCCTGCCCATAGCACCTCTTGCTTCTGCCCACCCACGCTTCCATGTCCACCTTATTCTCTGTCCTTTCCTCCTCAGCAGCTCCCCACATCTGCTGTCTCTTGTAGAATAAAGAGAGCTGAAAAAGAAGTATGGAAAATGCCCAGGACTGAAGTGTCCCTACTTTATTTATGTATCACTGTCAAATGACTTGCATGAAAAATAACACTTCACCTGCAGCCTGTGAAAGCCCAGGGAACTTTTGGCCCTCTGCCTGCAGATAGGTCTCTTCATCCAAATTATCTTATATCAACATTATTTGGATAAAGGCTTCCAGCCCTCCCAGAATGCTGGTGATGACTCTGCCTGTTTGGTCTGACAGTAAATCTGTGCACTCCTTGCCATCTGATGACAGAGGATGGAGGAGAAAAATAGCTTGGGGGGTTCAAGATCTACAGAGACTGGCTCTGGCATATGAAGTCTCACTAGTGGGACAGTAGGACAGTGTATGGTTGTAAAAAGCAGAAGCTGGGTGCTGATGTGCTGCCTTCTCTGGGGACTTTAATTAACTGTACAATAAAATCCAGATACTCCAACTTCTGTTCCCCATATCCTCCACAAAAGGTCCTTGCCAAACAGCTTCCTAGCAAAAAAGGGGAAAAAAAATTACAATCCTCACTTAGCATACCAGAGACTTGAGGAACTGTATCCCTTTTGGCCAGGACTGATTCTTCCCAATTAACTGAAACATGAGCATCTGTCTTTGCTGCAAAGAAGTCTTGATGATCAGAGACCTGTGCTAGCCATCCATGTTAGAAGTACTTGGAGGAGAACACAGATGACAAACTATCATTTTTGCCAGGTAGCAAATCTTCAGGAAACAAATATTTCAGGATAAAGAGCATTCACAGAGAGAAATTGCCCAGCCCTTTATTGTCTAGGTGAGCACTACAGCCTTGCAACAAGGTGCCTAAAGTTAATTAAGCCAGTTCTACATTAATGAAGTCAGATTTATGACGTAATTATGTGTCATATTTCTATTTCTCTGTATAAATCAAAACCACCAGAACTAACTTATTTCACAGGCCATCGGCAATAGTTGCCATCACAGCAGAGACATGGCTTTCATTTATTGGCTTGAATTTGTTTACCTGAGGATGGATGGTTTGCTAGATAATTTGGATTGGATCTGATCACATCATCCATGCTTTGCTTTCAGGTGTCCAAATACAGGACTCTATTACTGCTGACCCAACAACAGTGGGTGCTCTGGAGTACCCATGCTTTAGGTCACAGAGCTCTCCAATTCCCAAACATCCTGCTTGGCAGCCAAGTTAGGAGCACTTGCAAAGCCGAATCTATTGTGCCTATGAAAATCTGCACATCAGAAATGGAGGCCCATGCAAACAACAATGAAAATTAGACCTTTTATAAGTCCCCCACATTTCCTCTCTCCATTATGTCTCTCTGTCAAGGTATCTATCTGGCAAAACTACACTCTGGGAACAGAGTCAGTCCTGACTGTTTTTATGGTTAAGTCTCCAAAATGTGCCACTGTGAAAAATATCAATTGATTGATCCATTTGTCTATCCCCCTATTAATTGCACAGTCCCATTTGTATTTTAACCTCCTCAAACTCCAGCTATACCATTTTTGACAAGCTTTTATGAAATTTGGCTTGAGAAGCTTTGGCCATTACACCCAGCAATCTGTTTAATAGATGCTTATAGCAAGGCTGTTCTCCTGAGGAAGGTTACCTTGAGTTTGAAGAGAAAAAGTGGTGTAATTCCATGGGCCAAACTGTGTAAGTGTAGCATCTTCATATGCCCTTGGCAAGCAAGACAAAGCAGCAGGAAAGGGAGCACAAAAGCTTCAGAGCATTCTTCTTCCCAGTCCTAAGCTTCTTCCTGTCCTCCCTCCCCTGCATGTTCCCTCCCTCACCTCTCCTCTTCCTGCCTCCCATTCCTCCCCTCTGCCACAGCACTCCATTCCCCTCATGTCGTGCTACCCTGCAGAGGCATTCCTGCAGTCCGAGCCTAGCCCCCAGGCACATTTACTGCTGTTGTCTCAGCACTGGCTCCTCTGATCTACTCCTAGCCTTTTTGTTTTTGTTTTTGTTTTAAGATTAATTTCCCTGTAGATTTTAACCACTCCATTTTCATTTACCCGTTTTGTTCTTCCTCTCCTCCCTTCCCCACCCTCCTCTTCCTTCCCCTGTTCCCTTTGTCTGTCTGTGTCCATCCCTTACCCTACCACAGAAAACCTCTCCTCTCCCCTCAGTATAAAGCAAGAGCCTCATGGAGCCTCTCTCACCCCTTTCACCCCCACCACGCCGGTCGGCTCTGGGCAGGCTGATCTTCAGCCCTTCCACATGGCCCTTTCAGACGATGCGTCCACGCCTTGCTACAGTGCCTTCCTTCATCATGGTGCCCACTTTGGGCAGTCCAGCAGCCAGCCTCTGATAGCAGGTAACCGGCCTTGGCCACGAACTGAGTGGGGATGCTGTAGGCAAGGGGTTCAGTTTCGTCTGATGGGGAGGCCAGTAAATGCTGCAAGCTCTTTGAGTGCAAGTGGGAACGAGAGCAACCACGTTCTAGGTCTGCATATGCAGCATATGTTTTCAGCTCCATGAAGAATCAAAGTTTTCATGCCTGTCCTTCATTTTTAGAATAAAATGGGGAAAGAATCTGTAACGACCTAGAAGTGACTGGGTGTCCCAGTTGGATTGGGCTTGGGGCTTAGTACAGAAACACGCATACAGCAAAATCCTGTGTTGCCTCAATAGCCATCATGTCCCTGAGTACTGCAGATGCAGCATACTGTGTGCTAGCCTAAGGCAGATGATAGCAGCATGAAGATCCCAGTCAGCTCCAGGCCTGCCTGGGTTGTTCAGCACAGATTGTAGCTACTAAGTGAGATAGACATGGGCAGTTGATGAGCACTGCAATAGCTATACCGTGAGGAATATTTGAGTCACCTGGTTGGGAGTGTCAGTCTGAGCTGGTGCCTTCACACAGCAGACCAAGCAGTTAAGAAACCCAGCATCATGTCTGAATGTCAAGAGCAGGAAGGATGTGTGAGAGACTGTTTTACAGCCAAAGGAACACAGAGCTGAGGTAGGTGGCCTTTAAGGGAAGAGCAGAAGTGAAGAAATAGGCTGCAAAAGATGGCAGCACTTATGAGCAGCGGGCAGGAGGGGAAGATGGGGAGGAAGGTCGAGTTTCAGACCTTAGGTACAGTAGTAGTAGTTTTCAGTACCTTAGGTACTAAGGGAAACTGCTGAGCAAGGTGACTGAAGCAACATTGCTGCAGAATCCCAGGGGTGACTTGGGTGAAATAGTGGGTATCATCTTAGGTGACCATTGACCATTTTTCAAAGGATGTAATCTGGACTTTTTCAGAACAGACAAGTCTTAGTGCAGACCACAGTTCCTAATACTCAAGAAACATAACTTACCTCCACCTCCTTCATGTTCCTATATTATTTTTCTCTTGACTTAATATCCTTCCTTTGTCTTGTCATGTGAGATTTCCATTTCTAAACCTCCATGTAGGAAAACAGCAAGTAACAGCAGAGAAGACTTGTGTTCATAACACTGTCTTGGTCCTACCTTACTGCAGCCAGTAAGAGTCTCTGAGTGCTGGGCACTTCCTAAGCCAAGAAGTCTCTGGACTCTCTCCAGCATTACAGCTATCTGGAGATACCATCATCTATGACCATCCTCTAGCCTAGAAGGCTCTGTGTTTCTTAAGAGGCACAAGCCTTAGGACTCTTGCAGGGAACTAGACACGGTACAAAGTGTTCAAACGTGCGAACAATGTCACAGTGATTCAGGTGCTGTTCTTCACTCAGAAGGTTCTTGCAGGAGGAAGAATGGCTGGAGTTGGAAGCATGTTATGAGCTAGCTTTGCCATAGCCCTGCAGTACAAGAATTTAATAATCCTGTCTACCTGTTTGTAATGAGAGGATGTTATGGAAGGGGCCTGTTTGTATGTAACAGCATTTTAAGAGTTTCTCTGTGAGACTCTTACTGTTGTTACTGATACAGTACTTGTTTGTTATCTTCTTTTTCAAGACTGGGATTTTGACAGATGATCACTTCCCAACAAATTTTCCATGCTCAGTTTTGAACATCAACCTCTGTGCGCTCATGTCTGAATAAAAACACAGGAGCATATGTGCACACATCAAGTAGCAGAGTGAGTGTATATGTGTTCCCACCTGAATGCAAGTGTCAAAATGAATTAATTTTGCCTGCAGCTACATAATGTTATCTCTAACTTTTCAGTGACACTGTTTTCTCACTCATCACTTGTTGTTATTTCTCAGGCTAGTCAATAAATGAAACTAAAAGAACAAGAATTTTAAGCATAAAAATTTCTTGCCTTAAACCAAAGTGAGAAAAAAAATAACTACATCTACTAGGTGTTATTCATACCACTTAACATACAGCTACAAATCACTAAAGAAATGGTGGTGATAAAAGAGTAAAAGAGTGTAGAATATTAACCCCTGATACATTATGTATTTATTTTTATCGGTATTGGGGAGTGGCTGGAAAATGGCTCAGCTGTTGTCTACGAGGACATTAGCTAGGAACATCAGCCACTGATCAGGAACCTCTTCAGGGAGAAAGAATGAACTTGCATTTCTGTTTTCTTTAGTAAATCACCTCAGTAATCTTTAGTCAAGACCTGTGAAAGCAATGACACTGGTTTAGCCTACCTCATCCCAGAGAAACTTCCTCCCTTCAGGTTAATGTTCCATGCTTATTAGTTTTTGCTTTGCCTTGTAACTGTTAATTATTTCTGATTCCCCAGCCAAGGTTCATGCTTGTTCCAGGGCCTGCTTTTATCAGTTATCATTCTGCTGGTAGTAGAGATAAACCAATGCTGCTTCTTTCACTGGCATATCCCAGCACGGTTCCAGTGACTCCAGTGGTGTTAATGAGCTATGCTTAACCTGTCACTCCTAAAGGCGAATCAGACTCTTGCCCTCCAGTCAGAACAGACAGGAGAGACAAAAATTAACAAAAGAACAACAAATGGCACGAACTTCTTGGTGAGCTACAGTTCACCTAGGGAATGTGAAAGGCTGTGGATGCCTGGAACAGGCTGACATCTTAGTAGGCAATGTTGGAGGTTGAGCTGTAAATCTCTCAGCAGCTGTGGGGGAAAGATTATCTTAATTTATTTAGCTTTTTGTTTCGTTTTGTTTTTCTTTGTTTGTTTTGTTTTGCTTTGGCTTGAAACTCCCAGCAGCTTCTGAGATTATTTTAGTTCATTTAAATGCAATAAGCGCTAACAGCAAATGCCCTTCTGGCTGGCCCATTTTCAGGCTAACCAGTCCAAATGAGGAAATGCCTCTGGCATCAACCAAGAAGCCCCCAGCTGCACTTCCTAAGAGAGGAAAAATAAACTACAATCATTCACCCAGTCCACACCCCTCTCTACTACTTTGGTGGTGAAAAGAAATCTCAACTTTAAGTATTATAAACAAAAACTTTACCTGTGATAAAAAAGAAGTGAGACTCAAAGTAATTTGCATGATCCTGTTATTATATATAGTACACCAGCACCTGGAAGGAGTCCAACCAGTACTGGTCTCATGCTAAGCACTGTGCAAATGTACTAAAAGTGTGCCCTTGCGCCAAAGAGTTTGCAGCATAAAAAGAAGCACAGAGAGGTAAAGTGACTTTCTTAAAACCATTAGCAGGTGAATGGCAAAGGTGGGAAGAGACAGGCACAGAAAACTCTTGGATCACTTCCCAGTGCCTTGCACATTGATCACGCCCTAAAGCAACATCACCACAGTTTTGGAACTGCATCCACTGCATATAGATGGGACCTCAGCTACCCTGGCAATGAATACGCTGCCATTCTCTGTGCAGATCAGGGCCATTTTGATTTAGTTAAAATAGATCCAAAATGAACAATGAAACAAACCTATTTATTTTGAGCCTCATCAAAGCTAAGTTTTAACATCCATCCTTACAGTGAGAGATCAAAAGTGCCCCAATCTTCAATCAGAATTTTCAGTGGGTGGACAGAACTCATGTAAGAGAAGGGGGCGCAGTAGTTGCCTATCAAGTCATGTGACAGTGGGATGAAACATGATACGAAATCAATATTTAAAGATCTTATCCAAATTGATCACTTGTCCTGATTCTCTCCCTTTCCAGGTCGTGATATGGCAAGCACCACCTTGCCTGGCTACCCACCCCATGTTCCCCCAACTGGACAAGGCAGCTACCCAACATCAACTCTTGCAGGAATGGTTCCTGGTGAGTCAGTGCCAACCCTCAGTAATGGTGCACACATTTGAACAGTTACCAGCATTTTAAGATCTTTCACATCTGGCTTGGCTATTGCTTTGCTGACATGAAGTGCTATTCTTTTCATAAAGAAACAATCAGGTGCCTATAACCAATGTAGCTAACAACCCTTTTTGTAATGTATTGCTTTTCCCCTAGTAACTGATTCACTGCTGCTATGGGCAGCTAGCTAGCTATAACCTGTGGCAATTAATTGGTAATTAATTAACCCTAGTATTCATTAACTAATGTAATTATTTTCCAATGACCCATGCAGATTATTATGTACTGCTCCTGGCTCAAGATACTCACCTATCCACTAACTTAGGGTAACAACTCACCTTATGTCTAAAGCCATGGCATCAGGCTGAAAATTATCAATGGTAATTTAATACCTGCAGTATTTGAAGACCAACTGTCTATATAGCCTTAACTTACTAAGAACTCAGCAATGATTTAACAGCATTTCAGGAGAAACAAACTATTCACTTCTAACAACCAACTACCTACCCTCCTCCTGTTTGTAAGATAGTGCCTCCAAATCCAAGAAACTATCAACCTACTCCTACATCCAAAGAAAAACTGTTTCTTTGATACCCAATGCTTTGGAGAAATACCTTATCTCAGCATATGGATTCTCCCACTCTTTCAGCAGAAGAGAGAACCATTTACTCTAGGACAATTGAAGCGTTTATTACCTCAGGCTCTATTACCCACTCTCCTCTGATGACAGTTGTCCCCAGTAGATAAATGAAGAGATAGGATTTTCTTTCCTCAGACATGGTAGCTCAGAACTCATATGCCACTGATTTCTGCTTGTTATGGCCCACGGTTGTGAGTCTTGACAGTTACGGGGCAGGTACACAGCCCATTCTGCAACCTCTGCTTCTGAAGGGATAAGTCCAGAACCAAAGCAGAGATTGAGGACAGAAAGCTCTTAAATTACTGTCATATGATTTGCCAGGGCTTACAAGTGGAAAGCCTAACTTAACCCTCATCCAGATTTCGGAACAGCCAGCTAAATGAACATTAATTTCAGTGAGGACAGTGAAAATATAACTGACAGGAAATGTTTTCAGGTCAAAGTCTTAACATCTTTAAGTGACAAATCATTGAATGACTTGAGTTGAAAGGGACCTTAAAGGTCACCTAGTTCCAACCCCCCCTGTCATGGGCAGGAACATCTTTACAGGTTGTGCAAAGCCCCATCCAGCATGACCTTGAACACTTTTCAGGGATTGGGTATCCACAATTACTCTGGGAAACCAGAGTACTTTGTTCCAGTGGCAAATTTTAGGGCATGTCCTACACTAAATTATTCAGGGATATGGTTTGGTTCTGGACTT
>WEIT01025466.1:226073-300040 GCA_013389985.1 Dryoscopus gambensis | reverse complement strand
AAAAAAAACAACAGAAATATTCCCCAAAAGAAAAGGAACAGAATTATACAGGAAAAAAGTTAAGTTATACTTCAAAGTTTAAAAAATTATTCCAGTCAAATGGATATCTTTACATTAAATCTGATGTCAACATTCAATCAGAGGAAGTTTTTCCAGTGGCCTACTTTGGCATCCTGCAGTAGTTACTGCATCCTTCAACAGAGCATCAGGTTCTGGCTGTTTCAGTCATACCCCACTGATCAGACCCAGCCAGGAAGCCCTTCTTTTCCTGTCTTCTAATGTGACTGAAGCCAACAAGATGGAGATAAAGAGGCTTCCTGGGAAGAAACAGAAGACTTGGCTTTAATGGGTCACACTGCAGATCTCTGCAGCCACGACTCTGTGTCAGGGGCCAACAGGGGAAACATCAGGAAGGGTGTAAGAGTAGAGCAAGTGTGTATTGGTAGTTTCTCGAAAGATCTCCCAGCCTCCACATTGCAGCTAAGAGACTTTCTAAGCCAGATTTAGAATCTTTCTATTCAGTATTAAACCCTTGATAGGTTTTCCCTCCACAAATGTTAAACATGTCTCCTGAACCCATAGAAACCTTTAACATGCATAGAAACCTATAGCAAGAAGTTTCGTAGCTTAACTACATATTTTGTGAAAACTATCTCCCTTATTTGTTCTGAACCTGCCACCTGCTAGGCTTACTTCATGCGTCATCATTTCTGTATTAGAAGACTAAACCAATAAGATTTAAATACAGATGCCAAGAAATAGTGTTAGTGAATATTCCCTGAGCACAGATTGCACAGACTATAGGCCTCCTGAGATCTATCCTCTCCCCTGACTTGCAACCTCTGTTAGGAGTCCAGTTTGAACAATCAAATACAATGGTGCCACAGGTTTGTTACATGCCCTCAGGCCAAGAAAGTTCAGGGGCCAGCGCTCTAAGTACACTGCAAACAAGGAGCTGGCACGATGACTGCTTAGGAAGTATCTTTAAGAAACATACTAACATGCAAATAAACCTATTGTTCAGATGTGAGCAAATACGACAAAGAGGCTCTGTCTTCTGTAAACAAAGGTTCAGAGCTAAACACACAGCTGTTCAGAAACCAGATTTCTAACCCATGCGAAATTCTGATTCCTTGATATTTGCTTTCATCTTGCATTGGTATGAGGAGTCAGAATCTTGCAACAGTTCAATTTGCAAACATCAGGATGAAACATTTCAGTAACATCAATATGTACTAGATGTCAAGACATATTAAAATAATGAAAGAATTGAAAGGAAATTAAATGAGATGAGAAAGGCAAAATAAAACCAAACAAGAAAGTTGAAACATAACACTTTGTTTCAATTTGCAATAATTTCAGAACTTTTCTTTCCAAAAGTCTATTGAAGCTGACAAGCTCAAGCAAAACATTTCCATTTCAATGAGACAGCGTTTTCCAGTGGAAAACTGTTTCTCAGAAGATTGTTTAACCAGTGCTGTATGTTCTACCCATGACAACCTTTCACTAGGCTTCTACTTGCACAGTCTAGAGAAGACCTTGTCACCTGTAGCACTACTTTCACTCAACATGGGCAGCAAATGCAAATGTCTCTTAGGTTTATGCAGATGGCGTGACAAGATACATATCCTGCATTTACCCTTCCTGTAACTTCAGGCCCCAGGCTGTGAACATGGATGAAAGTCAGTGGTCCTGAGCACACACTTGAGAAAGCAGGGGTTAGTCACTCACAGAAAGATGAATCAAGTACTGGGCTACACTTAACATAAATATCTGAGAGAAGTTTCATACAACGGTAACAGAATACATTTGATCCCTGTCTCAATTCTTCCTCTTTCCCAGAAAGGACATCAAGTTTCTGCAAACTCTTTTAGTGAAGTGAGCATCCACAGAAGGAACTGCAGTATACACAGAGCAGTGCAGAGCCTGCAGAAGGCCGGGGACGGCAGCGGCAGGGAGTCGTTAAACAGAATCCAATGTTGATGAGGAAATTACACTTGTTTCATTAGTGATCGGGGAAGGCGATAGCTCAGTTCCTCTTGGTCACAGTTGAGCTCAAAAGCTCATTATCCTGCTGCATGCATGCTTTCACTCCTCGTCAATAAACACTGTTTCCAGTGGCTGCCCTCCTCCTCCCCAGCGCTCCATAGCTGTGGCTCTTTCTCCTGCGCTTAACCCATTCTTTAGGAACACTGTAAACAGTTTAAGGTGTAAGCTTAGGAAGGGGTGAGAGAAAAGTGTTGGAGTACCAGAACAATTTCTCTCCATACAGTGAAGTGATGTTATATGAAGCACTTCAAAAGCAGAAATTCTCATGTGGATAGTTTTTCTCTCATTCTTTGGGAGGCAAACTCGTTCCAGTATATTCCACAGATAAGTCAATTCAGTAGAGAAGAATCTGGACTGTGCATTGCATGGTCATCTTAGCAGGTTTCACCTATTCCTTCCCAGCTAGTTGTCAAGATTTTCCATGCAGGATATTTCTGGCTATGCAATTACGCTGAGTTATTATCATTAAAACAATAGTTAGCAAGATCTCTCAAACAAAATGAGGTTTTACGCTGAAACTAAAAGCTACTGTGACTAAAATACCTTTGGATGATGATTTTGTTTGATTCATACTCATTTTTGCACTGACAACTTTGGTTATCACCCTGAGTACCTTTAAAAAACCCTGCTGGAAAGATTCTTCTCAAGTTTAAAGCAGTACAAATCCCCTAACTTGAACAGACTTCATTTCTGCCATCTGAGAATCTGTGGTTTTGGCTTTAACACTCCAGTGAGAGATTTGCAGAGATTATGCCATAATGAATTGACAGTCTTTGGTAATTGTATCACAGGCATCCATCCTATCTTGCGTTACCTTCTTTTCCTATTCCATGGTATCTAGCAGGAACTGCCAGGTATTTTTCAAACCCTTCTGTTGTAATAATTCCTACTCTGCCATAGGGCAGACCAGAAGCTAATACCCACACTGCACTTCCACTGCATTTTAAGCACATAAGGCCTTTCAGATGGCGTTAATTGTCCACAGTCTGTTGTTACTACGTTAAATTGAGCTTATGACCAGATCATGCCATGATTTTCCGTAATAGAATGATACATGTTTAAGTTTGGGGAGATTTGTTTTCAATACAGCACCATACCCCTTCAGTAACCAAACACACTACACAGCCTTCTAAGAAACAAGGAGACTCAGCTCCTTCTGTACAATAAAACTGAATGTTTTAGAGGACCCTACACCATTCAGATCTTGGTTCAGAGTCTTACTAGATCACAAAGCTTGGAAGTATTTTCGTTTGGGCCCATTTTACTAATGTGAAAAGGGGAGCTGTAGCACAACTTGTCTTTCAGATTCAGCACAGTACTCAAAGTGCTAATCATTAAAAAATTATTTTACAGAGCTAGAATGCAGTAAATTTTCTATATAACCCACTAACTAAGCATAAAAGAGAGGTTAATCCTGTATGAATCACTTTTCCAACTAATACCATCATCCGGAGTAAGAAAGAAAGTTATTCATGTGTTTTCCATTTTGTTTTATATTTAAGTACAGCCTACTCAGAACATTTCCAAAAACGAATGATGCTCTTCTCCATAATTATGCCATCACCCTCAGTACCCTCATAACAAAACTTAGCAATAACTATTGCCATCAACTGCACTGCTAGTTCCAAAGAGTTTCTTGCCAGCTTGACCCATCAACCTTCCATGCCTGATGTCTTGACACTACTGGAGAACCTTGGATGTTATTCATAGGAAAGCTGACAATTAAGTGCATAAAAAGCTTGCATATGCAGTCCTACTGCAGTTTGAGAATTGGAAGATAGAAGGCAATGAAAGATAAGGAAACTAAAAAACCCTGCTTTAATAATTTATTTGTATTATTGAATTTGAAATGATTTCTTGATTATGAAGAGGTCAATCTCGTGATGATTAATGGTATGGGTAAGCAACTTTGCACTGAACAAGCAGTGCAGTGACTTAAGGGCAGAGTACTAGCTGGACAAAGAAGCTACATAGACTAGTTTTCCAGCTGCCAAATGGATTCAGCATGAACACTGGTCTAACGGAACAGCACATGTAAATCTTTATTCCTAACTGTATATCATGCCTTTCTTGGTTTCTTCCAGGGAGCGAGTTCTCAGGGAACCCCTACAGCCACCCTCAGTACACGACCTACAACGAGGCCTGGCGGTTCAGCAACCCTGCATTACTAAGTGAGTACCTCTTTCCCACAGCACACCCCCAGCCTCGCGCTCCTTCTGTTTGTCTCTTTGTTTTATTTTCTTTGTTTTTTGTTTGTTTGTTTGTTTCTGAAGAGGGTTTTCAAGTATTTGGGCAGGTGATGGGCCTTTTTCCTCACTCTCCAGTCCAGCTTGAAATGGGTATATACCTCATGCATGTTTTGTATCAGTTCTGAAGCCAATTCCTCTTTCATGAGACAGTTCAGAACTCCAGTTCATCTCCAGCTTCTCCATGAGCTGCATCCACGGTTTATTCCAGATTATATCAAAAGTTTAATTTAGGTTCTGCTACTCTTAGGCCACCACCAGCATCTTTTCAAGGCCTGGTTAAAAATTCACATAAGGTTTCACTCCTCTCCCAAGCTAAATCCAGAGTCATTTCCTGGGGAATCTATAAATCCCATAGAATTTCGTCCTATTGGACCAGTTGGAATAACGTCAAGAGTGGGACACAGGCTGCATCACAAGATTTATAATAGGCAATAGAGTTCTCTTGCAGGGATGTATATCCCTCTCCAGTGACTAATATGCTCAGAAATGGTCAGGGTTTTTTCAGAGGGCAAAAAAACTCCTACAAGACTTTAGCTTCTAATACAACATTTCTTTGCAGGGGAATAAGAAGAGATTTATTATATGTAAAATAAATCAGTTGTGATTATTACCTACATATTTACTGAGGTTTAACAACTGGATAATAGATGCACATTTTATTCCAGTGCTGTTAAACTTCAGTAAATCTGATCTTAATAATCAATCACTATTTAACACACATTCGATAACCATTTAAAGAGCTTTCAGGCCAAATGCGACCCAAATCCCAAGTAGTAAAATCTTGTAATTTTGTTTCATTTCTCCCCTACTGGTTTTAAAAGTGACCCATTATACTTTGTCGGGTACACTCAGAACATCTGGCCCTGACACTTGCCTTGTCGTTACGGATCAGGTGTGGCTTATTTGTGCTGCAATATTTGTTGTGGTTTAGCCCCAGGCATTTGCCAAGCCCCATGCAGCCACTCGTTCATTCCCCCACCAGGAGGATCAGGGAGACAATTGGAAGGATAACAGCTAGAAAACTCCTGGGCTGAGATACAGACAGTTGAATAAGGAAAGCAAAAGCCACACACACAGCAAAAGCAAAACAAGGAATTAATTCACTGCTTCCCATGGGCAGGCAGGTGTTCAGCCATCCTCAGGAGAGCAGGGCCCCATCATGCATAGTGGTTACTTGGGAAGACCAACAGTGTCACTCCAAACATCTCCCCTTCCTCCTTCTTTCCCCCGCTTCACATACTGACCATGATGTTATCTGGTCTGGAATATCCCTTTGGCCAGTTCAGGTCATCTGTCCCGGCTGTGTCACCTCCCAGCTTCCCATGCACTCCCAGACTCCTCACCAGCATGACAGTGCAAAAGGCAGAAAAGGCCTTGGCTCTGTGTAAGCGCTGCTCAGCAATAACAAAAACATCTCTGTATCAGCAACCCTGTGCTCAGTACAAATCCAAAACACAGCCCCTTACCAGCCACTGTGAAGAAAACTAACTCTACCCCAGCCAAATCAGCACAAATGCTCATGGGCTAACTTACTGACTGTAAGAAAATGCAAAAGGGTCTCCTTTCCGTAGAGGGGCATCATATCTAGAGGCCACAGCTGCATCTATCCACTGAAGTGTGGCCCTCAGTTGGCTTTCACTGACTGCCTTTCCCTAATCCCATTAGGAGCTCAGTCTCCAAGTTCTACTTTTGGTTCTTTTCCTTTTCTTTCTTCCTACCTTTCTGTTTCTTTTCAGTTCTCCTTTACTTCTTTTCTTAGTTTGATTGTTTCTAGTTTTTGTTTTGGTTTGGTTTTTTTTGTTTACTGTTTGTCCTTTCAACCAGTCCATTCTTCTCCTGTGTTAACTTTCAGGTTCCCCTTATTATTATAGTGCCACATCCCGGGGCTCCGCACCTCCCACTGCTGCCGCTGCCTATGACCGCCACTAGTTACCATGGAAACCACATGAAACTGCAGGGCGACAGCTTAGGCCTCCACATTGTACCTGTCTGATCACCTCCCTCCATCCCTGGGAAGGGTGAAGAGACCTTCTCCGTTCCTCCCCACAGTCCAGTTCCTTCCTCTTCACCATGAAGGCGCCAGACCACGTGCTCACCACATGAGACTGAGACCCCCTCGTTCCCCCTGCCCTCCGCCCCGACCGCTCCCTCCACGCCAGGAACAGCCTACGGCTAAGTGGCTTCCCCTGTGGGAGCCCTACAACACCCCTGGGTAAAGCTCAGCCATGCAAAGTCCCTTCGGCTTCCAGGACTCCAGGGGGACTGGGAAGCAATGCAGCTGGCAACCATTGCCTTACAGGACCCCCTTTCTGGGAGCGGTAAGGGTCAGGGAAACGGGAGAATGCCGCTCATGAAACACTGTTCCCCAAAGATATGCTCTTCTGTGGTGGACTCTTGAGTGTATGTAACCTGTGATGCTCACCCTGTTTCCCAGGACAGAGGGAACAGTCTGGCTGAAGCAGAGATGGCAGCACAGAGACCTGGCCCATCTGGCAATGAAGAAAGGACCAAGTAATGATCTGCACCCCATGAGGGGTTCTCTGTGCACCTCATCCCCACTTTCCAGCATGGATTCTCCCAGAGTTGGCTGCACCTTATGGGTGGTGACTTTGCAGGCCAGAGTTGGGAGGAACCTCACACATACACCCACAATTTCTGTGACACACAATCAGCTCAGACAGGAGGATGGAGCAACATTTACAAACAAACCGACGCAATGAAGAAATATATAAATAGATATATAAATATAACTGTGTTTTTATGCTTTGTCATGAAGGTCTGTAAAAAGGAACAAAAAAATCCCCAATTTTCTAAAAAATCCAAGCACACAAAACCAACAAAAAAACCAAAATAATAATTAAAAAACCCTACAAAAATAAAACTCCAAGTCCCATCTCTCCCCACCACCTGAATGGCAGACGAGTTCCTCTGACGTTTGATGCTCCTCTTTCACTCTAGGGTTTTGTTTCCTTTCTGTTTTGCACTACAGTGGGATGATGGTATTGGAGAGGATTGGATGCCAGCTCCACCCCGTCGCCTCCTCCTCCTCCTCCCCCTCCTTTCCCAAATCCTGTCTCTGGGGAGCAGTGTGGACAAGTCACATCTGACAAAGTTACCAAATACATCAGTTGACAAAAAAAGCACTCTGAGGCAACAAACGTTTTCCATGTCACTGGTTGGCAAACAAAGAAAACACGCCCAGCTGCGCTCTCACTGTGCTGTGTGGTGGAAAGTGTGGGGCTTCATGTGGGCCCATCTGATTGCCCTCTGGACAGCTGAGACTGAGATGGACAAATTCAGGATTGGCTGGGATAATTGCTTGGTTCCCTAGTCCTTAACCTTCAGTCCTTTTACCTTAAACTCTGTACCTGTGACAACTTCAGTTCACCCACATCCCAACTTTTGCAATTTTAGATATGCCCAACATCCATTCTCCAGATCTCCACTGCCAGTGACGACCACCTCATTATCTGTGCCCAACACCTAATTTCCTAACCATTATAGCCCTCCTATATGGGCTCCCCTTTGATTCCTCATCCATCTGCTCATACACCTACTAATTTATAGGCCCCATTCAAATCCATATGCTTGCATCCAACCAGCCAGACCCAATATACAGCCCCATCTTTTCATCTTCAATCCTGTATTGTGCACCCTAATATTTACCCCTTATCCCAAATACTCACCTGATGATTCTCTAGGGATTCTCTGCTCATTTTGGTTCCCATGTGATGGACAAACACTGTTCTGCAAAAGGCTAACTGTCAATAGAAATGCTTATTACTCCTGTATTGTCAGCATCAACTGTTCCTTGCACTAACACTTCCTAAAAATTACTCAAAGAAAACAAGAAGGCAACTATAGCCTGTCCCCAGGGCATCAAGTCTGCCAAAGTAGATCCTTGTTGTTTTAGAGAGGTTTCAGATAAAACTCGTGGGCTGTTGTCCATGGACAAAGACAGGATTAAGAATAAAACCCCCAAAGGGCATAAAAGTGAACAGTGCAGCAATCTGTACAGCCAACATCATGTATAAAATCCAAAGTTCCAAGCCTCTGAGGAGATGTGGTAGTGGACTCGGTATTCTGTCTTCAACTTGTACGTATGAAATCCACCATCAGTAAACAGCTGTGTTGATCCCAAAGGCCCCTTTCACCTAACTCTTTTAGCCTTTGCATGGCTTTAGCTGATTACAGGTCTGTGTCTTCTTTAATGGGGTGCCCAAATGATAAGGGTATTTTGGGGGGCATTTACAAAGAAGATATAGAGCTAAAGTCTGTTCCTGTACAGAATAAAAGCAAAGAGGTTACTCCTAATCTATTAAAAGTGTCATTCTGCACATCTTACCTCTGAGTAACCTGCTGCAAATAGACTTGTTACACTGTCACCAAGACCAGAATTTGGCCTGTTGTCTCATCTTACTCTGTGAGAGAAGAAAATTCTGTGCAATTTCTAAAAATATGCTTTTACCACTCCTTCTGTTCTCCTTCACAGACACCAGATAGATGCTGAACCCTGTTAGAATGGTCTCTCTCTTAACAACCTCTCAGAACAGTCTCTCAGAACAACCTCTGCTCTACTTGTGCATCACCCAGATTCACTCAACAGGTAGTCAGTGCAGAGGTAATAAATCCCAGGACCAGCAAAGAGAAGCTCCTGAGGAAGCTAGAGAAAAGGAGACTGTCACACCTCATACTTGGCCACTTGCAACCCAGGGCCCAGCTCAGGAGAACCCAGCAGCTCAGAAATGCTTACTTTTATAATGGTGTTTCACCAAACTTGAGGAAAAGAGCTAGGGTCTGAAAGCAGGGTTTAGTTGTCTCACTCATGGCTGGCTTGATCTGACCCTTGGAGGGCCAAATCTATTGTTGGTTTCACTCCACTGGTAAAAGAGGATTTCCACCAGGCACTGGATTGGTCTGGAAAGTTCATAAGTACAGCATGTAGTTTGACCAGGAAAATTCAAAGGAAAGCAGAATTATGCAAAGGACTGGGCAGTCTAATCCTCTTCCACCATCATCTGTAGACCCTCATGCGAATGTACTGAATTACATTTGCCAAAGAGTTTCTTGTGTTGGTTGTTTTGATTTACAGTCAGTGGATGCATTGTAAAGCAGTATTATAGCCCAAGTCTAGTAGCTGACATGGGGATTTATGTGGTGATATTTGCAGAAGAAAACCATCAATATTCATCTGGATTCCATTAGACTGGACTATGCAGGAAATGCAAAAATTCTACAAATTATTTAATATTATGTTATTTGCAAAAAACAATTGCTGCTTTGTAGGAAGATAATGTGTGTAATGTGAAGGCAATTCCTCTTGTATATAAGTTCATCTCCATCTTCATCATGGTAGTTATTAAAACAGCCTCGTCTCATCCTGTAGATAAGGAACACGCTGTGTGTACTGTGCAAGTCTCGTCGTGCTCACTGAAAACAAAACAATGTGTTCAATAAAGCACAGCACAAATCCAGAACCTGAGGGAACAGCCAAACCTTGGAAGGACCCTTTCCCCAGCAGGCCAATAGTTGCTTTGTTATAGGTGGGGGGGTTAAATTATCTTTCTTTTAAAAATGTTACAGGAAAAAAAGAAAAAGGATTGGAGGAAGAAATCATTATGGAAAATCCAGTGAAGTCTATAACTCAAACCTCTCCTCCATTCTGCTGTCTCTTACCTTTCTCACATTATCTTTCTCATACCCTCTTTCCATTCAGTTTCTATCCCTCTCTTTTATTCTTTCTCATCCCCAATGTATTTTTCTATCCAAGAAGGGAAGAACATTACTGATACGAGAGCAAGTATCTGGGACCTCCAACTCCCTAGTTCTCGTGGCTCTAGAAAACCTTTTTCAAGTCCAATTTACCCACACACCTCAATTCCAATACTATGTAAAATGGGAATAACAACAGTTTCCAGTTCACAGGGGAATTGCACAGCTGAATTAATTAGCACCGGCTCAGTGCTTTGAGATTCTGGATAGAAAATTCTATCAAAATGTTAAACATTATTGTGAATAATAATTAATGCTTCCATTACATTTCTCCCTTTTTCTCACAAATCATTCTTTGTTTCTTTATTCTTCTTCCTTAGCTCTCCCTTCACTTCTTTCTTCTCAGGTCATTCTCAGTTCTGTTGCTATGTTTGCTTTATCTAACGGACAAAGCAGAAATGTTGTGAGACTGGGTCTCCTCTGTCTCTACTTGATCATGGGGGAAGAATCTTGCGAATTCTCAAATGCCATGCTTGGCTGCAAACAACAGGGACTATGACATTCAAAACTGGGCAGTACATTTGAGTCCTGCTCTCTGAAGCTCTCACATCCTTTTGGCCCAGTGGGATGTGGGGAGGATTGCATGAGGTGGATGCATTAAAGCTGATTGTGGCCTGTAAGCCTGTTGGGGAGAGTTGGTAGCAATGAGCACTGCTATGGAGACAGGGAGAAGTTTGCATGCTTTCTGACCCATCAGTAGCAATGAATCAAACTCAGAGTAAGACTTCCGAATTAATCACAACATGAATGTGAGGATGTCAAACAAGGAAAGGAAAACAAAAAAGCCCTGCACCTCTTTCTTCTCTTGAGTATAAAATTATATATTCTTATTAACATTTTCCCAGAGGAATTTTTGTTTTGCTGAACTGTTGGAAAAACTCCACCCTTTTGTCCCTAAGGAAACCACCCCTCTGGAAAAAGAAATAAGAATCATAGCTGAGCTGCCCCCTTTGGCACTGACAGAGCGAGGGCTTCTGAGGGACCCACAAATACCACAGTGTGCTCCTTGGCTGAGCCCAGGATGGTGGCAGACTTGCAAAGCAGGAAGGAGGGACCAAACTGACAATTACAGAACTAGTAACAAATGTAACCGTAGAGCAGCTCTGCTGATGATCTCTAGGCTAAGCTAGACATGAGACCAGGGAGGGAGGGGGCCAGTGCCGGGTGCAGGGTCACATCCCTTCTTGGTTTCTGCAGCCCCTCTTGGCTTTTCCTCATCACTTCCGTTCTGTTTGACTCTTTTCTTTTCTCCTTTTGTGCACATGAGAAATAAAAGCAAATTTTTTTTTCTATGTCATTTTTGTGGCTTCTGGCTTGTTTTTCTTTCCCTCTCCTTCTCTCTCTCTCTTCCCTCACTCCCCCAACACTTCACTCTCCAATAGATTCCCCTTGAGGTCTCTGCGATGTTACATCTGTTGCACCTGGCACCCTTTGGGCACCATGTAAACTTTACGATTGTTAACAACCACCATGCTGCGTGATGGAAGGCACTGCACGTGCTTGCAACATCCTACACTACAATCCAGCCTCTGTGCCCCCACCAGCCACCATGCGTTCCAATGCATTGCCAGCAGGACTCCTTCTTCTATTGATCTCACTCAATTGATTCCCAATGATCCATAACACATCAGGTAACCCCAGGTAGTTCAGAAAATCAAAATGTTATTGGGTAGCCACAGCATCACAAAGATATGGGGTAAAGCCCAGAGTCTCCTTCCCCTTTATGCTTGTTTCCTTATAGCCCCAACTGGGAGGCTCTGCCTAGGTCAACTCGGGAGCAAAACCCAATGTAAAGTCATTAATAACCCCTTCTCCAAGCTATTCATTGTCTGCCCAAAAAACAGCTCAGCGTTATATTCAGGTATGCTATAAACATACCAAAAACTGAGGTATTCACTCAATTTCTCCTCAGTTAAGCATTAGTTCTCCAGGAAGTCGTATGCAGTTTAGGGTCATAGAGGTAGACTAAAAATGTAGCAAGAGGTCAGGCTGGACCGAATCAATTTTGCTCCTACAATTTTTAGTCATTATAAAATACTTTGAGAACAGCTCATGAAAGCCAGCGGGCCCTATTTTCTGCCAGTGCATGTGTATCTTAAGGAAAGCCTGCGCCTTAGTGCTGTCATGAAATCAAATACTTTTGCTCATCAGAGAGTTAAAGCGTTTCCTTTTGTTTAATTTTCTATTTTTCCCGTGCAGTATTAATAGCATAGGCTGAAAATCCCCCAACAGGACATTTTCCGTAAGTGAAAGTCAATTTGTTGAAATCCAAACAGACTGTAAAAGCAATTCAATTTTCACAACACTGCAGCAAAACTGCCTGGCAACTCTCCTGACGTTGGAGGACTCAGGTTCCCAGGGTTTGCTGCCTGCAAGACAGACAGGCCTGGGACGTGATGCAGGGATAGGCTTGCACTCAAAATTGGAATAAAACCGGATTCCCAAATTCTGACTTGTTTATGCATCAGAATTTTCTTTCTCTACCAAAGTTTAGGTGATAAAAATCAAACGGCAAATTGATAGATGAATCCTAGATGTTAAATTGACTGGAATCAAAGGAAATTATTAATGCACATTCGCTGTCAGAGGTGAAAGAAAGGCTAAGAATCGCCAGATGTATGTGTCAGATGAACGCAAAATAGATTTTCAAAATTCATCCTGGTAAAATAATCTTACAAGAATGATTTAGAAACTAGCTTGATTATCTCATTTGCATCACAAAATACAGCCCAGAAATCTTCACCCTGACATTCCTGTGTAAGTCTCCATAACTGGCAGTAGAACTACAGCAAAACTTTTGCAACTTTCAAGAAGTTATATATATTCAAAAATAAATACTTGCATGAATGAGCTATTTCCACCATTCAAACTAGTATTATGTTCCTTTAATAATCCTGCATAATCAATGGGAGTTCTCAGTGTGAAAATGTTATGCGATAAAACTAAAAAGAGCACCACAGTCTGTCTCCTAATGAGGAAAATGATATTGTAAGGGTTTATGCAACACTAAGTAAAGAAATCCTCTTTATGATTACTCTGACAAGAAAAATAAAGAAAAGTTTGAACATTCTGAGATGATGACAACCTTCTTTTAAAATAATTAATGAGTGTAGACAAGAAAAGATAATACACATCTGATGGTATTCATTTAGGTAGCAGATTAATTTAATGGACACACAATCAGTACTGAAAAACTGGAAGGACCTGGGGAGTGGCAAAAATGGAAGAACAGCAAACATAGTATCAATGTTTTAAAGGAAAAAATTCATCCTGAAAACTATAATCTAGTAAATCTATACAATGATGTCTGTATGCAAAGGAAAATACTCTAAAATATTAAGGGAAGGATCCGCTCACTAAAAAAGTAGCCGTTGAGGAAGATATGCCTAGTTAACTGTCTGTATATAAATTCTTCTCTGCTTTAGAAAAGAGCTGGAAATATCCTCAGGACAGTTAACTTACATGATTGAGGCACTGTCTGCAGTGATGTAAAGAAAGTTTGTATTGTCAGCACCTCATACTTAAAAATCATGATCCAAGTACAGACAAAAATTACAAGATTGATTAGAAATAATGTAATTTGTATATAGCACCATTTTGTATATATGTATACTTACATACATGTATATAAAATAAATACAAAATAACTTTTTATTTGACTTCTAATTTCAGTGTTCTCAAGACATCTACAGGTACGTTATTAATGGTGCCTCTTCCTCTGTAAGAGTCAGAAATTTACTTCTAGTGAAAAGGAAGTATCTCACTGTATCACAGGGACCTTGTGGCTTAGTGCTTTTGGAAGCAGCTCAAAATGTCACAAGACCTGGAAACGGCCCAGTAACTACTGGCAAGGCTGACAGAGCTGGTCTGATACCAAAGCTTATCAACGACTTGGGGTTTTTTCCTGTTTTCTCCTGTGTGACATTTTGGTGGAAGATGCCATCCAAAGCATATTTGATAATTTCAGGTTCAGAATTCTACCTTCAAATTCATTGTGTAGCAGCAGCTTGGAAAGGACTGTTTTCCACTGGTTCTTATCCCTGTAGCAGGAGAACCCCTCTTGTCAACCTTGGCTGCTTCTTGCAAGCCCTTTCTCCTGCCATGACCTTCCTTCAAGAACCCTTTCAGTGCCTTACCAGTTCTGCCCCAGGCATGTTGACTCCTAATAATGCCCACCATGAGGAAAACATGGATTCTCTGTAAACTCCCTTCCTCCTCCTCTGCCTCCTACCTTCCCAGGTATAAACCCCTACATGTTCCTTATACACATCCATCACCCCACGTTCCATGCTCAGGTACTGCTGGCTACTCCACACTACTCCCTTTCCCCCACACATTCAAAGGGCCTTCTCCATCCTTACTGCTTTCATTGTTCTCCAAGGTCTCCTTTACTACTCTGACAGGAACACTAGGTTTCAGGAAGGAGGCAACATTCATCTTTACTACAGGCATCCTAACTTTCTGCTGCCAGAGCTCATAAGCAAATGCTGAGCCTCTGAAACTGCAGCCATCTGTGGCTTCGGACCATTGGGAGAAAAGCTGTAAGGGACTCTCTTGAGGGGGTTTGTTTGGTGTTGGGGTTTTTTTTCCAAACTGAAAGAAGATAGATTTACATTAGATATTAGGAAGTCATTCTTGACTGTGAGGGTGGTGATACATTAGAACAACTTGCCCAGAGAAGTTGCAGATGCCCCATCCCTGGAAGCATTCGAGGCCTGGTTGGATGGGGCTCTCAGCAACCTAGAGGTCTAGAGGGGGGCATCCTCAACCATGGCAGGGGAACTGGAACTAAATGATATTTAAGGTTCCTTCCAACCCAAAACGTTTTATGATTCTGTAATGACTTTTAACTTGAGACTAATTTCAAACACATCCTGTTGAACACTTATGAAAGGAATACAAGCGAAACCTACACAGAAAACTCAAATGGACTGAACAGGCTGAAACTTCACACAGGTACAGAACCTCTCTGTACAGAAGAAAGAAGCATTTTTTTTTCATGTCAGCATCCATGAGAATCCTGTTTTAACCTCAGAGCTGCATTTGGAACCTCCTTAATACATCAGCAATGGTTAGTTACAGTGTCTAGCTAATCAGGCAGCTTCCACATATATACTTTACAGACTCATCTATGAAATTCAAATCATCATTACCAAGCAAATCAATGCAAAGCCCCTTATTTTCATGCTGTTCTCTCTAACATCAAGACCAGTAGTTTTTAACTTACGCTTTTAAAATCACTAGTTTATTTTTAACTTACGCTTTTAAAATCACTAGTTTATTTTTAATGAAAATGCTTTTAATGTAACTGGGAAAGGTGAGCTTATGGACCTAGATGCACTGTACAGGCAGCTATTTTTCTGCTGCTTGTTTTTTGTTCTTACTGTTTGCTAATTGAAAAAGATTGAAAATAACTTTTCTAGAGATGCTTCAAATCTCAAAACATGACATAAAATCCAGGAACCCAAATTTTAACCAAGCAACATCTAGCTAACAGTTAGCTGTCTAACCCATCAGGAAAGTTTATATATCCTATCCCCCTGTCAAAACTGAGTAGAAACAGGATAATATAGCTTGCTAATGCTACCAGGTGAGCCAACCTTTTATCTCAAGCAGATACGGTCCACACTCAGAAAGTTCTAAACAGACTCTGCACAGAATCATTCTCCGTAAAATGTCATGAATTGCCTGTTTGAACTTGAAAAGTCCCAGAGAAAAAAAAAAGAGCAGAAAAAGAAATGAGCCAAGGCTGCAAAGCTGGGTGCCCAAAACTTAGTAAGTGCCGGAATACAGGAAGACTGGACAGAGCTCTGCAGGCAATGAGCCAGAGGGAACAGGAGAGAAATTAAATCAACTTGACATTCTTTTTGCTCTCTAACTTGGTAGAATCTATTAGTAACAGGGTAAGATTAGCACAGGAGGTTTGCACCATCATGAACAGAAACTCCTTGTACACTCCCTACCATCCACCTTTGTGCAGCAACACATTAACATCAAGCAAGTATAATATGCTAGTTGGTTAAATTTGCTAATAAACCAGGATGTGAACATGTTATAGCTACTTAGTATTCAGTTTGCTCTTTTATAAATGATTTGGTAGAGAATCAGGCCCTCCTCTCCCTCTCTAGCTGACTCTCATCTGATTCTAATTCAATTTCTCTGCCTATTGTTTATTTCACCGCTCCCCTGTGAAGTGTCAAATGCTGATGTTCCGTCAGCCTAGAACTGTCGTTTATATTTGTCATTCAGTCCTTGTTAAAAAATAAAACAGGACTGCGCCTGCCTTGGAGCGCTCTGCCTGGGAATTCCCTGTGGTAAAATTAGTCCATTTAGATGGAAAGTTTTGTGTCACTCCCCTGTCTAAATTGGCAGATCTGGCTCTTTTGCAAAAACCAATAAACTGTGAACCTTGATGCATCTGTCAATCAAACTCATCTTTCGTGAGCAAAGCCAGATGACAACAAAAGCTGGGCAGGCTCCTCCGATTGGTTCTTCTCATTTAGGCATATCAGGAGGCACCTGTCACTCCTCTGGCTCAGCATCATGCTCAGAGGGACTCCATTCCCAGAGAGATGAAGCCTTATTGGGGGCTGGGTTGGGGCTGGGATGGGAAAGGAGAAAGGGGGAGTTTACCCTTCTCACTTTCAGTACAAATCTGCAGCTTGGCTCCTTCCTCATAGCTCTGGTGGGAGGCACAGAACTGGCATCACCTTTTGTTCTGGAAATGCTTTTTTCACATCTTAAGCAAGCTCTTTGATTTCTTAAACTGCAGGTTTTCTGGTGGCTAAAAGGATGTAGCAGGAGCAGTAAATGTGACATACTGTATCCCTGGGGCTCTGGGAACTCAGCCACAATACCACAGAGGAGAGACAGGACACATTCCAAACCCCTTTCCAAAGCTGCTGTGCCACCGTGCCTATCTGATCACACACTGAGAAGAAGCAGAGAAGGTATTTCTACCTGTCTTCTAGGAAAGAAGGGAATTGCAAACTGTTTGCATGTCAAAGGAAGCATTTCATAAAACAGGGAATAAAATGGCAGCAAAGATCAACAGCTCACACCATGGGACTTGAGAGGAGCTGGCACTTAGGAGCTGATGATACTCTGGGAACAATCCCCAGAGAAAGCAAAACTTCATAGGACATCACAACTTGTCCAGTTTTCACTGGAAGATTCTGAACTCTGCTGTCTACCCCAAAAAAAAGGGAGCTAAATTTTTATTATTTCTTTCTTTTGCTTTCCAAAAACGGATTTTAAATTGGTTTTTGAAGTGTTCTCATTTGCATACTTGCTTTAGGTTGCCATTGAACCAATCAAGAAACTTTTTCTTCCATAGAGCTGTTGCTTGATGGTGGATTTATGTTGCCTCTTAGGCACCTCATCACAAACCTCATCTCAGGTACCTGTATTTTCTCTTTCTACTTTGTTTTGCTCAGAACAGCTCTGCCATCATATGGCACTTACACTGTTTGCAGGTATCACTGTAATTATCTTGGACATGCAATAGCCAAACAGTTGTCTCAAAATCAGAATACGGTACATGACTATTTCTCACAGTTGCCTTACAAGTCTCATCAAAGTTTTCTGCTCTTGCTCCAAGAAGGATATGTGATAAAAGATTGAAATCTCAGCCTTCCTAAAACAGTTGTGAGTTCTTTTGGTTCTACCATCCAGTGTCAATTACAGGCTCAAAAATAAAAGACAAAAAGCTTAAAAACAAACTGCAAAAAAGCTCTTTATGACATTAAAGCTCATGTCATTATTCTTACTTACTGAGTGTTTGAGACTTGCCAAACTGGGCATACAAAGTACAGATTTTCATGTGAGATGAATCTGGTAAAACATTGACCAGGTGATACTAGTAAGCTTTCATATACACATTTACTGGGCTACACATATAAGGTCAAAATACAATCTGCACATCAGCGTTTGAGGTCTTGAAAAGACTGCTAAAAGACTGCTTTTAGCAGGCAGGTTACAGGGTACTAAGTGAGTACACAAAGTAGATTGCTATCACCTACAGATACTGAGACAGTGATTCTGTGCATTATATACTGTACACACTAAGGCATCACTCCTGTCCTGACCGACCTGCTTATCATTAGACAAAACTGAAAGGGGAAGTGACTCACAGTGCTGCTCACCTGATCATTGACAGCAAAGGAACAACACAAATCTCACCAGGTCTGCCAGCACACTGGATTCTCCTGCCCTTTATGCAGGTATGGATAAAAGCAAAGGGAGCCATCATCAATTAGACTAGCTAGGTTTTTTGTGGTTTTTTTTGTTTGTTTGGGGGTTTTTGTTTGTTTTGTTTGTTTTTTTTTTAACAGATTCTTGAGAAAGTAAATGAAAGAAAAGATAATGAATCTTCAACACAGGTTCTCTACCTGCTGCATCATTTTCTGGCAGGAGAATACATACATGTAATACATAGAATGTCTAAGCAAATGAATTGGAAAACACTGTGACAAAATAGAAGAGAAACTTTGTAATGCTGCATTGTGGAAATAAAGTGCTAACAGAGAGGTCGCTCAGAGAACCACACCAATAGGCCAAAGAATGGCCATAAAGCCATTAATTAATTTCAGTGTTTTGGGAGACACTTGGCCAAGATTTCCAAAAGCAGCTCTCTAAAATGTAGCTCATACTCAAGGATCTAACCAAACACCACAGGTTTCCCAGAATCACCAACAGCCCAGCACTTTTCCCATTCATGACCATCTTTTCTTATTGCAGATGCACACAGAAGTGGAATTCCTTCCGTGGTTTATTCCCGTCCCGGGACTCTGCTTTGAAGGTTCACTGCCCAACAACTATAAGAAACTGGCCAGTATTCTGAACAGTATAATCTTACTTGGTTTCACCTTTGTCAAAATATTCCAAAGGCTCAGTTTCTGCAGTTGTGACCAGCTCTCCTAAAGGGTCCAAATGTGAGCTAGGTATGTAGATATGTACAGGTCAGTATTTTTACTAGAAGACTTTGAAAAGTGTTCAGACACTCAGTTGCACATTATACACTGAGTTCTAGCTTTCTTGAATTTTTTTGTTAAAGATCCCTGAAAATCTATCATTTTTTTTTCTCTGTCTACTCAGACCTTAGCTTTAATTATTTCATTTATTTTTAACTTGCTCTCCTTTGAAAATTCTGGGGTTTAGGTTGATTAGGAAAAATCTCACCCTGTTCTTCCTCCATCTAGATTACATATTCACCATTCAACTTCTTTTTAGGTTTTGGTATAAATCAGAACAAACTTAAATTATACCCTGTGCTCCAACTATTTAATTGTGTTCCCCCTTCTGTCTGGATCAGGTGATCACTCTCAGTAGATTTAGCTATTACTATCTGCAGCAGAAATTCTCTTGTTGCTTTGCGTTTGCAGAGCAGGTAACATAGTGGGCTCCTGGCCCACTCCAGAAGTCTCAAAGAGCTCCCACAAAATAAACTTTGAACAGCAAAATATTTTGGGGGAAAAGGCCACAAAATACCATTGTTGTGAAACATCCAGGTAATGTTGAACATTTCTTCTCATTGGAGGCAAGTTCTCTGAAATTACTGACTTCCTGGAAAATCCTGCTCTGGGTTATAGTGCCAGATGTGAAGTTCCCACCAAGAGAGGGGAGAGAGAGTGGAAATAAAACTAAAAGCAACTCGAAACAGTCTTTGATTCTGGAAAGTTGTCACAATCTCTAGCAGTATCTCCAGTATTGTCAAATGTGCATTTCTAGTTTTGTCTTTGAGTATAGATTGCTTATTTTGACTCATTATTGTTTGTTTATTCATGTGGTTTACTTCTTCATTTGTATTTTGCAATACAACAAAACTAAAAAATAATAACATTTTTACTTGCTCTGAGACCTGTTTGCATTCCCAAGCTGAGCCTGAGCACAGATATTATCCATTCCTTCAGAAGAGAGGGAGGCACCAGAACATTTGAGACCCATGGTGAAGAGTCTGCAGGGAAAGGAAGATGTTTCTGTGGTCATATCACAGTGCTGGGCCTCATCATTTTTGTGTTCTGTTCTAAGATGACTGGAAGGCTTTTTGGAGTCTTTCCTTCTAAGTGAGTCATACATTGGCAAGGGTACTAGGTTTTTTTGTCATCTCTGAACTACAAAGGTTTTAATTCAGGAAAATAAAAGCTTTGGTGTATCTCTTCCCTTGCACAACCACTCAGAACACAGAAAAGTTGAGCCTGGATTATTTGGTTGCTTACGTACAGAATATGTGGGTTTTGTGCAATATATATCTATCTGTGTATGTTAACAGAAAGCATCAGAGCCCATGTTAAATGGCCAACCAAAAGCCTCAGAAGGCAGCTGGAAGCTTACATTAGTGAATTTAGTTTATGCTCCAGAACAGTTCTTAATTTGCCAAAACAGACACTCAGTTTGAAATACCCCATGCTGCTAACAGAGGAGATAAATACTGGCAACAGTCATAGAGATGAAAGAACTTCCTTATGCTCCTTCTCTTCAGATGTTAGTATTGTGATTGCAGGTCCTCTCACTGTGTCCCATTAACCCTATTTAAAAGCACGGTAAATCCATAAGCCACTGATCATCTGATTTGCTTAGCAAAGACAGAAGACATTTTTCCTGACACTCCTCAGATACCCAAAACTAGTGGGCAGTGTGTCTAATATGGCTTGCTCCTAAACTGATCAACCTCGGAAAAAAGGCAGGATTCTAGTTTTGGTTAGCAGGGCCAAAATAATAATATATTGTTTCTGCCATCTATCCCCATTATTGACAAAGTGATGGTCCGAAGGGTCCTAGGGCCAGCTCAGGACCCCCGGAGCAACATGTGTCGAGAGAACCTAGGTAAAAGAAAGAAGGCGCTCTTCTCCTCGGGATAGCGTTCTTAGATCTTTATTCCATCAAAATCCAGGAGGCGAAGAGGTCGGGGGCCTCCTGAGGACCCCTTTTGACCCCTCAGGGAGGAAGGGGAGGGGGCAAAAGCCCGTCACCAATAGGGTACAATTTATGTGGGGAAAAGGGGGCAGGGTCCAGGTAAAGGTGTTTGGTTTCAGGGGTTACAACACCACCTCGGGCGAGAGACGAGTCCAGACTTGTACAACACAGCATTCCCAGTGCAAAACCCATCAATAACATATCAATAACCTAACCATACTTGTGCAGTACAACACATTATATTTTTTCCCCAAAATGAGCTTTTATCAACCTCTTACTCTAATGCTGAACAAGTCACCTACGATACAGCCCAGACTGAAGAAGCCAAAGACAGAAGAAAATGGTCGTTAGAAGGAAGAGGGGAAACAGTTTAAAACCAAAAGCACCAGCCATACCTCTTCCATGGAGGACTTCATGTCCCTTGAATAAACACAGGTCAAAAGAACTCCTTCATGCTACTCTCTGGGCTGCCAAAGTAGCAGACTGCTACTCACAGAAGTTTCTGCTGTGAATTCAGGCATGACTCCAGTGTTCGAAAATACTGGATATGGATAGCAGCTGACTTGTATATACAATCAGGTATGGTTCTCAACTTGAGCAATGAGCTTCTACCTTTTTTTGCTTTCTGTTAACTCGCTCAGACTCATTGGAGAGTTCCTATCAAGCTCAGTTAACGCTGCAATATTGATATGACAAGTTACCTGTGCTGTGCTAAAGACAGAGGTTTTCAGTCAGAATCTGTTAGTTCTGCTCCTGACTGAGCACCTGCTTGGTCATGAGGTTAGTCCCCTGAATTTCTTTTTACTCCCATAAACAGAGTTGCTTAAAGACAAGTTGCTGTGCAGACCACTGCCATCTCCTGCTTGAATCATAAGCGCACCAGAAGGCACTCAGGGATCTCTTCTCTTCAAGCAACTACAATATTTCTTCCTTACAAGTCACACATGAATAAAAACCTCTTCTTTCTGATTAGTCCATCTACAACTTTCTGTAAACCTCCATTCCAGATTAGTCAGTACATAAATGAGGCATAGCATTGTTATTACTTCTTCTACCAAATATACAAGAATCTTTACATAGTTCTTCAGGGCTCCAGGCAGAAATCTTAGCTACACCATTCACTCAAAGATCCTTCTGAATTCAAATGCTTTTCATGTCTTCAGGAATTTTCTGTTCAATTTTGTAATTGTGACATTTTCTTACCTATATCTGCGCTCCACATGGTCTGTTGCTGTGCTGCTCAGGGCATTCTTTGACCTCTGCATCCCCTGGTGTCAGAAAGATTCTTAATTGGAATTCATCAAAATGGTTCCTGAGCACTCCCCAGAAGATAAGCCACAGGCTTACTTAGCAGAACCAGAATCTGCAGGTCACAAGAACACAAGAAAAAGATAGCAATTGATTAAATTACAAAGCAGCAAATTAAAAGCTGATTAAAACTTTTCCCCAACAGTTTGCATTTTGACCTACTGAATTTGTAACCACAGGAAATTACCAAGATTCCAGAAAAGACTGAACGGTTTTATAAACAGAAGATATCCAATGTTATGAGCACTCAACAAGTATTCTGCAGATTACGTGAGCTCACAACAAACTGCTGGAGATTCCTGTGCCTGCCTATTGCATAGTTGTACCTTCCTGTAAAGAATCTGTTGAGACTACTACTAGAGATGGTCGACCAGGCAAAACATGAGCATGTCTTACAAATTCTATACCCCTAAATCTACCAGAATACCATTAAAAGGGAGGAAACAGCCTGCAACTTTGGCATACATTTCTAATAATGGGGCCTGCTGCAGGAGCTGAGTATTGAATAATTTAAAGTAATTTGTCTTGCTGCTTTAGCTACCTGTTACATCCTGGTTAGATCTAAATGCCCTCTTGGAGCTTACTTTGGTTCATTTTGTCTCCAGTATTTTATGCAGAGTTCAGTTTTGAATCATTGCCTCTTCAGGAATTTTTTCATCTGTATTTCACAATGCAGAAAGATTTGCATTATTTCAGGTTTTACTGTCTCTCTTCAATTTTTAGGGGTAATTTTTTAATAAAAATGTTTGTGTTTCTGTCTGAAAGATTCAGTGTTAGAGGAGAAAATATGCCCGTTTACTCCTTTAATGTGTCCTATGTCATGTTCACCTCACTGGCTCAGGACAGCCTGATGATAACTGTTTTTCTCAGAAGCTTGATTTGCCTTCTGTATGCACCACTGTCAGTCAGCCATCTGAAGTCAAAAGAGTTACATTCATGTAAACAGTGTGCAAGTGAAACTGGAATCAGACATTGACTTTTAAGATAGCTGTTTTCAAGTTCATTGCCACAGCTACCCCAAAGGAGACTCCTATTGCACTGTGATCATCTTGTCTGGCCTCTGATATGAGATACCCATAGGGCTGCTCTGAATTAATTCCTGCCGTGGGTCCAATAGCTGGAGTTTGAGTAGAAGAAATCTGTTTCTGAGGAACATTTGCTACCAACTGTAAAGATTCAAGTGCTGGAATATACAATGAACCCTAACTGTAATATTTTGACAGCTGATTACCTGCACTGTTGGAAATATGCACAGTTTTTCTGGTTGAATTTACCTGGTATCAACTTATAGGTGCTGGATCTTCACAGATACTAAACTGTGATGAAACTATGTTGTAGAGTTCTTTGCTACCAAACTTTATGTCCTTCATTTTTGTTCATATTTATAAACTGTAATACTACTAATGTTACTTTTAATGAGGAAAAAAATCCCTTCATAAATAGCATGAATTTAGACTTTACTTCTCTATGTGGAGTCACTCTAAATAAAAGAGACAATGCCCATGTTCTTTCCTGTATGCTTGCTCTTAACACAGTAATTTTAAATGGCTTTCTAACTGGCAGAAGTCTTGGGGACTCTACAAAAAGACTGTCTCAAATCCTTTGCAGTTTTATGATGACAGCTGCTGGCTTCCTACATCTCCTCACCCAACCTAGTTTCTTTTAGCACCCTAGAAGTTCTGATGCTCATATGTTGTCTGGCAGGATGCAGACTAGAGGCTTGACCCAGTCCAGGGTAAAAACGGCAATGTAAAGATAGCCATAAACAAGCAGTCGCTCTCGGTCTCCTCAAAGTTCAGTTGCATCATTTTTACCTGATGAGAATTATATTTGTGTTTCTATTTAATATGACTGAACAAAATAAGACAGAGACCATCTACCACACATGTGTTTTACCATCCCCAGTTTAGGGCTTGCCACTCAAATTCCAGTTCTGTCTCCAGGCTTTTTATATTATAGGCACTCATTTTGACGGCTGGACTGATGAAATCTTGGGTCCCAATGTACTCAGTGGAACATGTAGCAACAATGTTGCAAGCCCCCTTGCAGGTCTCAGAGGAAGAGGAGCGTCCTTCATCAGCAACAACCACCCGAAGACGGATGAAGACCCCAACAAGTACTCCACGCAGACGCAGAAGAAACCCGGAACTACTGGACTATGAAAGGGGAAGACACGAGGGAGGGGTTGCACTGTTGCCCCAGCGAGTAAGCCTGGCAACCCGCCCAGCGCTGTTTGCTTACTGCTGCTTGCTTGGATTATAATAAATTCTCATTTATATTATTGGGGTCTCTAAATTTATGCCAATTTATAACACCAAGACAAAGATGATGACTGAATCCTGGTGAAGTGAGCCATAGTGCTCCAAAACCAAGACAGGCCACACTAGCCTGCAGCTAAAGGCTCTAGGTGGCCGTTTCAGAAATGCTGAGCTCTGACTTAATGCTGCTTGCAGTGAGATGAGCAGAAAAGCTACTGGTAACTCTTCCACAGATCTCAGCATTGAGTATTTTGATACATCACACTCACAGTGGAGAGAAGTCCATGGGAGGAGACAGAGTTGAAATATGAAGCTAATGAAACCTGTCCTCTACCCATGCATACAACAAACATTTCACAGACCTGTCTCCCCCAACCAAGTCTGTAGTACATCTCTTTAGGACACTCAAAGATTCCTAGAAGATACATAATTTAAAAATCCATTTAATATTTATGCAAATAATTTTGTTGCACCCAAATTGAATTTCTTTCTGTCTTTGGTTGGTTTTAACATTATCCAGGCTGTGGCACAAGCACGTGCCTGCATACCCGCTCTTCTGCATTCAGAAACTGTGAAGGAAAAAGCACTAAAGTGATTATCTACATTGCTCTGATTAGAAACTGAACCCATATGCCAGAGTCACAACATTTTAATGAAAATGTAAAGATTATATAACTTTAATTATATTGGGAATTCCTGCATTGTATCAGTCTTGGACAATGTGAAATGACGTAGCCTGGGATCATCAGTGGCATATATGGGCACCCCTTTCTGACCCATACAGAGAGAAGACTGCAAACCCAAATCACAGAATTTGTTTTTCAAGATGTGATTTCCTTCTTGAATGTCCCTGACAGATACGAATGCATCACAAGGTGCTAGATATCATTCAGTACCCACTGAAACAGTATTTGGGCACCTATGAGGGTTTTGAGGGTTAGTCAGATGTGCCCCTAGCTTCCCACTCACTTCGGTATGCAGGAGAAATAGAGATGTACAGGTGGAGCCTTCCAGCTGAGCCCCAGAGACACCACAGAACAACTATGAGCTTTTATTGTTGGGGGTTTTTTCTTCCTTTTTTTTCCTCCCAAGCTATGGTGCAAATTGTGGAAAAGCAGCATCGTCACTCCCATTACCAAGACAAGTGGCACTCCCTTCCTCTCCCAATCCTTCTTGTGCATCATCCATTGCACTGAGTTGTAATGAAGAGTGCCAATGAGGAATAGAATTTTTCTACTTTCATTTTATTTTTTAAGCAGTCTCCTCCTCCACCTCTCCTTTCTTCTACTCCTCCTCTTCTTCATCCTCCCACCCACCCCCATCCTGTCCATCTCCCCTCATCCTACTCACACACCATTCCCCCCCTTTACCGGTATCCAACACTGTCAACCCAAACACATGATAAATTGCCCTGTCAACAGAATTCATTCAGGGACCAATTAATTCCACAGAAATGAACCAGGAGCCATCAGTTGCTGAAAAACTCCAAGTGCAGGGAGCGAGGAAGCTAGCTTTGTGTGTGTGTGCAAGAGAGAGAGAGAGGCTTGGGAAGTTAGTCTGACAGAAATTGGTCATTTAATGCTTAAGTGCACCGTAGACAGCCCTGTCATAGCAGCCAGCATGGCAAAAACTCCCCCTGTGCTTTATTTATTAATTATGTGGAGCAGCACGGGGGTCACTTCACTGTCTCGATACAGACTCATCAACTTTACTTCTTGTCACTGAAAGAGATCCCACAGCATGTGAGATAGAGGGCCAGGCCTTTTTCTGGCTCTGTCTCCTGCCATCCTGCTACAATACAGGGTAGAAGCAAGTTTGGAAGACGACCCCTTGTGCCCTCAGTGAGAGTGGGCAGCGGCAGGTGGGGACACAAGAACAGTTAGAAGTGGGAGGCAAACCATTATCTCACTGCTGCCCAGCTCTGGAGCAGAGATGGTGGGAGCCTGGAGATTTCATTTGCAAAGCTTCCTCATTATCCTCCTTCAAACTCTCCTTAGCCATGATGCCTGCAAAAATCTGACAGCAGTTAGGCTGCTGATGTATTATGAGTACTGCCTATCCTGCTGATCAATAGCGTCTCATTGCTCCTTACTGTATTCCCTCAGCTGTCCGCACTAGCCGTTGCGTCTTGGCTCATATCTGTAAGCTCTCTGAGGGCAAGACCATCCTTCTCTCACATAAAAGTATAGCACCAGGCAATGCTTGATCTCTCAGAAGTGTTTCTCAACTGGTAGTAACAGAAATAATAATAATAACAAAAACAACAATTCTATCCTTTCACAGAATTACAGAAAATAAGGCTGAAGTTGACCCTGGGAGACTGACAAGACCATGCCTTTGCCAAGGCAGGATCAACCACTGTTAAAGTACTAAACCTTTTTGTCTGGGCTGTTTTTAAGAACAACAACAAAGGTTACACAACCTCCCAATACAGTCCACCCCAGTGCTTCACCACCCCATGTTGCTCTTCACCCTGCTGTGGCTTTAGGATTTGAAAACACTCAATTCCCTCATAAAAAACCATCAAGCTAGGCCCCAAAACATATCTCCACCTTTAAATAAGAGACAGAAATATGTCTCTACCACATGGTATAGATTTATAGATGATGCATGGGCTGGTCTTCACATTTTCTTGTTTGCTTATAAAACAATGGGATGCATTCTGGTTTAATCTAACAGACCATGTATTTTCCAATTGGGCCAGTAGAACCAAATTTTCATCCTCCATTAAACAGCCTAAAAACACAAAGAAATCCTGGGAGTGGTGATACTGCACTAGCATTGCAGATTCTAGACCTCTTACCAGCAGCTCTGCTCATCCAAGTACCCTACTGAAAAACAAACAACTCTTCCTTCACACTTGATGTTTAGTGAAGAACTGCACTGTTGGACACTTCCAGCTGACCCTGAGATTAGCTCAGCTGGTTAGAGCAAAGTGCTAATAATGCCAAGGTTGTGCCTTCAATCTCTATATGGGCCATTCACTCAAGACTTGGACTCTATGATCATAGTGGCTCCCTTCTAAGTCAGACTATTCTGCAATATTATTTCATCTGATGCCTGAAGAAAACAGAGCTATACTTCAAAGTTTTGGATTCCTGGTCTGGGTTTTCCTAACCTTTGGGAATATTCAAGAACAAAGCTTAAATGCATTTCTTCTGCAGACATCTCTCCAAATAAACACCTGTCTCTTCATTCTTGTCAGTGTAATAGGGACACCGCAGCAAAAGTCTGAGTTGGTGAACCACTGCAGTTGTATCTTGGCAAAAAGCTGTTGCCCTTACCTCTCCCAACCCCACCAAAGTTCACTTAAAGAGGCCAGAAATCCTCGCCCTGCCCATCATTGTACATAGAGGTGAGAACACACCTAGCAGTTCAGATGCACAGAGACCCTCCAGCACATCAGATGGCATATTAGGTTTAGTTAAATACCACAAACTACAAAAACATGCTCTCCTGATTTGGAGCTACAGTCAGATCCTTCCAAGGCTTGGAGGACACCTTGGAGGGATATACTAGGCTGCTTCCTTGTACCTATCCCTATCCCAAAGGCAATCTTCCAACATTACAATTCCACAACCACCTTACAGCATCGCAGGCCAGCAGACAAATTGGAGTAACTGTGTCAATTTCCTTAAGAGAGAGGTGTTCTATACAAGCCAGAGAGAGAGATCTATTCTGCCCTAGAGACAACAGTATCTCTAAAGAACAAATCTTGAACAACAAAAGACAGGAAACAAACATCTGATCTAATGGCAATTGGTATCTACATATTTATCTTTATTTACAGCTCCACTCTCTGAGTAATTACTCAGTAATGGGTAAACGTTAGTGTGTGGTGGAGGGTACAGTCTGATCAGGAGACTCAGTTGACAAAGGACTTGAGTCACGCAGGACCCTTACAAATCCCTTCCATGACCAACCATGGTAGTATTTCTCAATCAGGCTTTAAGTGTGCTTTTTATCATCTGTTTGTTCCTAATAACCAATATTTTATAGAGGAATTTAGATGAAAAAATGTTTTCTGTTCCTTAATTCCACATAAGAAAAGGAAGAGAATCTTTTATTTCATCTAATGAGTAATTCACATGGGCAAAGATGATTTTAGCTGATCTGCAGGGTGTACAGTCTGCAATAATCTTTTCCACTGACTCTTAGGTAACTGCCTGTAGAGCAAGTATTAGCATGCATGCAGAAACAGTAACTACTCCCTTCACTTTTTATAATCATTGCAATACAGTGCAAAAAAATCCCAGTCATATTCTCATGGGAAAAAACCAAAACTCAACGACCTCAGGAATCCCTGCTAGTTCTGTTCATTTCTTCCCTGTGCTTCATATGAAATGTGATGCGGAAAACAATGAATTTAAAAAGTGAAACTTCAACATACAATTTTCATTTGTTGGCCTTTGAAAACCTCATATTTCAGATATTCAGAAAAGGGATCATATTAAAAGCTAATTCTCTCAAGTTGCAGATAATATTCAGAATGGAGCATCTGACTAACAATTTTCAGTGGATTATAGCTTCTTTGTATTAGGTATCATGAATTCCTTGAAACCACAAGTATTGCTGGTATCACTCAGACTGTCATCATCCATACTTAAGCACATCAAGGAGACAGACTGCCATATAACTAATACTGACAATCAGGGAAAAGAATTCCGTGATTCTAGGAGATCAGTGTGGGCTATCATGAGCACTACTATTGCTGATACCTTTTCTTGTAAGAACAGCCTGACTCTGTAGGCTGTTAACTTCGTCAACAGCAAAGGATGAAAAGTAGTATTTGGCTGATGAGCTTTCTAGTAATGGGGCTTGCTAGCTGCAAGTGTTCAACAAGTCAGAAAACGACTTTAAAAGCCCAAAAGCAAAAAGTGACAGGGATGACTGAGCGTTTCCATCTTCCTTTTAACCCTTTCACCTTTCAGTTACATGGCTAGTAAAGCACCATTCTAAAATGAAAGTTACTTTTTAGTGTAATAATTTATCTCCTGCTGCTGACATTTAAAAGAAAATATGCAACTAAAATGTTACAAAGACATCACAATTTATAATACTGGACTGAGTCATCCCAGCCTTGGATATGCAGAGGGCTTAATATGCAGAAAGCAATATGAAGACTGTACATAGCCCCTCCTCATAAGACAGTTGCATCTGCCCATGACACCAAAACAGCTCTTCTAATACAAAGAGTGCTGGACTTACTCCCCAGAAGAAGTTGTTATTGGTAGCTTAAAGGACACCAGAGAGCTCTGACCCCATCTCATCCGTCTCAGGCCATTTTTTTTTTTTTTATTTTAAGCTGCTGTGTGCTGCTGCTCTCAGAGTGCAGGAGTCAGTGCTGGGGCCCAATTACTTCAACAGACTGTTTGCAGCATCACAGCACAAAAGATCACACACTGCCCTTGCCCTCCAGGAAACCTCAAGTTTTTGCTATCTTATAATTTTTTTAGGCTGAACTGAATGTTCTTCTCACTGATACAGCTGGAAGCACTCCACCATCCAGGTGAGTTTGCCAGTAGCTGTTCCTAAGCACATGTGTTTTCACATGCCCAACACACTGGAGAAGGCAGGATCAGGTGGGCAAGGCTGGGCTGAATCAGATGCAAAGTACCTACTGAAACCTGTAAGGATTGAGGGCCCACACATTAGACACATATATGTAAGAACCTGGTGTAACAAGAGGAGAGAACTCTGCCATAAAGGTGGGAGGAGCTGCTGTCATTGTGTGAGCAGAGGAACCTTGGTTTGGCCCTGGAGCTTACAATGAGTGCTTGTTTTCCAGGAGGTAAAGCCAAGCTGCCTTCACTTTCTGCATGATGAGAATTTTCAAAGAGCACCTGAATAATTCAGAGAGGCTTTGATCTGAGTGCAGATGGACACAGGCATAAACTGTTTCCAGAGCCAGCTGGGAAGCAGTATTCCTGGCACTTCTCACCCCCTGCCACTTCTCCTTGACATCCGATCCTAGGCCAGCAGCTCTCCCAGCTCCCATTGTATTGGCACCTCAGTGACATGTTTGGTTTCAGTGGAGATCCCACAGTCCCTCTCTGTGCCAGTCATTTACCACCTGAGAAGCATGGTGGGGCATGAGACTGCACGCTGCTCCTCAGGTCTCCTTTCAAGGATGGATGAGATTGTCCTCGGGGAAAAAATGTCAATATGTCCACCTCACTGCTTGACTGAACTTGCCCCTGATCCACAGGCAAAGGTCTCTGCAAGGGATGCTTGGGGTCTATTTTTCCGACAGTCTGAGTAGGGGTAGACTTTTCGTGTGCAGCCATGAGAGAAGATGATGACGGGAGCTTTTACCAAGTCTCTGTGGTCTCCCTGTTACTCCCTTCCTTTTCCAGGTAATTCTGCGTCTTGAGTCAGGATTTATTCAGCCTGTCAGGGTTCACCCTGACCTGAGAAAGATCATCTGTGATATACATCAGTCCAACCAGGAAAAGAATCTAGTCCTTTACAGTTAAAAAGCATATGCCTTTCATAGTGTATTTACAGTTTCTGGTGTCATGGTGACTGGATGCTACAGCAGTGACTTGATTTTGTTCAAGTACATGGAAAACATACACTGAAAATTATTTTATTCATGTTGACCTTAACAGAACAATTCTGGATTTACACCTGTAAGCCCATGAGGAAAGTGAGAATCAGAGTGTGAGCTGATGCATTCAGCAAGACAGAGAATTTTTTATTTGACTTTCTTTGGGTTTTTTTACAGTCACTTTCCTATGATTGCTCTTTAAACATGCTTTTTGTCTTTTCTCTCTTTCTCTCTTGCTCACCAAATTCTAAAATACTATATGAGCCAAGGAAGTTTTCCTGATTTCACTATATCTCCCTCTACTACTTTGTGGGCCTAGATCTTTGCCATGGTAAGGAGTCAGTCTGCAATCCTGCCTTTCACTGAACTGTTTGTATGTTCTGACACAAAAAGATGGGGATGAACAGAAAAAAGAAAAAATTAATATAATTAGAGGGTCCCTATGCAGTCCTTTTTTCATGTAAAAGCATTGCTCTGTCATATAAACAAGACACAATATAATTCTTCCCACTCACAGTAACTGCCTTTCTAGCAGCTTTCTGAGGTCATGTTTGAATGGATCCCACCACCACAGTTTCTCAGTTCTGCACAGGCACTGCTTACTTTGGCTCCAGACTAAGACAGGACTTTCCAAGAACTCAGAGCCTTGCTCATTTTACAGGTGGGGACCTGAGGCATAGGAATTAATTACTGTGTGCATGGTCACACTGCAACTCATAGCTCAGCAGAGAATCGAAGTAATGTCATTTAGATGCCACTTAATGTCACTTATTATTTGATGCGCTAGACTGTTCTTCCCTCAGCTGATCACTCTTTTGTATGTAAATCAGCCACTCGAGCTGGAGGAAAGGCACTGTAAACTTAGGTACTGAGAGAGGTAAAGAAGCTGATACAAAAATGTAAACAGAGAACTGTCTGGCAGGGTTTACAAAAGGGAAGATTATGCTGTGATAAGCAGTAGAATGTGCAGAAATATGGAAACTTTCTTTTGTAATGCTGGCTCTACTCTCTAGAATTTTCTATCACCTTTCAGCCAAGCAGTGCCATGTATCTGTGAGTCTGGAAATGGGGTCTGTGTCCCAAGGTCAACTGAATGTCTTTCAGGATGAGGACTATATTTTGTTGTGTATTATTGCTAGTGCAGTTTGCTCTGGTCCATGCTTTTTTCAGGAATACCAGAAGTGATAACTTGGTGGACAGGCTGGATACACACAGTCCTGCAGTTCCCCAAGCCTCTTTTCTGCTTGTGGATTTACCTGACATGGAATAACAAGTTTAATAGCACAAGGACAAGAATTAGACTCTATGCCCTGAGAAGAGAGGAAAGTTATGAGTAGGACTTAAGGGATGAAATTAGATAAGAAATGGAAAGAAGATAAAAAGTCCTGGAGTGTAAAGATGCAGGCAAGCAGTATTATCTGGATGCGTTGTCCCAATCAAGCCAGTAAGTCTATTCAGAGGAATACTTTGTACATATACAGTGTTTGCAAACTCAGGCCGTGATTAAACAGCAATGACATGTAGCAGCCTATGAAGGAAAGCAGCGGGTGCTAAAATGTTTGGCTGTTTTTCTTTTGAGAAATCAAGTGTGCTTCAAAGATAACAGGCCATGAAGATTAAGCTGCTACCGCACCAAAGGAGAAAAGCAGATGGAGCCACCAGCACCGCCACAGATGAGTACACAGAGATGTTTAAAGGCTGGAGATTTTATCAGCCCCTGCTCAAGGAGGACTGTAGGTTTCAGCTGTGGAAGCAGAAGAGAGGCAAAGAGGAAAAGAAGGGGAGGAACTTGAAGTAGAAGGATTTCATTAATTAAAAGAGATTAATTAGCACCATAAAAGCAGGCACCATGGATTACAGCAACTGTCAGCAAAGAGCAGTGACAGCTGCAGCAGAGCTGGCCGGCCACTCCCATCCCCAGCCACTGGCCATGTCCACACCTCAAGCCTTAGGGCAGTAAAGCCAGGCAGCTCAGGTAACCCAAAATGAGGGGTAACTTGGAGGATGGATCTCAACTGGGCAGGGGAATGCGCTGGTGCTGGTTTTTTGTACTTTCCATGTCACCTTGAGCAAATCACTGATCTTGCTATGCTCCAGTTCCTGAAATAGGGAGATAATTCTTCTGAACTGCCAATTTAAATTGTAAGACCTTTGGGGCAGAGAGTAGAGCACACCTTCTATTATATATATAAAGGATCAGTAAGCATTAAAGAAGTGCTCCAGTAAAGAGCTAGTTATCTGGTAACCGGAGTCCAGATGCACAAAGCTAAAGTTAGAAAAAACATTCACGCACTCCCCCTCCGTCCCACAACGTTCCTTTCATATCAGTAAAGTATTTCATAATTTAGCTATTCCAGAGGTATTTTTAATTATTAGGAAGCAAATATTACCAGATTATTTTCTGATTAATGTTTATACTTCCATTGAAAACATTTTCACTTTAACATTTTCTTCTATTTGTAAAACACCAGAATACAGAAAGGGTCTAAAATTAGTATAATCTTAATTTTGCCAAAGTGAAACATTTACATTGCTATTAAAATTGCTTCATTCTGGTTTAGCCAAATTTCTCAAACTATTACAGATGACAGAATACTTTTGATTCCTAAGAAACTCTGTATCTAAACTGTCATTATAACTACATTCAGCTTGTTCCACTGCAGCACAACTAACACATACTGTTCACATGTGAAACATTTTAGTATTTGCTATTCAGCATCTATTAATTGTGTAAAAACATATTTATTTAGAAGCCAAATAAAGTGTGTTTGTTCAATTCCATACACGCACAGCACTGGAAGATTCGATCTCCACTAAAGGTCCCATTTGTTCCTTAAAACCACAGCATGTTCTTCTGTGTATGTCAGAAACAGGCTAGAAATCTTGGGGGAGGCGGTAAGCTCTGGAGAGACTCCTGCTCCCAGCTTTCTAATTCTCAAAGGCACGGAAGAGTCCTTGCAGAAATTCATTAGCTTCCTATTTGCCTCAGTTTTTCCACATACAGCTTCACAATATGTTGTAGGGCAAATATACTTGTCTCTGCCTGGAGCAGGCAGAGGCTTGGGAGGACAAAGCAACAGAAACAATTGGTACCTCCTAGTACAGAAACACACACAGTCCCTCTTCAAAAACCTGAACATCCTAGACTGACTAAGAATCTTTAAAGACAGAAAACTAAACCCCAATCATAAGCTGGGTTTTTTCCTGTAGTCTCAGCTGCCATTGCAAGTCATACACATCATCTGGACTCCAGCTTGGAAGAAAGAGAATGTGAAAACTGCAGATACATTGCTGGTCACCCTACCATTTGGATTGTAACTTCTGAGAGACCCATTTTTGGCTCCAAGCACAGTGGGAAAAACTACAGTATGAAGCTGTAGATTTACTGTGTGACATTGGGTGAATCACTTCTTTTTCCCTTGTCTCTGTTTCCCCATTAGCAAGAAGGAGGAGTGAGGTAAAAGACATACCTCCTGGAACCACTGGAAGGACATAGTTCACCCTCATCCCAAGCACACAGTGTCTGCACAAAAGATGCATCATAAGCTGATTCTGACCTGAACACTCTCCTATCCATGAGAGCTCCCTGCTCCTTTAGGATGCTGAAGCCAGCAGTCCTTTCCTTTAAAGCTCTTTACCTGACTGCTGTGCACACAGCAGCCATCTCAATACAGAGTGTCAGACTCTGGGCTGCTCCAGTCTATTTTATCACAATTTACTTGGTAACAGGTTACAAATGTGGCATCTGATGAAAATAATGAGCCTTGATGTCACTTAGTGCAAGAGGCTCCCTGTGTGTGTGCAGGGAATAGCAAACAACAGCCAGCCTGGCCTCCTCACAAGTGCCAGCACAATTGGTCCCATGGCAGCATCCTCCTGCTGTGCTCTGTCTCAGCAAACCTCACCCATCAGCCACATTAAGGCGCCATCAAAAACTCACTGCAGCATCAAGGTCAAGCCCAAGGCAACCCAGAGCAGGACTACTGTCTACTGTGACAGGCCTATGTCCTTTGGAAACTCACCCAGTGGCCAGGTCTCAAGGACCCTAGTTATGCCCTCAGGTGCATCTGTGTCCCACTTCCAGAGGCACAGGTCAGTCAGGAGCAGGAACCAGGCCACTGCAAGTAAACAATCCTTCTTTTCACCCTAGTATGATGGCAAAAATTTCAGTGAAGAAAAATCCCACCAAAAATCTAGAGGAAGGTTACCCAGCTCTTCTTAAGTGACTAAGAACCCCTAGTCTTAGAGGCTGGTCAATCCAAGCTGTACCAAACACTTGCTAAGTGGCTCCTACTCAAGTCACTTTGCTCTTCTGAGTCTTGTTTTTTCTGTTGCTGAATGAAGACAAAAGTGCTCCCTGTACCCCATGGCATGGCCTTGAGGGTAAATCTGATGAAGAACAACCTGGGGCTATGGACAAAGATAAATGTCCTTGGAGCTGATGGGAAGGGAGCAAGCAGCTGTGATACAGAGCAGAGAGAGATGCATCAGAGAAGATGGGATAACCATAGAAAAGATCATGAAACAAATGCTAAAGCAGATATAGGAATAGAAAGGAAAAATTAAAAAGGTAAAGGCTGTGGAACAGAACCATGATGCAGCTCTTCATTCATATTCTAAAGTTTTGCCTTTTTCTTTTCTTTTAACTTGGGATTTCCCAGAGATTTTTCAAAGTTTCTACAGAAAGCAAAAAAAACCAAACAAACAAACAAAAAAAAAAAAAAAACCCACACAAAACCCCAAACAACACATGCCTTTAGATGGAGAAGTAGAACTCTATTTTTCAATGCTTTGGTTAGGTATCGAGACTGATGCCTGACTGACACTCTGTCTGAAACAGGACAGATTTGAATGCTTGAAAATCCCCTAGAGGAATTACCTGATCAGAGGAAAGGAGACTTGTAGCCCCTAACATTTACTATAACCACAATTAGAGCTTCGTTTCACTTTATAAAAATATACCATGACTACATGCAGACTTACAGTCTTTTGGAAATAGGAGACAGTATAGAAAAAAACTAACAAAACAAACCACCATCTTACTCTTTTTTCTGTATTCAAATACCTATGTAAAAGTTGCCCAAGATGCAGAAGGTTCTTGTAATACCAGTGCTGGACTAACAGGCAAGAGGTGAGGGTTGCGGTTCTCATTTTGCTCCCCTCTGTGGTTCAAAATCCAAATACATGATTTCCTATGTGTGAGGATACAGTCTTCCCAAATTCTAGATCATTTGGATTAGAAACCCAAATTATTATCCGCTTGCCTTTTTTTTTTTTTTTTTAAACAAGAGACAAGTCTTATCATGACAGGGGCTCTGATCTCACGAGAGCCTTTCACTGCTATTGTAATATAAACACTAACCCCACTCCTCTCATTAAAATCTCATCTTCTTCCCCAGAGCTTCAACACTGCTCATAGTCAGGTCACTGAACATAGCCCATGTGTAAAGGGAAATGGCAGCAGGACAAGAGAGGGTGGATGAGGACATGCTGAATACTTATGTTTGTTGAGCTGGTCACAGTGACACCTAGCTTTTTTTTCCTGAGTTGACAGCATAAAGCATACAAGAAATGCAAATCATAGCTTTAGATGTGCATAATCTTGCACTGAGTCTAACACAGAAGTATCTGAACAGGGAAAAACCAATGTACCAAAGGGCTTTTTTTTAGTCTAGCAGAGAAAAGTTTAACAAAAACCAGTGGTTTAGATGCTAGAACACAAATTCAGATGAAAAATACAGCCCTCTGTTTTAATTTACTGTGATTAGCTATTGAAACAAAGTGTCAACTGAAATAGTGAGTTCTTACTCTCTTCATGTAAACTGTGCAACATGTGTCTCACTCAGGAGGGCAAAATAGATTGTTTCAGGATTCCTTCTATGTGTAATTTTATTTTTTCTGTTACCTACTAGTCCATTGCTGTCAGTCCCTCACAAGATCCTTATCTTTCCTCATCTTGATCAGCATGCCAACCTTTGTCACACCTACAAGTTCCTCTTTCCTATGTTTATTCCTTTTTCAGGTCATTAACAAACATATTCACCAATTCTGGCATTGTTACAGATTGCCTGTTTTGCCTAAATACTTCTTTCAGCAATATGAGAATTCTCACCACACCCCTTGCCAGTCTGCTTCCTAATGGATTCTCATATTCGGAGAATTTTTTTTCTACTATCACTTCAGTGTCTGTGAGTCTCCAGAATATGTCAGCCAAGGCATTTTCTGTAAATTTCTGTCCAGAGTAATTTGAGAGCTCCCCATCTGTAAGGAATTCTGAGCATTCCTATTTTGCAGATGTAAAAGTATGCCACAAGAGACCTACATCCAGATGCACAAAGCCTTTAAATGTCTAATTCTCACTGAACTCTTATCCCTTATGGATAAGATCTCAAATGACTGTGGGGGGGAGCACTCTATGTAAAAATCTTATGTCATAGGCAAAGTGCTTTAGCAGTACAAAAATAGACTCCCAACTCCAGAGAGCCTCCATGCTCACCTGCACGCTACATTGTAGAGTCAAGAGACAGACACACTAAAGCCAACATATGAAGTAGTCATCATTCTGTTTCATCAGCTCCAGTCTCCAGTTGTGAAACCCACAGCCATGGGCCACTGGGAACAGCTCTCCAGATCAGGTGGATCAGCTACTGGGGACCTGGAAAGTCCTGGCCAGTGTGATGGTCTGTATGAGTAACTGGAACGGGGCTGCGGCTGCAGCAGCCCTTATGTCAGCAGCTAGGGAGACTGGCATGCAGAGACAGCTACTGAGCAGGCTGGGTCTCTGAGCCCAACAGCTGGAAAATCCACCTTTTACACGTGGAAGCTGTTGCTGCCAACAACATAGAGGGCCAAAACTGGGCGATCTCTAAAATCCCTTCCAGCCCAAACCATTCTGTGATACTCCTCAAAACACTTGCATAACCAAGGCCAGCTCAAAGCTGCACCCAGAGAACTCTGTCTTTACACAGTAGAACCCCTAACCCCTGGGGCCTGCTGACTGTGACAGATAGAAAAGCTCTCTGCAGCAGTGTCTGCTGGAATGTTTTTTAATTATCTCTGGAAAGTATGGACTGTGTATCATCATTAACTGGACTAAACACTGACGGTCAGTGAGTCAGGTACCAGTAAACGGTGCAATTAACAGCCAGAGAAGAGAAGTGTATTCAATCTGAAAGCTTTCTTTCTCAATCCATCTCCACTCATCACCCAAAGTGCTGAGCAGCAGACTTTTACTTTCAATTACATTAATCAGGTTAATTCCAAGTTAAAGTCAACATTTTAATCAAGAGGCAGGGAAGTAGAGGGCTGAGGGGAAGAAAGAAGGGAAAAGAAGGGCAAGAGGAAGGAGGAGGAAGAAAGGAAAGAAGGTAGGGTAGAAGATGCGGGGAAAGAAAGCAGGACATTAAAGTGACAGGCACCACTGAAAAAATTAAATGAAATAAATAAGAAATAAGCTTTTATGTTGGGCCTCTAAATTAAAGGGGTTAGCATTTACCTCCTGTGTAAGTTTGGTATACTGGGCTGTTGCGGGGGAAATCAGACTATATCAGAGCAGCTTCAGCAATGCTGCATTTTATGGCAAGGACTGTCCATAGAAATATCTCTTCAAAAGAGTCTGTATTGACCCGAGTCACAGACCCATCACACCATGACTTTTGTTTGCCCAGGCATAACTCTCCTGCATGCCCTGTAAAGCTTAAAAACATTGCATGCCTAGAAAACCTACCAGGTGCTTCATCACACTGAACAGAAATTCCACCTGTATCCACAGCTGAACCAATTGCATTAGCACTACTGGGGGATCCACTATTGCAGAGATCAGGTACTAATGACTACAGAAATGTGGCATTAAGTCTTTCAAAGAAGCCTGCTCTGATGAGCCCACTGTATGTTGCTGCTAGAAATTTTTTTAACTAAGTGAATAGTTAGAGATGCCCGGCTTCCACTGGATTTCAAAAGGACCTGGGAGCCTAATTTCATTTAGCTCCTTTACTGATCACATTTACAGATGATCCACATTTGCAAAGGAAACCACAGAAAGGATGCTGAAAGGTTCATCTGGGCTGAAGGTCCTCACTCTTGCCAGGCGAAATATAATGTTTGGGGGTAAGAAGCAGAGATTTAAGAGTTTTGGCTTTGGCCCATCACACCCTGTCTTTCAGAGTCACATTAGTTTACAGAGAAATTCAAGGTGCAGCTCCTGTTCTATAGAGCCCTACTGAATCCTGCCTGAGTCCTGAGGAGCAGTCTCACTGGCTGTGTGTTTCATGACTATCTCCTGGACAATGAGCCTACAAGAGCTTAGACTGAATCGCAGAAGGAACTCATTCTGGGCCTGAGCAAACTCTGTTAATCCTTAGCTCACAGCACAATGCCAGTTTCTTCTCTTGGAGGCTTGAACAAAAATCAGAGGGAGATTCAGTACAAAGGAAAACAAAAGCAGGAGGAAAACAAACTTTCTGTAGGAAAGGAGCATATGACAGAACAGATGGACTACCAGGAACATTTACTCACCTCCTGACTCCAGTACAAACTTCTCCCACGACCTTGGGTGAATCATTTCTCCCTGCCACAATTCAACCATGCAATGGAGCAGCAGTGCCACTGCTGTTACCTTTCCAAAGCACTTTGACAAAAAAGCTGTAATTTAGCATTATTATTGTTATTATATTTTATTATTAACTGAAATTTTTAATTAAAACCCTCTCAGGGGTTTTAATGATCCTCTCAGGACCATGTCACACCTTTGAACAAGCTGGATTGTATCTTTAACATCTCTAAAAAATCAGAATAATCATACATTAGGAATTCAGAGCAACAAAACAGTGCAAAGGGATTGAGAAGCACACAAGGGAAAGATATATATAAAGTGAGGAAAAGCTCACAATGTGAAGATGCCTGTATGTGTTACCTACTAAAATTCAAGCTTAGGGGTCTTTGAAACAGCAGCAGGCATTGTGGTTCTGTTCCCATGCTTGTGAGGTTTGATAGCATAATAAGAACCACATGCCCCAGCTGAGCAGAATGGTACCTGCTTTTGTAAGGGAGCAAGAGACAATGAAGCCTTGTCGTCTGTTCCCAAAAGCCATCAGGAGCAGAGCTCCAGGACTTTCTCCCCAGCAGGAGCTCAGTTTCAGCACTTCTGAATTTAAATTTTAAAAAGTTACTCGCTGTTTCACTTGAACAAGGAAACAAATGATGCAAAAATAGAAAGACTGGAGTAAATAAAAGAAGAGCAAGCAATTAATTAGTGGGTCTGATCAAGAATGCCCTGCCGTGCTCATTCGTCCTCCAGCATTTCCCACTCCCGCCCTGTGCTCGGCAGTCTGCTCAGACCCACACTGCAGCAGCAGAGGCCCCTGTGCTGCCTGCTCCCCTCACCTCACCAGTTCAGCTCTGCAGCACAGCTGGAGCTGAAATATCCCCCTGTGCCACCTTAACCAGAACTTCTGAACACCAGTCTCCCTAGAAACATCTCCTTTTCCTTCCCTCTTCTCACCATCACAGCCAGAAAGCACAACAGGTTTCAGCAGTGACAGGAAAACACCTCTTTCCCCTAGGAGTAGGAAGAAAGGTAGGAATGTGCTGATTTAGCAGATTAGTTTGGGATCTCAACAGATTGTGTACTGATAAGGAAAGATGCTGCCTGGAGGCAACCTCCTGAATCTGAGAATCTATGCTAAAGTCAGCCAGCGCCACCAGAGGCATGAATTTTGTCACACGAGAGCTGTAGCTCTGGGCACATGTTTCTGCTCCTGAAAGCGCTACTGAACTGTTCATAACCACGGCTCACTCTGCCACACCTATCACCTTTCCTAGGCTGCACACCTCTCATGGAGCAACTCTGCAAAGGAGTTAAACCCTGATAAATAGACGATTGGCAAAACCACACCTGAAGATGCAATAATAGCAAAAAGTGGAATTATAGCCATAATTTGTTCAACTTGGATTTGCTAGGAAAGTACAGAGCTCAGTGAAGCTTTTCTGTTGTGATTGCAAAACTGGTACGTCATCCTGGTGTTTCTACAACATTAAAATCTCTGCATGTACATATGGCTTTACTGCATGCCTGCAGATAGCCCAGTTCTTGACAGACTGATTCTGTTGACTACTGAAATGCTACTAAGAATAGGGTACCTTCCTAAACAGAAAATAACCCGGATCCTGAGTGCTGAGGAACTCTAATATCCACCTCCATCTGGTAGGGCAATCCATCACACTCTAAAATGCAGGTAAGGAAATCAAAACACAGAACAGGAAAGAGTGATTTTTCAAAAAAAAGGCTCACCTCTAATGATCTCTTCTCTCCATTCAGCAGTCGTATCCCTTAGGATCCTCAAAACAAGGTTAGGCTGCTGTGTTCACTAACCTAATTCACTGCCAACTGTGTTGAATTTCACATTCCACACTATGGCCTTCCTGGGGCTCAAACCTTCATCTTTTACCCTCCACATACACGTAGTGACTTACACACCTATCTTACTGTGTGCTTTGAAATTGAATCCACATTGCCGTGATGCCTGCTGATTCCTCTCATCCTGAGGCTCTGGGAAGTGATGTGGAGTGGAAAACAGAATTAGTGGTCTCAAACCCATTGGCAGAGCTCCCATTTCAATGTAGTCCAAGGAAAAAACTGTAAATCATAGCTCCCAGGGATGGCAAATGTCTGGGAGGTCACATTCTCCTCTGAACACAACTGCACAACTCTGAAGCACTTGCTGAAGGCTTCAGAGTCCCCAGAACCCTGCTTTCCTCCAGTGGTGTGGGAAGTTCTTGGGAGAAGAAAGGAGAGTCTCCTCTTCCATTCTCTTTTCCTTGCCCAGAGGCTCTTGTTGAAGGATGGGATATTGATTCTTCTCCCTCCAACCTCTCCTGCAGTACAAGGCCTTGGCCGGATGGAGTCGGACTCAATCATAATTGCATTTGCATAATACATTTTACCTTTCTCTCCTCTGCTGTAGTTTTCTGAACTTGCCAAGTTGCAAGCTGACCCTGTGAGCCAAGGCGTGATTAACTGAGAAATTCACAGCAGCGCCACTTTAATCAAAGGGGACAGAGGTTACAACAGCTCAATATTAGCGATAACCAGCCTTTGATCCACAGAGCTAGGCCAAGGCTGGCAGGCAAGCTGTGAGGAAATGCACCGTCAGGGCTTTTGTGGGGAAATAATACCTTATTAACTCCTTCATTTAACCTGCTGTGGGTGAGCAGAGAAAATCACCAGAAAAAACTCTCTTCCAGAGTCTTAATTACAGCCCACAAAGCTGCTGCTTCTTAAAACTATACCTAAAGGTGTTAAATTCCAGAAAAGAACCACCTCCATCTCACATGACCTGTAGACTGACTTGTAAGGGCGATGACAGCTTCTAAATGTTCCTGCTTCTACTCTAAACTGACCACCAATATCAAGCCCAGTGACGGGCTAACAGACACAGCCCAGGCTATCAGCTTTTAGCAATTCCCTACAGGTCCACACATATGAGCAGCATTTCCAAGTCCACTCCCCACTGCTGCAAAGCCCTGGCCAAGTTACTCAACTCTCCCTTTCCCTTGCTTCTGCTCTTTAGCCTGAGAAAATGCCATTTCTTAACACGGAGTTCCAATAGGATCTAACATAATGCAGCTAATCAGATCAAAATTTAATGTGGACTTCAACAAATAACTAGAGATCATTCTCGCAATCATGTTGCACCAAAGATAATATGAAGTCTAAACAATGAGAGAAGTACCATTTGATAAGAAATGTGTTAAATTCAATATGCAGTCCTGAAACAGAAAACAGACTCAGAATCACAGGGGAGAAGAAAGTCCCAGTTATGGTAACTATAGAGAAATTGGAAATTCTCATTTTCTAAAAAACTTCCAATTTTGAAATTTGTTTAGCATGGGTCTGGAAATAATCCACAGAAAAAGAAATTTGTAATAGAATAAATTTCCTGGCAAAAACAAATCTGGGTCAATCAAAATGTTTTATTTCAATAAAATAAAATTTTTAAAAATTAACTTTCTCATTTAAAACCCTTATGAATATTACAGACTCAAACATACTTTTGAAAAAAAGTAATTTCAAAATGAAAAACACCTTTTGCTTTCAAAGGAGTGAAACTGAAGGTGACAGTACTACCAACAGGCTTCTGTCAAAAACATTTGTGAAACAAAGTACCAGTGAAACTGACATTTCAGAGATAAGTTTCTCCTTTCAGTTAAACAGTCTTCTCTGGTGGGAAACACTCTTTTGAAACCAATCCATTCCCTTAATTATCTTTTTTTGAGAGGACACAGAAAAAGGAAGTGCCATCTTCCTGAATGCTTTTTATTAACCCACTCTTACCACCTTCCCTCAAACAAAGACTAGGCCAGAGAACCAGGAAGAAGTCTCACCTCTGCTGCACAGACAAAAAGGACACAAAGTTTTCCAACAAAGACTTTGGCCCAACATTAAGTGAGGGAAGAGCCCTCCTTAAATGGGGCCAGCAAGGGTGAAGAAATTAGCTCATATACTCCCAAAGCAATGCATTATGGAACCCAAGTACTCTGCCACTGAAAATCAGGCTTTCCAGTACAGTCACATTACAATTTTGGGTCATGACTTTGAAAAAAAAAAATTACTTGGGCCCATTTTTGAAGGATTGTCTCTAGATACCTCCAGGAGTCCTCATTTTTGAAAAGCAAGGGTCTGAGAACTACCATCTTTCCCAGACTGTTATTGTGACTACAGACAGCTGCAGGCAATTGTTTTGTTTAACAGGTGTCTAAAGCCCAGCAGAACCTCTGCAAAGGCACACCTTAGCTGGAGGAAGTCAACTTTCATCCTGTGGATCACAGTTCTACAGTCTCACCTCCTCCCACACCACTTTCTCATCACTTCTTGATGGACCATCCTCTGCTACTCCTACCACGTCTATTTACCTTCTTTCTCTTCAACACATTGGTTTTGTGTCTTATTCACCCCTGCATTAAATATCTCTAGAAATATGGAAGGAAGCAATAGGAAATCCCATTCTGACAAAAGGAAAGGCACTTCAGAAAAGGCATGATATTTACCAAAAGCCTGCATTGGAGTTTCTAACCTCTCCCCTGTACCTCAGTAAAACAAACATCAGTTACCTATAACATGAACTAACCCTCTGACCTAGAAAGTGCAGGATACAGCCCACTGGTAGAGGATGACAACAGATATCACACCAAACCCACTCAGCACACTGACCTCTGCTTCCTTATCTGCTAGCAGGAGGCTGTGGCAGCTTCCCTCCCCCATCCTTCTCTACCCCACTGCACACCCAGTCATTAATTGATCCCTGATCATCTCACAAATATATTTCCTCTTTCCCCAGGGCAGGTCCACCCGCTTTTCCCTGTTCTCTGCCATTAACATGGGTCTCACATCACCATGCACAGCAGCACACGCACAGCTCCAAACACCTCAGGGCAGGCACATCATTTCCAATTGTGAGCAAATGCTGTTGGTTTTCATTAATCTGCAGACACTATATTTGCCAATTTCTCCAACTTTTCTTTCTCACTCTCTCTTTCTGCTCCAAGGCAGGTGAGTGCATCAATTTTCTTCTCATCTGTGGCAGTTAAATTAAATGGAATCGGCCTGATTGCTGAAAATCAAAGAGAAGGCTGATAAAGCAATTAAATCCCTCTAATTCCTCCCCTTGAAAAGGTGCAGCTTGGCTCAGAAGCTAATTAACTTCATAATGAAAATCCTTCTTCACCTTTTTAGGCTTTCTTTCATTCTTGTTTTTGGTAGAGGTGGTAGGTTGCCTACAGAAGAGGGATGTTATAGTGATAAGCATGGCTTCCTTGAACATGGCAGACAACTGGGTGCATGCATCACATCAGAGTCTTTCCAAGGGCCTAATGTGAGCCAGTTCTGTTATGCAGGACCAGAATGTGCTGTGGTGTTTGCCCTGCAGTTGTATAAAAGCTCTCAGGATAACCTGTTTGTCACAAGCTTTCAGGTTTACCCTGTGCCCATCCCATGAAGACTATCAAAGCCTAATCCATTTGTAACAGCTTCAGCTACAGCAATTGCAAGTTTCATCTCTGAGAGTCATTAAATTTCTCATATGACAAAACAGCAGCTTCACATTAGACAATTAATCTTAATCGTTACATCATAAAAGACAGGTAGGCACAGATCTTTAGAACTCTGCACTCTATCTTCCTTACTCCACTTCTACTTCACATTTGGATGTTTGCTCCTTCCCACTTTCATTTTGTTGGGAGTTGGAAGATTTTGACAGGTATCTCTCTCAGATTTTAATAGGTATCTTTCAATTCTCTTACAAGGAAGAGAATTGTCAGCCTGTGCTATGCTATGCTCTGTTTTTCTCTGAGCATGCTCCTCCTGGTACCAAAGTACCCCACATTATTCTACATCCAGTCACAATCCAGAGTGCAAGTGGGATCAAACTCCTAGTGCTCCAGGACAATACACCCTAGTCGTGAAGCTCATACAAGTGATGTATTTCAATTTGCATCTCCCAGGACCTATACAAAGGAACGCTGTTGCAGCAGTATTTTGGCATGCTGATTCTCTAGGCAAAGCGTGGTCCTTCACCAAACCTCAGTCCCTTTAATTTGTCAACATGGGATTCAGTAACTTCAGTGAAAAGTTGTGGACAAATCTTATTCAGTATGGTGCCACTTTAACTATATAGAAAATATTACAAATGTATTATAATACAAATATACAAGGGGAAGACAACTGGTGTTCATGACATATCTCTGTACACACTGGCATCTAACTTTCCACCAGGCAAACCTGTATCAATGTTTCTACTTTCCAGCATTATTCCTGCTATTAGAAATCTGTGCTTCACTTTAAATTTACATTCCTTTTTGTTATAAAATCAGCTTCAGTTTTCCAGGTTAAATAACTCTTCACTAACACTTGCCAATTTTTGACAAACACATAATTAACGTATTCTGTATATTGCCATTCACCAAAATTTTGCCAAATATCAAAGGAAGTATATTCTACTAATATTAATGGCAATATCATATCACCCCTAGGAAAAGTTAATTTTGCTGTTACTTTTCTCTTTTGTTCAGAACTGAAGAGGGAATTTTGCTTCCTAAAAATAATTAACTGACCTGTCACCTGTCCCTGATGAAACTTGCCACAGGGTTTTTAATTACCACAAATGTTCTGATCAATGCTGCTGTACTGCATGCAGAGAGTAGTTCTCTTAAAATAGTGTAGAATGCCCAGCAAAGCCTTGAGACCATCTTTTGTCTATACCGAAAAGACTCCTTTTGGCATTGTAATTGGGAGCATCTGATTTATAGGACAGAAATATTTTAAAGCATAGAGTTTAGACTAATACTAGTTTTTACCTAGTGTGCTATTTGCCAGGACCTCACAACATTGTATGAAGAAATATTTTGTCCACTCCCTGCTAAGTCCTCAGCACTCTTCTCTGTGCTCTCTGGAGGAAGCATTTCTGAATGGACAAGCTAAATACCAGTAGAACTTCCATCCCATCCTGCTTCGTTTGTGAGATATAACCAGATCACATCCCAAGGAGGCGTGGCCTCAAGCTGTTGACATCCCTGTGTTATCCTCTCTTCAACAAATGGCTTATTTTTGCTGCAGCAGTAAATCTGACAGCCATTGTTTACTCCTCTGTCTATGCACTCATCAGCAGGAATGTGCACAGCTCCGCAAAACCCAAGCCCCTGGCTAACGAATGGCTGTGCACTCCATCAGTGCTCACTCTCCACAATGGAATTAGAAGATAAGCAGAGGGAGCCTCTAACCCTATGCCCAACAACTGGGGACAGAAACTTGGGTTCACAAACCCCAACTCATCAAGAAGTGCAGCATCCGCTACCTATCGTCCAGTCAAGGGAGCAAACCTTTGCAGTTGGATCCATGTTAGACCCCATGTTTTACTGACAGCCAAGATTTTGCTTTTAACGTCCCAGAGATTCTCTTTTACCTAAGGGAAATCCATCACATGCTTAAGGATGTATTGCATGTTCGGTTATCTGCAATGCTAATATTGCTAAAGAGTGAATACTTTGTGATTGCCAGTACCACTTCACTCCAGGGTTCTCAAAATATGTGAGCAATAGCAGCCCTCTGACATCCCTGTAAGATCACCCACTATGAGCTGTCCTTCCTGCAAATGAAGGAAGCATAAACACACAGTAATTTGTCAAGGTCACATCAGAAACAAGTGCCAAAGTAAGGATTCAGGTGTCTTGGTTCTAAACATTTGTGCTAATGAGAAGATAAAATAGTTACACATTTGGTCCGCCAGAAGTTGAATAGGTATGGAAGACAGAGGAACCTTAAGTAGTTATTCTGTGGTGAGGCTGCTGAAAGGGGAGAATAATAGACCCATCTACAAGCACATGTGTGCATCTCTATCTGATGCACAGTTTCACTTGTTCTATATATGTGATTTTGCAACCATTTTCCCTAGAAAATCTACCAGTGACTTTGACTGTAGAGGACCAGATCTTCTGTTTATCATCGGAAAAAACACATGGTGTGCTTTAGAAAGAGCTGCGTGTCACCAAATATATACTGAATGTTTATTTCCATCTCCTTGTAATTTTTTCCTTCCTTATTAACAAGGCACCCTTTAGGTTCATCTAAAGCTCCAGAGTTCTTCTTTGGGCTACTCTGCTCCAAGCAGCACGTAAGAAACAGACACTTTCAATCACCTCCCTGTGAACTGCAGGAATGTGTCACATCAAGGGGAAATGTGCAACATAATGAGACCTTTGCACACCCTTCAGTACTGGTAAGCAGAAGGCTTATGAAAGCATGCTCACTGGAATACACATACACAGCTGAGAGGCATAAATACACACAAACATTGGCGGCATACAGACAAGCATGGGCGGAAGCATCCTTAAAACCCAATACATCAAACACAGAAACAAGACATGAACACACAGATGGATACACACAGGTAAACAGGAACACACAAACTCAACCCTCATGAACACAACTCTCACAGCATGGGAGACACAGAAATGAAAACACCAGAGCCACATCCACATAGTGCCCCACACACAGACTAAAGAAGTCACAGCATAGCACAGGGGGAAATACACAGCCACTTGCACTATTTAGCAATAAAGGTCTTTTTCATCCTTCCTTTCACCCCTGTAGGGAGCAGTATATGGGATGTAGGACCCAGGCTATGCTGAAGGAAGAAGAGTGACATCATTCAGCTTGGGCATCCTTAGCCAGGGCAGGGAACACTGAGGGTATCATAGCCTAGGTTAGGCATTAGGGAACACGCCTAGGGATGACTGAGCAGGAGAAGGTTTGTATTTCAATAAACCAGGGGCTGTAACAATCTCTGAACTGAACAGCTTAAAGCCTTGTTAAAAGCAATGGTGCAGCATTCTAACCGGAGGGGCCGTGTTGTCATACAAATGAGATGAGTTTATTTTCTGAGCCGTACCATTTGTTCTGACAGGCAGGGCGGCTGTAAAAGCTGGCGAGGGCACAGCAGGGGGCCCGGCTCTGCGCACAGCGAGAGACCGAGGAGAGGAGAGGCAGAGCTGCACCAGAGTTTGGACCCAGACCAAGTCCCTGCCTCTACCTTCTGTAAGCAACAGCCTTGCAAAGAGACTAAGAGATGAACCAGCCGGCTGTAATACTGTGGAACAAATGTATTCTAATGAGAGGTGCCTGGCAGCCCCAAGGGCACTCTACATGCGCCCATCTCCTCCTGCCCTCACCACCTCCTGGCCTGGCTTCTCCACGCTGTCCAGATCTGGTTTCCAACAGCCAAAGATGCTGCACGGGGCACTGGGACACACAGTGGGGAGCGCACTCAACTCAAGTGCTCTCCTGTGTTGCTACAGGCCAAGTTGCTGTGAAATGTTTACCAAGGTGTCACCTGTGCCTCCCTGCTGGAATGAGACAGGGAAATCTCCTGGATGCTCTGTCATCTGGGCTGTTGGTGATCCTGTGGTGTGTTTCCTGCATCCATTGTCTGTCTCTCCATGAAGGAGTCAGAAGACCCCTTCCACTTCAGGCCAAGAAAAAGCTTTGCAAAGAGCAACAGTAACTTTATCCCTGTTTCTCTAGTAGAGAAAATAAACTGCATAAAGCAAGGTGACTAGTTTGAAATCTGACAATGAGCCAGAAAGTCAGGTGTCTCCTCTGAAAATACTAGAGAACACAGATTCCTTACTCTGGGAATACATCAACCTGGCAGCAGTGGCACTGGTACAGGGTACACCACAGAAACTGCCAACAGAGACCTGGAAAACACAGGCACAAGCATTCCAGAGCAGTTGCTATAGCCCAGAAATCAGCAGCAGGCATAGGGATTGCAGTTTTATTTGCAGGATGCCATTTGTATTGAAACTTTCAACATTAACCCCTTGATAGGTACCAGGGACATTTTATCACTTCCTCTCTACCAGCTTGCCAAGTTTCTATAGGAAAGCTTCTCCTTACAATAGCAAAAGGATGCCATTTTCTTTTGGCTGCTGGGGCACCATGACAACCAAGCTGTGGCCACTTTCTCCTAGTCACCAACAACAGATACAGGGAAAGACAGGGAAGCCAGAGATGATGGTTTGGGGGTTTTTGTCACCAAAGAGACAGTTTGCTGGTTAAAAACAGAGAATATGTTCCTCCAGATCTGGAAAGAAACAGTGCCCTCCAGTCTCATTGATCCAGAGCTTAGTCCATCTTCTGTCACTGTTAGAAAAGTGTTTACTCTTCTGTCATGTGTACAGATCAAAAACTAGACTCAACTTCCAGCTCTTTATTTCTTGCACTTCCCCAGTTAGGCTGCAGAAATTGGGAACTTCTGTTCACTGGCATTAGCAGCCAATGATAAAAAGCAAAAGATTACCTATCCCATCACCTGTTCCAAGAGGCATTTGGCCACCCACAGTAAGAAGCAGACAGCAGGAGATCAGGGATAGTATGTCCCCTTTAACGTATATTTTCTCTGAACTCTTTTAAATGGGTTGGGAGCCACTCAAGGACAGAGTTTTTAAGTTCTGCCTGCACAAAACAATCCAAATATTTTCTAGGTGTATATAATGAGAGCAAAGAGACTGCACTAAACTCAGCACTACGAGGATAACCTGTCTGTTGGAAGTAGCATGGTAGAGATAATACCCTGGAGAATCACCGTGAGATGGAAGCACCTCACCCAAACAACTCTAGACATCTGCGGTCAGACTACGAATATGCATGAAGCCAAAGGTAGGTAGGCATGCATTTCTGGTTCCTGTAGGAGTGTCATACCAAACTTTCAGTCTGCTTTTAATACCTCATTAAATAGCAAGAATTAGGTTTTCTTATTTTGACCCTTTTGACTAACTCCCTAGTATCTAAAACGTGACTTAAAGCAAGCAAAACAAATATAAGAAAGGCTTCTTAGTCCTATTTGTATTAATTTCCCATGCATCTTCTGCAGTACAAATACACGTAGATATGGCACTTAGGAACACAGTTTAGTAGTGAACTTGGCAGTGCCAGGTTAATGGTTGTACTCAATGACCTTGGAAATCTCCAACCTAAACAATTCCACGATTCTACATAGCAGATTTCCCACTTCTGTTCCAATGAGGAGTTAATACAGCCCTAGCTCTATATTCTTTGTGCAGTGATTGTAGCATCATCCTGATCAGCAGTTCGGATCAGGTCTACTTGATGGAAGAATAAGTGAACTGACCATTTGGTTGCAATCAGTTGAGTTCAAAGGAGGGGAAGGTTTTGGATCATTTCCTCGTTATCAGTCCCTGGCTGCTCCACCTCCTCTTCTCAGTGTGCCAACATAACTTATTCCAGGGGTTGTTGGGGTAGGGGATAGAAAGGGAGAACAAGGCAGACAACCAGAGGATGGTCTCAGTCCTAAAGGAGTTAGAGTGTGACCGCCCTGTTTCGCCAATACCCTAGAAAATGAATTCAAGACATTCAGGCTAACAGCATCCAGTTCAACTCTGACACTCTGTACGTTGGGTACAGTGGGGATATAACATGCATTCATCTCCTTGATATACAACAGTACCTATAATTCCTGCCCAATACTGGCCAAAGGTCATATGTACTTCAGACCCCAAAGCTGTGGCTGTGCAGAGACAGAACTAGGGCTCAGATAATATTTTACGTATCTCTGACACTAACATATGACTCTTTACCGTCCTGTTAGCATTGAACACCTGCAACATCAAGTGGGAGAGCAGCTTATTTCCAGGAGCAACCCCTGCCAATCCCCACATACTCTTGGGCTCTATTTTCAATGAGAGATAAATGGTGCTTTTAATTAGCACCTTCCATTTTCATTTGAGCCTCAGGGTTTTTGGAGCTGGTCCCAAGAGGGAGACCAGGAATCTGAGGAAAATCAATCTTAATTCAAACCAGTAATAAAAAGCAGAACACTTGCTTCAGAGGGCTTGCAAAAAATCTCTTCAGTGTAAACTCTTCTTTCATAACCTTTGGCCTCCTAATGCAGTGAGGAAGAGACTAAGAAGTGCTTTCATTCTTGTTTCATTCTACTTTCTTAACATTTCCCATCTGAACTGGTAAAAACAGAGAGCAGAAGCCCATAATGGCTAATCTGGGCAGTGAAAACTTTGTGAGGAAACCTGAAAAAGTGAAAAAATAGTCCAGAGGCCTCTAATCAAACTGGCAGCTGAGCTATCTATGATGCTGTTTCCCAAGACGATGATGGAAATACTGTATTCTTCATTGTCTGGCCATTGTCTAGGACAAGCAAAGAGATAGCTGGAGATAATGTAGCTTAAGCAACCTAACATGGTTTTGGAAGAAAATGACATAAATAAGTTTTCATGAGGCTTATCAGAATAATCTAAACACCTTTCCGCTTGTGTAGGGCCAAATGCCAAAAGGTCACAGTACACCAGCAGGTAAACCACTCCACAGACACGCTCTTCTCCTGCCTCTTCCACCAATGCAGAATCTTAGCCCATTATGTCATTCACTGTCTAACCCTGCAGTCATTTCACTATGCAATGCTGCCATTTCCATTTTACATACGAAGAACTGAGGCTCAGAGAGACTCATCTCAGCAGGTTTTGCCACATAAAAACCAGCTATAGTTTCATCTATGTAGGCCCTCTATAGACAATGGAGAGAGCATTAATATGTCCAAGTAGTAACTGACTGTGTAATTACAGATGGCAACTACTGTGTAGGTAAGTATCTTAGAAGGAGATGACTCTCAGATATTTAAAGCAAGGTGAGACAAACCCTACCTTAAGTGGTTTTCTCAGAATTACATAGGAAGTCTCTGCTCAGATAAAGAATAGCTTCTTACTTGAAGACATCTTGGCCACATAAAACATGCTGTGGTTGCCCAGCACACAGTGGAAGGTGCCAGGAGTTACACACTTTTAGTCCCTGCATTCTGATTCCATCTTTCCGGATTTCGCTAATCAGACAGACCTGCCCAATACCCTCAGCAGTCCCTTCCTCAGCCAGACTACTTGAACCTGTCCTGACTATTACTGGACATGCCTGCAACATCCCTCTGCCATCTTTCCCACAGTGCCTTCCAGGTGCAAAAAGCAGACACAGCCAAGCTCTCTCTCTATGTCCAGTCTTCTTGCTCCTTGACGCCAAGGGAGGTGAATAAGTAAAATCATGCCATTTCAGAGTGAGTAAAACCCCTGCTTAGCCATCTCAAATGAATTTTAGTCTATAAATAGTACAAGATGAAAGCCATCAGAAGAGACTGAGGCCTCCCAGAAACCCACTTGTGCAACAAATACCACCAAAAAGTAAGCTACAAATCTCAGAAGGAAGGTTTATTTCTCAGATGTAACACTGGCATCTATGTACTAGGGAAAGCCAGACCTGGGGAGCAAAGATACTACTAAGACAATGAAAGAAATTTCCAGACTGATCCTGTTCCAGAAGATTCAGAGCTCTGCAGATGAGAAGGAGCAATCAGACAACAGGTAGCGCTGTAGAGCTGATTCCTCAGACAAGAAGAGAGGATGGAGTTGGTATCATTACCCATGCCGAAAATGCAAAAGGTCCCCAGATACAGAGGAGTTCAGATACAAGAACAGATGCTCTGAACTTGTTGATCAACAGTGAAAAAAAGAGGATGCCACTGAGACCTCATCCTGGAACCCTTTCCCCAGCACTCAGGGCCACAAGCTCCCAGACTGCTGGTTCCAGAACCCACTTAGGATGCCAGGATCCTGGCTGTCCAACCTGGCACATGCTTGCAGAAACCTGCTTCCCTAATTTAATGCAAGCTTGTAAAGTTTTGTTTCCGGAACCCATCCTGAGCAGCAGTGAGAAACTGCAATGGGACTGGTCCCAGGTTCTGCAATAGTACTGTCTCACTCCACATTCTAGCATGACCGTACACCAGCAGCATCCTGGTTCTCAAGCCTATTGTGGATGCAGCCAGAATGCTTGACTTAAATTTCCACCAGTTCTTTAACCTTGCACACTATTGCACACATAGTATGCATCAAAGCCACTTAAAAATAAATTAGGAGGGGAAAAAAAGGGGGAAGGAAATAAAAACAACAAAAAACAGTATGACACAGTTCAACATCCTAGACAGGAGAAAGGACATTTTTCCCCAAGCCATCTCTATAGCGTTTACAGTTTCCTGCTGTAGTAGCCTTTCAGAGAAAGCTGAGGGCAGCTATAGCCAACACAGCTAGAGTGCTTCAGAAACTGAGTGTTGGGGTTGGCTGTACTTGCTGACAGGGAGGTAAAAGTGTATGCTTCAGCTGAGAGGTATTTGAAGGAGACAGACTATTAAGGATGCAGCTACACTATGGTACATGACAGTGGCCTGGCTAGAGAGATCTCCACATGTGATGCCAGCTCAGCAGACAACAGAAGATTCCCTTGGTAAGAGGTAAAGCATCACGACTACAGCTCCTGTGTGGCCACTGGCCCCATCACAAGCACAAGAAGCCTCATCAGGCTAGAAACCATGGGAATAAGGCAGTGCTGAACACCAGCCACCCTTGCCCCATAAAGCTAGCCAAACAATAATTTCCTGACAGCTGATTAGGTCTCAAAATTTGTGCTTCTTCTGCAAAGTCACGTTTCCATTTTGGTAAATTTTCCTTAGTCAGAAGGGACACGGGGCTCTTCACCTAAATCAGAACCAGGGTGAAAACTGAACTGAAAGTGGCATATCATGGCAGAGTATTTCCACTTCATCTTATTTCAAGAAAATTACATTGAACCAAAAACACCTGGCAGAAGAAGCCAGGCCAAAGCTAGTGAAACACGGAGGCTGCTCCAGGATTGGGGTTGTGGGCTGCAACCAGAAAGGTTTACAGCTACCTTTACACTTCCATCCGGAGTTTCAGCTAAGGCAGCTTGGATGCAGCCCAGGATCAAAGCCTATTCTCTCTCCGTCTATCTCCCTCTTTCCCCTCCCTTCTCTTTCTCTCTCAGTAAATCCCAGAGGGCACATTTCCGTGCCAGAATAAGCGTCTTTGTGAGGAGCGAAGGGAATGCACAGAACCGCTAATGAGAGCAAAACTGGAAAGCAAAACCTCGGGCTGGGGAGAGCCTTCCTTCCGCCCTCCTCCGCAGCGCCGCGGCACCCTCGGCGGCTCTGCCGGGGGAGGAGGGCTCAGGGCTGGGTGCCCTGACCTCTCTGGCTCTCCTACCCGTCTGCTCCAACTCCCCTGCCTTTTTAAGGCAGGCTGCAGAAAAGGCAGCAGAACAGCCTTTATCATGCAAATAACAAGAGTAAATGGGCAAATTCCCCGGTGGGCACTTGAGTGAAATGCAGAGCTTCTGGCAGCGGGGAGGGGGGTAGGGGAGGGGTGCTTTATTTGCAGGTCTCTGTTCTAATTTAACTGCAATGGCAGCTAAAGGAGACACCAGGGACCTGCTCTCATCCTCGGCACTTCCCGTCGCCTGCCAGGGCCACAGGCAGGGAGCGCGAAAGGGGGAAGGATGGTGAGTGACGCCGCGGCAGAGCCGCCGTGAGGCACCAGCACCGAGGTCTGCGGCGCTCCGAAGACGGGATTATGCCCTGATTGCTGGGCACCTCCCCGCTCCCGAGGGAATCCTGGAAAATTATCAGGGAGGAGCGTGAGCGAGGGCTCTGGAGGGAGACGCATTTGATCCGCTCTCTGCCAAGGCTCCAGGGAGTGCCAGCTTCATCCCGTTTCCGGGAGACTTGCGAGTAGGCTGTTCGCCGAACACCCTCGTCAGCACCTGCACTCCTGCGGGGAGGAGGCTGCAAGACCTGCAGGGACGGATCAGGAGCCACCTCCTCAGGGCAACAAAACCCGTCAGCTACAGCCTCAGCGTTCACTGCCGGCACGATCCCTTAGGAACGCAGGTCGGGGGTTGGGTCCAATCCAGTCGAGCAGCCAGCCCGAACACAGGATGACAGAGGAAATGGGCCTGGCATCGGGGACCGTACAGCTGATAACCCACCTGCCGGTGCTGGTGACGCCACAATGAGCTTACAGGTTCACAGGAGTGAGAATTGTGTATTGAATCACTACTTTTGGGCAGAGACCAGAGCAAACTGACAGACCCAGACCACTTTGTGCCATGCTTCCTTCTGTAAAATGGGAATAGTACTTCTCATGTGAACAGACACAGCCTCATGAACTGGGTGGGTAGTGAAACCTGTGCCAGTTACACAAAAAAACCAAACAAACAAACCCTTGGGAGAACACCAGAGTACTCGGAGAACAGTGAAAGGGAGACATACATTGCAGGATGAATGCCAGTGAAAAGCAGCTGATATAGTCAGAGCCAGAGGGACAAGATGGTGTTAGGAAAAACCTACAATTCCAAACTCTTCCTGCAGCTTAAAAACAAGCCTTACCATGACTGGATTTGAACCCAAATCATCCTCAGTTGTTTTCAAAGGATGTTTGGGAGCTATCCAATCCATCAACTGCAAAGCTCAGCTCATGAGAAGCATCCCCACTTTTCCAACAGCTGTTTATGTCTTCTCCCATCCCACTTTTCATCACAGTCTGCTCCACTCAAATCAAGGATCAAAACATTTTGCACCAGTTCTCAGTGTGAGCCCCACAGCTGCATGGGGATGGTGGGAAGAAACGCTCTTCTGTCCTTCAGATAATGTGAGAAACCGAGATGGGCAGAAGCTAAGTGACTGAGCCAAGACAATGTGACAGATCAGTGGCAGAGCCAAAGTTATAAGGCGTATTTCCCTGCATGAAGTCACCCCTTATGATCCAAGCTATAAAACTCTTCTTTCTTAAGCTCTGGGACCTAACCTTCCCCCTTCTCTCCCTATAGCCAAAAAGTTAAAACAGTGGAGCCACCTGTCCTGCACATAGCACCTCCCAGTTCCAGAACTGGCACACTCGGGAGCAGGCAAGGATGCCCAGCTGGCTGTCTCTGAGCAGCCCCAGCAAGGCTGAGGGTCCCGCTCGCTGGCCTCAGGGAGCGCGGGGGACAAGGCGGCAGCCACGACTCATTTGGCATTCTGAGAGGCTGGTGCGCAGCATCCCCATGCCGGCAGGGGGTAAATGAGAGCTCAGACATGAGTTATTGGAGCACTTACGTTCCCAGATTCTCCAAAACGTTGGGAAAAGGACAAACTGTTTAGTTGTAAAGAGCCTGGGGGGTGTGAACGGGGAGGGGGAAGGGAGGAGGAGGGAGCCGTGTCAAACTAGTTTGCCGAGACTTTGAAATTGAACTCATAAAACAGGGAGGGAGACGGGGAAAACCAGCCTCCAAGGCTTACCCTGGAAGCCCATAAACCTCCAATGTGGATTCTGACAGCAAACTTGGGGCTTACCTAGCACCCCTCACCACCAGTCAGTAGCATCCAGTAGGGCTGGGAACAATATAGTCCACAGTCAACTGCTACTACATGGCTGCCTGCTGGGCTGCATTGTTTGGGAGGCAGTTCCAGTTGTTCAGGAGAAGAAAAAAGGAAAGCTGGGCAGAAGGCAGCACTAATTTTTGTCAGAAAGGGATGGTTTCTAGGTACCACAAATATTAGTCACCCCAACCTTTTTATAAAAAAAGAGCCACATCTAGACTTAACTACAGTAAGTCTCAGTCAAACAGGACGTCTTTAACTAATTGGTCACAAACTAACTAGTTAAACAGCGTGGAGGTCCCAGCCACAGCTGCATGAAGTAATGTTCAAGAGAAATAGAGTGAAACCGAGGGCTCAGTACACCCAGACGTGCACAGGACATCTCAGAGGAAACTTGGACCTAGTTCAGTTTCTACAGCTGAATCCTCCAGTAGTTAGAGATACACAACAGTAGGTTAGAAGGATCCAACTTTCCCATAAAAGAGCTATAAACTCCCCAGCAGCTAGCCCTCTTCACCATCCCAACTATGGTGCAAATCAGATTCGGATCAACTGCTGGACTGATCAACATAGTGCAATGAGCAGAACCAGCCTGGCATTACTCTACTGAACAGGGCTCAGAAAAGAATACAAAAAACAGGGGAAGAGGTATTAGAGAAAGTGAGCCTAAATTATGATAAATTTCTTGTGTTCTTCAGACTTTTTATTTGTATCATTATGCTGAGACATGTATCTTGCCATGATGGAATTTCACTGGCAGCATACTTCACAGTAAATACATTTCCCCAAGCCTTATTGACAATTCTTTGGATTCAGTGAGGATTCTGGTGAGTGCTTTTTTTCGTTCTGCACTACAAGCAGTGAGGATGCTGATGTTGTGCTAGGAAAAATGTCTTATCAAAAAGTACGTATTCAGCTCCATTTAACTTCTAACTTCTCAGTCTTGCCAGGCAAAAGCCTCAGCATGGTACTACCACATCTTATAACTTCCATCCTATTGAGGACTATGTCCTAGTCACTGAAGCAGCATCTTTCAAAGGTTGCCTCTTCTGTGTTCTCCTTGGCAGATGCAAAAGAAAATCCCCATCACATACTGAATACATGAAGGCACACTGGATGTGCCTGAGGGAACTGCCCTGTTCACTGACTGCCAGGCAAACTTACAGTCCTCAACATTTTGCCAGATCACACCCTGGCTGAAAAAGCATTCAAAGTGAAGGTCCAGTCTTCTCACAACTTTAGGAATAGCTAGGTTGAAGAAAGCAATTTCTCAGTCAGAATACTGTAGTATACAGTAATCGTGCCAGATACTACCACAGTCTTGGTGACAAAGCCAACTGCCATGGGAATTGAGTCATCACTGTCATGTTGCCCTTCTCAATAATACCACGTTGATAACAGCACGGGAGAACCAAGTTTCATCTGGTACATTTCCTATGACTTTGTTCCTGGGCCCTTTGAAGAATCCAGTCAAAAATCTGTTCTCTTGGTTTTGCACTCATTTCACTTATGTTTGCAGATTAGTTTTGAATACACTTCCTAAGGATCTGCTACTATCCCCACCTTGTCAACATCTCTCCTTTCCTCTTGGCTCCATTCTCCTCATATTTTCATATACTTTCTCTCCACAGGTTTTCTCTCAAATACTCCCTGCTAAATTCCCCGTTTCATCTCTTAGATGCTCTTAAAAATAGCACATCCTGATTTCTTTTGCCCCAGCCCTCCCTTCCCCATTTCACTACCACCCGCCAACTCCATCTCCCAAGAACACTTCCCTGGCCGCACCTTCAAAAACTCCTTTTCCCACACGTACCCCACCCTGCTTGCTCATTCATTTTCCATCTGCATCTCTCTCCTCCTGGATTCTTCTCTAAGTCTCGGTGATAAAAGTGCCAGATTGGAGTTGCTGTGTAAAGAGGGTTCATTTGCCATTTGCCACCATATGGGCCCAAAAGCAAAATCGTCAGCTAAGCGATTAAATCAAGTATGTCGAACAAAATGTTATGAACTGACATTATGGGTATATAATTTTATGCCATTTGTTGCCATCTGTTTATCTAAACAGCCCCCATTCCACAGAAACACACAGAAGTCTCTGCCACGCTCACAAGGCTTCAGTGCAGGGGTCACAGTGCCTCCCTTTTCCTCCTTTCTCTTATTCTGTCCTTCCATTCTCTCTGTCTGCATTCACTATGTCCTTGCAGTCTGGCCACAGACAAATCTTCCACTGCATTCCAGCACAGATTCAAAGGAAACCACTTCACGATAATCCAGGAGTTTGCCTGAGAGGGTAAGGTGTGCTCTCTTGCCAAGTTTATTTCTATACAAGAAAATGAAGAAAGTATCCAACCAGAAAGGGGGAAGGAGAGAAAGAGATAAGGGAACAAGTGGTGGTCAGCAAATGGGTGTTACTTGTTGATCCTCATCTGGGACAGAGAGAGAAAAGGTAAGAATAGGTTCTACCAGCATTCCTTGTTCAGCCAAGCTTTTTCTCAGCTTCATTTTACATTTTCCTGTGTCTCAAAGTGGATCACAGTCTATTTCAAGGTTAGGTGGTGGTTGTGACAGACTGCATACTGACCTGGTGACCCCGTAGTCATCCTGCTCTCTCTAAGAATGTGAAGGCACCTACTACTCTAGAAAATGCTTAGCAAGCATAGCAGAGGATGAAACCATAAGCAGTTCCCCATCCTATGGGCTGAATTTATTCCTAAGTTTGAAGACTGTTTTGAGGAAACTAGAGATAGGCATTAAAGAGACTATATGTACATAAAGATTAACTGTTTCTTTCAAAAGGAGAGAAGCTACTTGTTCCACCAAGAACAGGCAGAACAGCCAGAAGATCCAACATCATAGTTTATCTCAAGTAGTTAGAAACAGAATTCACCCATTTCTACCACTTTTTGAACCCAAGTTTCCATCACTCACATTACTGGTCATGCAGATGATGAAGTGGGTCTTCCTTATGACCACCAAGAAGATAAGGCATAACCTATGTCTGAGCCAAGTACATCTCAACATATCAAGTCTGTTCTCGAGGGCTACCTCATGAGTTTAAGAGAGTTGGCAAACAAGCAAGGAAAATATCTTCAACCAATTACCAGTGTGTCTAGTTAATGGTTTTAAAGAACTTTAATGCTACCTTTTTTTAATCAATTGTTCTGACAGGATGTCCTTCCTTTCCAGATGTCCTTAGTCTTTGAGGGAAGTAGCATATCCGTAATTGTCCCTGTAGTTCTGAATGTGACAAAGGTGGGTTTCTTCCTACCTGAACAAAGCCCAACTCACTGTATACCCTCTAAAGAGAGCCAGCTCCTCTCTGTGAATCCCTCTTTCTCCTTCACATAATTTCAATCAGTTTGAGGGTTCTTTGGGGGAGAGTGTAGAAGAGGAAAATGGAAATCTCTCACCATTTAAGTCTCGCATCCTTATTCATGGGGCTACAGAGCAGAGCATATGTATCTCAGCATGGTGTAAATGGGAAGGTATTACGACTCTGTTACTAATGAAGAACAGTGACCAGGCATTTTTCAAGTGTCTGGAGCACAGGTTTTGCTCAGAAGCCAGCACTTGGCCTCAAAAGTGCATGTATTTCCCAGGCAGCGGGTAGGTTTAGCTACAAAATGATTTGGCCAGGAAGCATCCCTTTAACTTGGTTTCATTCCCCACTGACACTTCTATATTTAACACCCCCAGGCCATCTGACCACTGTATGCTGGAGCCACCCTGGCACATAGCACAGCTCAGATCTGCAGCCACACACTGGAACCCAGAAAGCACCGCTGCTTCTCCCCAAGGAAATTGCAGGCACAGGGAAATCTAAACACCTACTTTAAAAAGCTCAAGAGATTCCTACAGTTCCAGTGGATTTTGGATAAGGCCCTAAATGCTGGCAGTTCGTGAATGATTACACAGCAAGGCCATACTAATAAACAGGAGCTCCTTCCTTTCCAAGGCCATTGCTGATCTTCAGCTGAGGAAGTACAAATACGCAGCACTACCAAGGAGGTTCTCAGCACTTGGCAAAAGCAAGTGCTCTATGCCGAGCTGCCCTGCTGGAAGCACAGTGTACTGCTCAGTTCAGGCCAGCTCTAGTCTGAAAGCAGGCAGCTGTCTGCCTAGCTGTTAATGCAGCTTTGTACTGCGTGCGCATGGCTTCTATTTCCTTCCTGCTAGGACAGAAACAGTGAAACACCTCAAAGAGCCCTGGAGAGCCCCAGCTAGTCCAGAGACAGCAAATCACCTGCTTAGAAGAGCAACCTGGCATAAGCACAGCCCACCTGTCCTCTGGGTACTGTACCAGCTTCCCATCTGCTCCCAAGTGCATCTGAAGGTGGCCATTTTAATCTAATAGCATTTGATTACTCCTATTCTAAAAGGCCACCTCTCTGCCAGCACATCCCCAGCTAGTGCCTTCATCAGATATGCCCCTTTTTACAGCTTTTGTGTCTTCTGGGTATGGCTGTCAGAGTTGTAGAAGGCAGCTGGTACAGGCAGCCATATTGCTCTTTGCCCCAAAGTTTGATTTCCAACGAGGGTTAGAAGGAGAGAGAAGAGTGAATGGCAAAGTAGCTGGTCACCACTGCTTCCCAGGTCAAGAAGCAAGAGTTTTGCTATGCTGCATTAGGCACAGCCATTCTGCTGCTGCAATGAGCTCTATCACCCCTGCTTTTCTGCAAGTGATGCCCAGCCTCCCACCCAAAGCCAGGTTTCAGGCTACCTCTTGTAGCGCAGTGTCGATGCAGAAAGCTGCTGGAAGCAGCTCTTTCTCTCTCGTGAGAGAATTTTCATTCTCATAAAAATTATCAACAATGTTTTGTAAACTAAGAACTTGCTAGAGAATTGTTTATTATAGAGTAGGACAAATATTTTTAAGAATGTTTTTAGAACTCAGCCTATCACACAAAAGTGTGGCTATGTATTTGACCAGTTATTCTATGAGAAAAAAAAACTATAAAAGAAATTAATTAAATAAATAAATCGCTATTCTGCTGGAAGAATCAGAAGGCTGCTTGCTCTCTCTCTGAGACCGCAGGAAAATCAACAGTGCAGAACTACTGTATGACTGGATCAGCCCTTGCAGCAGATAAAGCAGTCACCAGCAACAGGCACGGACAGGAGGGTACCACCAGAGCCCTCCGAATTCCTCCAAGGTGGTATGGACACAATGATGTTTAAGATGAATGCTTTTCCAACTTCAGAACAACTGAGATACTTGATAGTCTTCAGCTGGATATATGAGCTTAAGCCAATATATTATCAAAACCACCATAAATAACTCCTTTTAAAGGCCAAAATAAGAGAAGGGTGGGGGGGGAGTGAAGGCAGGATCATATAGAAAAATCACTAATTGGGAAGAATACAACTTCCAATATTCATTGCAACAACAAGGAAAAGAGCACATGATAATGGATAGAAAAGGATGGACTTGGATATTACCCAGCAAATCTATAAACTGGAGAGCCAGGAAGAGTCAAAAATGTATTACAAAGAGTCAGAATGAACACAGTAAGTAATACAAGTGGAAAAGCTGTGCTGTCTCAGATTCTGTGACTGCTAAATCAAAAACTAAAATAGTCAATGAATCATAACGTAAACAGAAGAATTGTCAAAATGAGGAAACTCCTTGACTTTCATGGGACAAGGATAAAGAGCCTTTTACTACTGTAGAGAACTAAAAGGTAATTAACAATGTAAAAAGGAATGTATATTATTGTCTAAAAGAAAGGTATTGGAGAAAGAAAAAGATTTGACAATCTACAGTAGATACATCAGCAGTATTCAAAAAACAGTGCTCTCACTTGTGCAGACTGAACACTCCTTTAGAGAAGTGCTGTTTCTGCAGACTGCCATTTGGGCTGTTACTAGAACAACAAACTGTTGATGGTATGGATACAGATGGCATTTTAAGCTGGGGTAAAACAGCAGAAGAAAATGATCAAAGGCTCAAGGCGATTGTGAATAGAGCAAAAGCTGCTGGGCTGAATGAGCATGAAATATGTAAATCCCATTTAAGAGAGACAACATACCCTCCAGCAAAAGCAGAAAAGCATGCAGGTAGATCATGATAAAACTGAAATCACCATCAATATCCATCCTTCAGCATACAAAAGGGTGCCAGCAAAGGGTAAACTGCAAGGATTACATGCCCAAATGAGCTGTATGAACCAGCATCCTACAGCACCACTCTGCAGAGCTGTCCAAAGAACATAAGATGAAAATCTCAATAAAATAGCATGAAAATAAAAGAGCTAAAGACAATACCCCTGTAGGTGTTAGGACAGTAAGCACAGAATTAATCTGTCAGTGGCAATTTCAAAGAGGGTAGTGACACTGCCATTTTACAGCATAACATTTAATATTGAAAAGAGCAGCATATGCCTCTTTGGCACAACAAAAATTAGATGGATGCAACAAGATGATGATGGGACAAGGTGCACTTTTTATTTTTTAACCTTTTTTTTTAATATGTGTTCTCTGAAGTAACCAATAATTCCATTTTGCCATTGCCCCGACAAACACTCTAAAATAAAGACATTCATTCAAATGAAGCAGTATAGCAGTACTGGCTCTGCTGGCCACTGAGCCAATCTCCAGGGCATTTAACAGAAGTCCAGAGCTTAATTGTATGTATATCAGCCTCATTTTAAAATTAATAATGTCTCAAACCTTAGACAATGATGTCCTAGAGGAAAGTCTACATTTTGACTGAGATTATTAATGCAGAGTTTGGGAATGCATGCTTCCAACCACAAGCACAGTTTAAGGTAAAGCACTTCTGTCACTAGAGTGGATTCTCTAAAATTGGTGCCCAAGATACGGTGCTGTCTTTATACTATCAGAATTGTATTGTTCATCTGGGAGCTGAGAAATCTTAAAGGCATCTCTAAATTATTTTATATAGGCCACAGGTGAGCAGAATTCCAGTGGGGGAAAAAAAGAAAGTGCTATGACAAGCAGTAATGTGGATGATACAAAAGCCAAACATTTCCTCTTCCCCCACTTAGTTTTATGAGAATGTACTAAAGCTAAATACTCATGTCGTAAGTAATTTTTCTAATCCTGGTGTACCTGACATAGTAACATCTGACAGGTAGCTGGCACTCACTGATAAGGGATTACAAGAATTCAAGTGCTATGAAGTAAAGTACTGGGCAAGTACACAGTGCATAGTTCTCCTCGAGTCCAGTCCCAGGATGCTGGCAAACATCAGCCTAACCAACAAGCTGAAAAAGAGCAAAGTGACAGATGACTGGTAAACACTCATTTTACCTCCTGACTTTTTTTCAGAAAAAAGCCTTAAGAAAAGGAATGATGAAATTGATAGTACAGGACCTCAGAATCACAGATGTGTGAAATACATACATAATTAATCTGAAACCCAGTATAATTTCCATGGAGATGATTTTCATTAAATGAAAATTTTTATAATTCCAAAGCAATTGCAATAATAATTTCAGTCAAAATGTGAACAACAGCTCCTGCTAAGATGCTGATAGTATTGGCAATGCATTGTGAAATGTGTTGGTTTTGTTCAGCAAGCAGTTGAAAAATCAATAAATGGGAAGTCTGATTGGCACTATCAGATGTCTTCTTCAGACAAACAGCAGATCACAATGAGTATCAGCTCATACTCAGTGGATTTTAGGATTCTATCCCAGGCCAACAAATAAGGACAACTTCTCTTCATTATTAGCTATTTTAGGTCTTTGGAGAAAGCCCAGTTAACAGTGAAGTACTGATAACATACTTCAAGGGAATTTTCCCTAGACAGAGCATTTTATAAGATCTCTGGGACTAGGCTATCTTTTATTTTTCTTCTATACATTACTGTTCTAGGAAACTCATGGCCATGGTCCTACAAATCAATTACCCTTTCATGGCAGTGTAGGTGAAAATTGGGAAAGCATTTTCTGATGACTCACCAAAGGCTTCTCTTCTATACACAGCATCCAAATTAATCCTGTTCACTTGTAGAGGCCAAAATTCCTTTCTCCAAATTTCTCCCCTTCTTTCTGACATGAGGTGATTCATACACCTCCACTTTACTGGTCACGGCCTAACTATCAAAATGCCACAGGTCCCATCATAAATACTTCAAGTGAGATGCAAGCAAACTGTCAACCATTTCCCAGGACCACAGTAAAATCTAAACAACTTGTGAGCTCTGGAATTCTACAGAGAAGGATGGATGAGCAGATAATCCCATTCTACAATATCCATCAGGGTTCTGATAAAATCATCAGATGCAGTAAATGTCCTATCTTACCTAACACAGTCTAGGTGTTGTGTACATCCCACCTTTACCAGGAAATACAGGCAGAATCTTTTGGATCTGATATCATGAACCATTTGTGAATAGGTACATGGATACCCTGGGCTAAACACTTACGAGCATTTCAAAACCAAGCAAATAGCTGGTAGCTCTACAGGTCTTGCTTCCACTTCAAGCCTAGCAATAATGGCAGGGACTAAAACTCAGATCCTCCATTTTAAGTTGGCATCAAATTAGAATAAAATGAGAGGAAGCTAGGAGCTAAGCTTAGAATCCAGGGAACAAATCACCTGCCACTCTGTGACAGGTAAACTGTTAGAAGTCTTCAAAAAAGAAGTTTGAGAGATGTCTGCCCATTCCAGAGCTGAACAGAGCCCAGAAAAATGAGAAAGAATTGAGTGGTGAAACTAGATCTTTTTTATCCCTTGGCTTCTCTTGTAAAACAATACAGGGCACATGACACACTACAACTGATGAGCATTTTATTTCACTGCAAATAGACCTTTCAGTTTGTTTCCTGAATATTGGACTCCAGTTCTGGCACTCAAACCACTCCTGATTTCAGCAAGAGTTGCTTACAGCCCTATTCTTCCTTCTGTGGCACTGGCTGACACTAGGAAAATGATGCTGAAAAGGACTATACATTAACCTTCTCATCAAAGCTATGGGAGTAGAACAAAGAGCTTGGATTGACATCTCACAGAAAGCAGGGGTACTCTGTTCACACAGCAGCAACTGAAAAACACTTGCTGCATATAGAAACAACAAAATAAGGGAAATTGAGTCAGTACCCAGATGGTGCCTAGCAACTAGTACTTACAGGATTAGGCCTTAACACAGCAAGAGTAAATAGATCTAGAACGATCTCTAGAGATGTGAGCTGCAAGCAAGAAGACATCTTGCAGTGCCTTTCAAAGGCAAAGTCTTGCTCCTCCAGCTCAGCAGAAGAAAGAATCCTACCCCTTAGCCTTCCTCCAGATAAGCAATCATCTCCATTGTTGCTTTACAGATGTCAAATGAATCTCATGATTTTGGTCCCTCTTTCTTTCCAGTAGTAACAGAATTGCACCCTAGTCAGACAGGAAGTGTAAGTGGAAGGAGAAAGGGTCTACTGGGACAGATGGATAAGCAGAGATGTAATTCCAGAGGAAAGCTACTGTCATCGCATTAAAGATGAGGTTAAAGGTAGCTGCAATGAAAGAGTGGGAGATATTTCACTGGGGGAAATGGAGTGGCACTGAGCTTTGAAATTGCACTGCGTGAGAATATTAATAAAAAAGTTAATGACGCAATGTGCTTTTTGCTCCACATTAATTACACTTTTACATTCCAGTTTTTAATGCATTTTACACAAGACTTTATTTTACATTCCAGGAAGGGGAAAATATAATTGCCGCTTTAATTTCTATAGCCAAACCCTGATAAGATCACAGCTGTGAAAATCTCATAAAAAGCTTTAAATTAAGTTAAAAAAACAGTTCCCTTCCCTCCTCCCCTTACTTCTCTTCCTGCATGAGGTAAAGATGACAAAAGTGTTGCTTCAAGGCAGTGTTGTTCCCTGGCACAGAGACCTTTTCTGAAGGCAGCACCGGCTTACGAGGCCTAGACCATCCAACATCATGTAGGCTGCTGGGGCTCACCTACCTCTCTTGTGCTGTCAGTGGGAATAAACCCTCTGCCAAGACCACTTGGGTGTGCAGGGCCCTAGCTGTAACACATGCAGCTCTGGTTACTACCAAAGGCATAGCTCCAATGCTGGGGCTGCATGTGCACTAACAAGACTGAAGAGATCACACTGCTACAGACTGTGAACTGAGGCTTGGTGAAACAACTGTTTTACATGAGATAAATGAGAAAATCTATGTGAATGACAGGAATTGCAAATTATTGTTTGAATCCTGTCAGAGATGACTCCTGTCACTGCAGAAATAGATCAAATAAGCTATCATGAAAGTGAAGCAGCCTGATGCACCTTCCTTCTTTCTTTGCAAGGGACAGGTTCTGGGTCTGTCCACAGTGTGTCTTTGCAGACAGCCACCCCTCTATAACTGCAGATTGTGTCAAGTCCTAAGGAATCGCTCCAAATATGCCCCTGCCTTGGACTCTGACTTTTCTTTCACTCAGAAATCCCCATAGATTTTAGGATCCATTACAGGCATTGTGCAAAATAACAGCAGGACTACATTCCTATATCACAATCATCCATTTCCTTTAGGAATATGAAGAGAGGCCAATTCATCACTATGCCTACAGCTCCTAGTGCAGCTAAAGCAACACAGCCACACTGTATGTGCATGGCACTCATAACCCTGTTGGGACAGTGGTTGTGTGGTATGTATGTTGCATATGCAAGGAGTCTGCTGATATTCTCCTACCAGGAAACTGATTTGGTTATGGAAATGAGTTGAGACTTCACTTGCAACTGGACAAAACCAAAGGGGAATCAGACCTTCATCTATTCTTAACAGCAGTCAACTACTATTTAAAATATTCAAGCAGACCCTTCCATCGATTTCCTCTTTTTTATTCATGCTGCAGATCCTGCCACATTACTTTGATTCTCCACATCCTCATCCCAGGAACTCCACAATAAGCCAGTGACTTTGCCATATACAAAAAGGTATCTCTTCCAGTGTAATGTCAGTGTTCCTAAACTTACGGATCCCCATCTCAAGATCCTTAACATAAGCTTATCATAAAAGGGAGAGATCAGATAATCCATCCTCCTGCCCTTGAAGGATCACTTCTACAAGGATCGTCCTTGGCAGATTTCCCTATATGGACTGGTGTCACTTCTGTTAGAAGCCTGTGACCTTGCTGAATCACTTCTCCTTGGACTCTGACTTCTTTCCCTCAGAATGCCCAAACTTGATCTCCCTGCTTTTTCTTTCCTGAATTCAAACTCGGTCCTACTAGTCTCTGTATTTCTATCCACCATTGCCACCTACGTCTGTTCTTGTCACTTCATAGGAGAAAGATAAAACCTCACCCAAAAGTTTCTGCAGTAAAAGAGAGTACTCCGAATACCCCATTCCAAAACCCCCTGCAGACTGGACAAAAGAGCTAAAGAAAGGTTCACCTCTCCATAAAGGTTTTGTTGATCCGTTTGAGCTCCTTCGTCTGGCTAAGTTCCCAATTTACACCTCTGTAAACAAAAGCAGATCTATCACTCACATGCGTATTATTTTCCTTGATTGTTCCCTACTTGCAAAAAGCAAAAGAGGAATGTGTTTTCACATGTGAAAGAGAGAGGGAGTGAAGAAATAGGAGAGATTGAGAGAAAGGAAGAGAGAGAGGCTCTAAAACCTCATTTTCCTGGTAATTTACTCTTCTATTCAGTTGAGTCCTGCTGCTCATAAGCCTATTCCTGTTACAATATTAGATATAAACAAGTAAACTGTGTAATGGATCACATTAAGCAGGCCCTGCATCTTGAGGCAGGATTTAATTTGCATGGCAGATTATCTTGTCTGCAGTAGGAGAGGCACCCTGGGGCACTGACTGCATTAATAGGATCTAGTTTCTTAAAATCCATTAAGTCAATTGAGTGGACCAGTCTATAATCTCATTTCAAATCCAGCGTGAAAATGCTTAAACACTAGCCCTATGACACTGACAGCAGAGAAGTGACTAAAGGGACACTGGAGACCACACTCTGCCATATTGCCTGCCTACTGGGAGTAGGCAAGAGAAGGGAAATGGGTAGGGTTCATTCTCTTTTAGCAAACTCTATTCAGAAAGATGCTGACAGCAGGAGTGACGTGAGGAGTCAGAAACTATGTAAGGGTAGAGTTTCTAAGTAGAGTTTCTCCCAAGTAATGACAATGAGTTTTTAAACAATGTCAATTGGCTGATGATGTTTTGGATATCTTATTCCTGTGACACAGTCAGAAATATGAGATTGTGAAGGGGGGATGCCTTTACAGGGGTGTTCTACTATGAGTCACAAGAATCAGGATTTTCAAACTACCCAGAAAAATAGAATGTGTCTAAGAAATGTGTTGCAGTTAAAATACAGGACTAGAATATGAGAACATCAAAGCTGTGGAATCCTAGACTTGTGACCCCTCTGCTCTGGACTGCCACCAGCAGGCAATGTTCTTGAACTCAGATACATTTACACAAGGTTATTCCTGGCCTAGCTTATCTGAGTAAACTTTTCCCATTTGTTCCATGGGAGAAAATTATATAAAGGCTCAATTTATCTTAACCCTGTCCACAAAGTCCTCTAGGTAATAACTCTTGGTTTGGTTATATATAAACTATTTAACATAAAGGGTCTCCAGTCTGAGATCTGGGTACCTGGACCACATTACATTAACACTGTAACCAAAAATAGCAACAGTACTAGTAGGGGACACACAAAGCCAGATATATTGAAAATAGACAGAGAGAAACTCAAAAGCAAGAAAAAAGACATAATAACATAACCTAAAAACTGAAAGAATAAGAAACCTCCAGGACCAGATGGCATTTATGCAAACACTCTAAAGAAATCAAAGTTCTTATAAGTTACTAACAAAGTCATTCAATTTATCATTTAAAAAAGCCACTCTCCCATCAGCCTGGAGTGGAGCCAGAACTCTGCACTTCTTTTAAAAGAGGTGCTAAGGGCAATCATGGGAATTATAGACCTCAGTGAGCCTTACGCCAGTACCAGGAAAAATAGCTGAGAAAATCATTAAAGACAGAGTTATAAAGCACCAGGCTAGGTGAGTGTAATGTGGTAAAGAAGCAGCTCAGCTTCTCCAAGCTGACTTTCTGACCTGCTAGTGTTCCTTGGAAATGTCAGCAGCTCTGAAGAAGCAATGATAAGTAGGAGTTACCTAGCTATTGAGAATTTAACAAAAAACACATTAAAAAAATTTTAGGCCTCCACTCCTGCATAAGTATGCATAAGCCCTAAGAGTGGGATTTTACAGCACACCACTGATTTAAAAAAAAAAAAAAGAAAGTTGTACTAAGTTCTTGTAAGAATCCCATTCCTCTAACTGTGGCAGTGCCTCTAGGAGGCATCAAATACAGGTTTTAGTGCCCAAGACAGGCCTTTCCCACACAAGCTACAGGTGAGCTGTGGCAATAGGCTCCAGCAAGATGCTGCAGTGCCTGATTCCTGGGCCACACGCAGAATCATGCGCCCTGTATCTGCAGTGGATGTAAGACAACCATACCAGCTATGTCCTCGATGCTGAAGCATGTTGGGAACAGGCTACTGCTGAAAGGGCTGCAGCAGTACTGTTCAAGGGCCTACTACTGAAGAGTGGCAGAACCTTGCCCAGAGCCATTCCAAGCTGCTGTGAGTGAGGCCATCTCATGAGACCACAGGATACAAAAGGTCAGAGGGAAATTCATCGGGTTCTTAAGCATTTAGGCAAAACAAAAATGGATAAGGAAAGGAAAACCTGCTCCATAACCAATAAATCACCCACTTTCAGTCTCACAATTGTGTGGCTTTGTTCTGATGTATTTATAGTGTCATGGATCTAGTTGATTTACATGTTTCCACTTCTTATTCCTTCCCAGCTGGAGTCTCCCAGTTTGCCTGGCAGTGCTCACACTGTTACAGGTCTCAGCACTGGTTCCTCCCCTACCAACACACAGCTTCTCCTTCCTAGCTTTCAAATGCTGCCAGACTTGCTGCCCAAGGCAATTGTGTCAGGGGAGCCCAAGGGACTGATATTAATCCAGTGGTGAATAACAGTCATAATGAGTCCAATATATTCTCCATTTCAAGAAATCTCTCAGCTCTGATTTCTAGACACTATATATCGGAGAGCTTACTATATACCCTTCCTGTTCTTATTCCCTTCCTTAAATATTCACTTTGTAGGGAGACAAGATCACATGGAAGATGGCTATTTGGTTAGTCCAGTGCACCAGTTTTTATACTGACTGTTGCACATCATTTTTCACAAAATTGCAGAGGCACGAGCACAGCCCCACTCATCCTTTAGAGCTGTGTACTCTGAGTGCCACCCTCCCCAAATGGACACAAACATTCACACAGCAGTCCCTGCTCAAACTCAACATTTTCTCAGCAGTCCTTACCCAAACTGCTGAACATAATGGCAACTACACCACTCCTTCGAAGTCTAAAATTGCAGCAGGCAGTGCCACAGGACCCCTGATGGGGTAGGTGGCCATGGACAAATATCCCTTCTACAGACAAGTCAGTGTAAGAAGGGGGAGCACTTTTGCCTGGGGTGAACAACTGCTATATGCCCTGGAGAGATGCAGAAGGAAATTTTCAGTTCATGGGGTTTTATTGCTGGTTTTGGGCCATTCCCTGCTGCCCCTAAAGGAGGCTTGTGGCTTAAAGACACAACCAACACTGTCACCTTTTCTTAAAAATATACCATGACACTGGTGAACTCCAGCTTGCAGAGCAAACCGCATGATCCTCAGCGCTCCCAATTGGTCACGTGATGTCCTGCATCATCACACACCAACACTATTTTCTTCCTTGAAGGAAAGAGAGAACCATCAGCTGTTTACAAACCACAGCATCATCCAACTCTCACACACAAACCACAGATCAAAGGTCTCCACTTTCTAAACCACAGGGGCTCCCAGAAGCAGATGTCTAGCAATATACTCTCTGCTAGACACCAAGACTGTGCAGTCTCTGCAATATGTGGTAGAAGGGAAAACATTTCCCTTTAGATACCCTACATACATATCCAAAAGATACAAAAACACCCAGTCACTGCATATCTGCCTGTAGGTGGCACAGCAAAAACTGAGGAGAGCAGGTGGAGACTGTTACACAGAGCTAGTGATACACAGCTCCAGTGTGGAGTACTGACTTACAAATTGGGTACAAACAGCACAGCAAGGAGGAGGAATGGGCTTCTGTACCTTGAAATTACAGCAGCATACACCAGGAATCAATTTGACACCTACCCTTCTGCTCTTCAGCTTCCATGTTAAAGTGAAGCAGCTCACCTCTACCTTGAACATATATGAAAGATTGAATGTGTACCCTTCCTGAAGCCACTGGTATCTGCTCAAGCCTGACAAGATATTGAAACAACAATTCCAAGAAGCACAAACTACCCCATTCATCTCCCTGAGTGGCTCACTTGCCTCCTGATGACAATCTGCTAAATATCTTCAGTTAATTAGTCCGCTGTTCTTTGAAGCAAGTAAAAATGCAATGTGACAATTGTGCTAGGACTATCTTTATATAAGCTACTCAAAAGAGACAGTTCATTTTATTGAAAAGAGCTGGCAGTTTTGCAGGATGCCTCAACTTATCTTTCCCTCATCAAGAATGACTCAGATTGAACAGGACCAAAAAACCACCAAGACAGACAAACTGAAGGAAATTACGAGGTTCTTCAAGGTGCCCTCCAGAGCCCACAGTGTGACTCAGTGGATGTTGTGGGCTTCTGGTGTGCTTCAGAAAAGGGTCTGCCAGCACTTTAGTGGGAGAAAGGTCATGAATTGCACTCATCTGAGGATGAGGGGGAAACACAGTCTTAGGAGACTACGATGAACATCAGCAAGGTCTCTGGTTTGAAGAACTGAGAAATAGAGATTAAAGCAAGGCCAGTCTCTCTTGTCAATTTAAGTGTGTGTGTATATATCTAAACAGAAAGAATTAAAGGATAAACACAAGAATTTAAAAATCTTGGAAAATAAGTCAAATATGTCAGCACAACAACTTTATCCAGGACTGGCAATATGGTACAAGTGTGCAGTGAAGAACGTGAGAATAGACAGTAGGATTTGGCATTCATGGTGGGAGCTTTATTTAACATGAAAAGAAAGATGGGTTTCCATGAGCCTCACCAAGTCAGAGATGAAAGAGGTGCTTCCATCCAATAATAAAGTCATTAATTTTTCTTATCAAATATGCTGAGCCAAGACATATTCCCCAACTGGGAAAAACTAGGACCTGCCATCTCCTGGAGTGTCACTGTACAGTGGGTGAGCTGCAAACAAATCACTAAAGCCTGACAAGAGTATATCTGCTGAAGACTAATGACTGAATGATCAGAAATCCAATCCTCTCTTTGGCAGCCCTCTGTACTGCCAAAAAACTGATATGAAAGCTGAAGTGTATTGGCCAGGCTCATCCCTTGGTAGGTCCACAGAATTTAACAGCCTTATCAGAAATGGCTTTTGTCCAACACGTCTGTGACAGTCAAAAGTAGGCATGGTCTACAATAAACTTTGGCTTAAACACTGAATGAAGATCATCTAGAGTGCCTGCAACTAAAATTAAACATGAAGACTATCAGCTTCAGTGAGTGCAAAAAAAAGACCTCAGTCAGAAAGAGAAAGGAAAAGCGTTAGGAAAAGTAACTTGTGAGCCATCCTTCATCTTCTGGATGGCAGTACTGGTTTAACCACAGCATTGGTTCTTTCCAATTCTATGCTACAGCATTAGTAACAGAGTTGCTGGCTCCCATGTACACATTTCTTTGCATCGTATAACACAGAGTCCAGTCTCCATATTCTCCAAGCATATGGAAAGCTAACTTTACATAGTGGATATTTTATTTTAAAGAGAGTTCTGCTTGAACCTTCTCTTTCCATGCAAAGTGGCTGTCTTGGGTTGCAATATGTAACCAAAAATTTTATTCTATTTCATCTGTTGAAACCGGTTGAAAGATATTTTCATCTCTTGTAACTCCAGGGGGAAAGAGGGCGGGTGCCTTCTGTTAATGGGTCAATCGTTAAAACCAGATGGGGCAGTGCTTCCTTATCTCATCCTCCACCCATCCTCCTCCAAGGGGATATCACCTGGGAATGAGCCATTAAGGCTCTTCTTGTGACCGATAACATTACATCACCCCACTGGGGAAGGCT
>WEIT01025466.1:179873-225956 GCA_013389985.1 Dryoscopus gambensis | reverse complement strand
TTGTAATTATTCTTAGTAAAGAACTGGTATTCCTATCCCTACATCTTTGCTTGAAAGCTCCATGATTTCAAAATTATAGCAATTTGGAGGTGGGGGGTTTACATTCTCTATTCCAAGGGAGGCTCTGATTTCCCCTGGCAGTCACCTGTCTTCTAAACCAAGACAGTGGCCTAAAAAGGTAGCATAAAAGCAACCTAGAGACTGGTTTTATTTGCTTTGTAATGCAGGCATTTTTGCATGTACTAACCTCTTTATGTATTCCCAAGCTCAAGCAACGGAGTCTAAGAGAACACCCTGTTGTAGACTAAGATGTGCTCATCCAAGAGCACCAGCTCTTCTGGGTCTGTATCTGGGAAATGTAAAGGGCCCATTTGCACCAAGGGATCCAGGCACTATGCTATAAGCTGAGGAAAATGAAAGCAAACATTTGTTAGCAGGTGGTGAGGGAACCTCACTCATTCCTTCCCCTAGAAGCTGTGTCTACCTTCCTATTCTATGGTCTCTACAACACATGTATGGAAGTCTGAAGTCTTCACTGTTCCCTGCCCCAGACTTATAGACCCTGGGGGTCCCAGATTCACAGGAAAAAGGACTCTGAATATGTGGCAAGGCAGCAGCTGAAGCTGATTAAATTGTTTGTCCTCTCAGTGCTGCAGTAATTTCCCAACTGATTCTGAACTCCAGAAGAAATTACAAGGATGGAAGGGAGGAGGGAAATTAGAGGGAACTATGACTTCATCATTCAGCAAGAGTTTGTGAGAAAGCAGGTTATGTTGGGGGACCACCAAACGCGACGTCTTTCATTGCCCCACCTCCCACAATGCAAAGGTGCAGTGTTACCTCTTCTCCCACCGCCCCCATCTCATCTACCCCCAGACAAAGTATTCCCGAGCTCACCATATAATGCAGTTTTTCATGGCATGCCTGCTTATCAGGACTCTGAAACTATGTGAGACATGCATGCAGACAATGGGCCTGTCTCTCAGCCACAGAGGGCTCTGAAGGGATCCCTTTCAGCACTCACAGATTGCTCTGTGTTCCCTTAATTGACAGACCCGGCCAAGTCTGACAGCAGTGGCGTGCAGCTGGTGCAAGCTACTCTGTCTCAGGTAGGCCACCTTTCAGCAGGGAAATTGCTTTTGATTGGCTTTATTGGAAGTAGCTTCTCCTATTCTGCTGGCAAAATACTCTTGTCTTTAATGGCTGACAGTTTAGGACCAAACTCTCCCAGAACGTTACTTCTTTTCCCCATAGGCCTAAATAAGCTATCTTGAACAGGACTGGACCTCAGCCATAAGGTACAACCTTATTTGGTCAGAACTGCTAAGGTCCCAAGATTTTCTGGAGCCTACTTTATCTTATCTCTCAAATCTCCAAGATTTGGCTATGGCCTGAAAAAATTAAGATCACAAAGCAAGATCAGAAGAGCTGACAAATACTAAGAGAAAGTTCTTGACTTTAGTCCATGCTCTAGACCTTCTGAGAGTCTAGGCTGCCACTTTCAAGAAGGCCTGCAGAAGTTGGTGAAGGATAAACATCAAGTTCCACTCAGATTATTGTCAGCCTTGGGTATCTGTGACATCAATTATTTACAAAAAGTCATTAGTGTGCAAACGAGCATTTCTTGGGAGAGTGGGAAGGAAGGGTGGGGAAATAAATTGTAAGAAGAGAGTGACGAGACTGGTATGCTCTTGTTTAAGTTGTTAGTCTGAACCTGGCTATCCTGTCCTTCACTCTCTGCCATGCTAGATGAGGCTGTACAGACTAAGCCCATACTTCATGGGCTGCCAAATGCAGTCCTAGTTCTTTTCTGCTTTCGAGAACTGAATTAGGCTTCAGTTTTATCAAAGGAAAGTGGAAAAGTAATCTCCAATGCCTTCCATAGCTTTTTCTTTTCCAAAGTTCTGTTGGCCTTAAGATTTTTTTTTTCAGTTATTTCTATTTTTTATATATATTTGCAGTCAGCTTTGCATTTTATTATAGCACTTCTGACAGTCTTTGCTTAACAACAGATAGAATCAGGTTCAATCTTTAGGGGTCATTCGTAAAGACCACTTTGAGAACCTACTCAGAAACCTGGGAAAATTAAATTACCTTGGCACTCAATGAGCTATGGTTCTCCAGAAATGATTACTTCAGTGACTTAACAAAACAGTTCTTCAATGAAAGGAGCAAAGAAAGAGAAATTGAAAGAAAAAACATGAGTTCAAATAATTATCAACTGCACCTTTCTCAAAGTACAGCAAGAAGGATTTAAAGCTCTCCACTCAGATTTCCTGGTGCAGAACAGCTGGGACAGTGAGCAGCTTCCTACTCCCTGCAGTAACATACAATCTAGCATGTCTGTGCCAAGTCCGTTCCTGTTTTTTGAGGCTCCATCCTTCCATCTCCTTCTAGGAAACACTTCTTCTCTTCAGGTATCAAACTACTAGAAAAGGGATCTCTCAGGCCCTGCCTGCTCAGGAGATGGAGGGGCTCCAGAGGAAGGTACAGGTGCTGCTGCAGTAGACTCCTTGCTTAAGAGTTATTTCCTACTTTTGCCAGCTGTGCCACCTCAGCTGAAGCCTTTACAAGTAGTGAACACACGTGAGGACCAAGGGGACTGACACCCACCATCAGATACCATGATTGCAGGTTTATCAGCCTCACCCTGTCCAGTTCTTAGCCTAAACACCAAAGCAAAAGGGAAGCTTGTTATATGATCAAAGCACTGAGCCAGATGTGGGGAATCTGCATTCTCTTTTAACAGTGCCTTAAGATGCTCTAACTTTCTTTTCAAAAATTCCAGACGTTTCCCTGAAAAGTACAGACCACATTTTCTACAGGACTTAAAAGTTTCTGGTGCTGCTTCTCAGCTATGTAGGTTATTTCAAAACAGTGGTGTTTAATCCTATATATATTATTGATACAGAGATAATAGAAATCTCTTGCAGAAAACCCAGAGATTAACTGTAAGAAATATCACCGTGTTATGCAAAACATCATCACAAGTTGTTCCTATAAACATCACCTATCAACACCTGGCACTATAGGATCTGGGCATTTTCTATGTGACACCAGTGAAATCCTTCTCTCGCTCTCTTCTGCATACATCTGTGTAGGAGATATTGCTTCTTATTGCTTGCTGATTTGTATTATGCTGGTCTGTACTTCTGTGTGTTTAATGTCATCTGAAGCTGTTTCTTAAACAGAAAGAGATGTAGAATCACAGGGAAGTATTTTTCACACAAGACTGTATTGTAGGATTTCCTAAAAATGCTCAGAAATTGGATTTGTTTTCTTTCTGAAGTCTGTTCTCCTTTCCAAGAAAAGATCTGCTGCATCCCACCTCTACAATGTTATGTTCCTATAAGCTGCAATATACTAGTTGCCAGCTGAAAAATCTGACCTTTAAAGTAGGTAAGTCTTATACCTTAGGAACAAATCACTATGACTGAGATCCTCTTGTCTGAAGACAGTGTCAATCAGACACTGACAGGGCAGGCTACAGGCTCTATTGCACACTGTGGAAGCACAGGGCAAATGGTAGGGTTCCCACCCTAACCTCCAGGGAATTTAGTTGTGCGTGCACTACATGATACAGGAGGACACGTCTGTTTCTGTTAGGCATAAACTGTTGAGTTTGATTTTCCATTGTTTCAAGCAGAGAAGAATTTAGACTTTTTGCTAGGTGAACTGACACGCGACAGGCTAGCACAGAAAACAGAGGCATACCTACACTATGACAAACATTATCCTGATACTTAACATCACCCTTTTGGCAACCACAGGTTTGTATTTTGATTTATAACCTAGTGATCTTTTCCAGCTTTTATAACTCTTCTAGTACATGACAACACATGCTGTCCAGCTAGGGCCCTTTCTCTAGGGCTGTTGGGACAAACAAGAAAAGAGTGGCCAGAGAAGCACTGAGAAAGACACAACAGTGGCACAAATTCCCATTCAAGATGGGTCAATCTGCAAGGCTTTTTTGGTCCATGTGAAACCTCTTCACTGAGAAAGTCTCCAAGCCAAAGGAGAGAGGCCTAGAGGGAGGGAAGACTAAGAGGCCCTGAGGGCAGCCAGCAAAAAAAGGTTTCTGACTGTGCTAGATGACACCTGGATAAATAGGGAACACTGTTGTCCCCTGATGCTAGCTGGGTTAGGGAGGTGACCAGCCACTAAGGGTCTGAAAGGCCTTCAAGTTACTGTACTGGCAAGTCCAACATCTTCACCATGACTGCTCCAGTGGGAGGCTGGAGTAACCGTTCAAGGTACTATGACATGTCAAGTAACTATGCTCATCGCCTGATGTCAGGTTGCGCTAAGATCCCAGTGCTGGCTAGCCCAGGCAGGGGCAAGAGGTCCAGGGGACATGGCTCATGAGCAGAGACTCTGGGCCTCTCCCAGTCACTGGGAGAAGAGAAAAGGAAAGGCTATGAAGGAACACGGGGGTGTGGTAGGGAAGAGAGATGTTACAGGGCTACATGTAATAACTGCCATGGGGACAAGCACATAGTCAGGGCTCGCAAGCAACCCTTAAAAGGTAACGTCAGTCATTTTCACTGGTGGGGGAGGCGAGGAAGAGAACCAGGAGAGTAGCTCAGCTGCAGCAAAGCCACACAAAGTTGGTCTGTTCGGCTGCCTTTGTGGCACTGTTGTATTTATTGAAGGCAGCAGCAGTTTGTTCTGTCCTTTCAGTTACTGTACGGGACCCGATCAGGGTGCAGATGGGACTACAAAGCAGCCCTTGTTGTCAGTAATGTGACTCACATGTCAGGCTCTTATTTGCTGTCAGTGGCTTTATTAAAGTCTACAGTTTCAGACCCTAGACCCTTGCCTATTGTATCCCCTGGCCCCAGAAATTCTCTTAGGGAACACTCACAATTACCAACTCTCTCACAAGAGCACACAAACACACTGAGCTGGCAGAGCAACTGCATACTCAGGGCTGATGCCCAGGCTAAAGCCAAGCTGGGGCACTTCTCATCTTTAAAGCTAACACATGTGCAGAAATGGACAGGACAGAGAAGAGGCCATGTCTGGCACAGGATCTCTCCCTCTAAGATCATCTGGTAATATACACATTTCACTGACATACATTTATTTATATGTTCTGCACTTAAAAATACACTAATACTTGCACTCATGCTCACATATGCATTCATGGCTATGCTCTCCTATGTTCACATACACATTCACATCCCTGCTCCACTCACACGTTTGTTTGTGCAATCACACGTGTGTACCAATATCAATACACAGATGGGCTGAACCTTTGCACAGTGCACACCACACAGAGTCACATCAACAAGACCCCACACGTACTCACAGCCTCAGTGTCACACAGGCAGGTACACTTACTCTCACCACTGCATTCTCACGCTCAGCTACACACAACCCACAGATCGTAGTCTCACCCTTATGTATGCGTTCTCACAGACTCAGCACGCACTGGTGTGGCTGCACAGTCACTGCTCCACACAGATGAGAATTTCCACAAAGGCACTCACATCCCTTCACTTTGAGTAGAACAAAATTCCAATTTCAGAAAATCAACTGAAGTTAAAGGCTTATTTCCTAGGCAAGTATTCCTGTAAAGGCTCAGGCTCTGACCTCTATATAAATGAAGAGCAATTTCTCTGACTTTACTGTACACTAGTGTTGCTGAGAATAGAATTCTTACTTCCTTCTGACACGAAGTTATCCTTCAGTGTCATGGTTTTTCCTCACCACCAAAGGATTCTCTTTCTAACCTTAAACTAGAAAGCAGGATACTTGCCTTGCAGGATACCAGCCCTGCTGCAGTGCACAGTCGGTCCCCCCCAAATCAGCCAACTAAGAAGAAATCATGAAACAGGCTATCAAGATTACTAAAACCTGTTAGAGTAAGAATGGAATGAAAAAAGGACATAAGCAGCCAAGATCTTTCATAAAGAGAAAAACACAACAAACCAGAAATTCGAAACCAAAACCACACAAGTTTGAGAATGAGAATGCAAATGCTATGATAACAAAGGAAGACTGGCTTGAACATCCTATGGTGTCAGTGAAAGTCCTTGAACAGACTTCTCAGTTGGATTGGACGTGGTGTGACACTGTCTCTGTTCGAGAGTCACTTCAACAGCAACAAAATAATTACCACAGATACACATGCTATGCACTCCAAGTCAGAAAAGTCATACAAGCCCAAGCTTATTCTCGTTTCTGTTCAAAAAGAACTTATACCTATGCATATGAGCAAGCTAACTTCAATGAGAACCAATTCCATAATCCCCTGCATAAGCCCCTCTACTATAAAATGACCATGAGATAAATACCCTTTTCTCCAGGTCACAAAACAGTCCTACTGAGTCCCCTTTGAGTGACATAGGCATAAAACAAGCCTCCATTCTACACAAGCCTCAATTTCACATAACCATGAAAAAACTTGTGGGCTCTGATCTGCAATGGCAAACCTGACCATCTGTGGGCTTTAGGGATCTTGGACACCACAGAAAGATTGTGATGTTGAAGCACTGGATTCTTCACACTCCAGCACAAACCATGTTAGCCAGCCACTTAAACAGATCTGAATGATTCACTAGCTTTGGTACTTTTTATTGCCTGCTGTTAAAATTCTGTGTTGTTTGTGTAGTGGTGTGTGCTGATACATATAGCTGTCCTAAAGAGAGGCGAATCTGTATGATCAGGTGATGTCAGAAATGCCTTAGACATGAACCACAGAATCACAGAATATGCTGAGTTGGAAGGGACCTACAAGGATCATCAAGTCCAACTATTAGCCCTGCACAGGACATCCCCAAGAGTCACACCATGTGCCTGAAAGCATTGTCCAAACACTTCCTGAACTCTGGCTGGCTGGTGCTGTGACCACCTCCCAGGGGAGCCTGTTCCAGTGCCTGACCACCCTCTGGGTAAAAAAACCTTCTCCTGATATCCAGCCTAACTCTCCCCTGATTCAGCTTCACGCTGTTTCCTTGAGTCCTGTCACTGGTCATGAGAGTGAAGAGATCAATACCTGCCCCTCCACTTCCCCTCATGAGGATGTTGGAGACTACAACGAGGTCTCCCCTCAGTCTCCTCTTCTCCAGGCTGATCAAACCAAGTGGCCTCAGCTGCTCCTCATACATCGTGCCTTATAGACCCTTCACCATTCTCATGGCTGTCCTTTGGACACTCTCTAGTAGCTTAAATTTTTTTATATTGTGGTGCTCAAAACTACCCCCAGCACTCGAAGTGAGGCTGCCCCAGTGCAGAGCAGAGCAGGACAATCCCCTCCCTTGCCTGGCTGTCCGGAGATGCCCCCCAGGACACGGTTGGTCCTTGTGGCTGCCAGGGCATTGCTGACTCATTCAGCTTGCCATTGACCAGGACCCCCAGGTCCCCTTGCAGAGAGCTGTTCTCCTGCCTCTCCTTCCCCAGCCTGTACACACAACCAGGGTTGCCCTGCCCTAGGTGCAGAATCTGGCACTTGCTCTTGTTATACTTCATACGATTGGTGATTGCCCCAATTAGTAATTGTCGAGGTCTCTCTGAAGGGCCTCTCTGCCCTCGGGGGAGTCAACAGTTCCTCCAATTTTAGTATTGTTGGCAAATGTACTACTCCTTCAAGTCCTGTGTCCAAGTTGTAGATGAAGATGCACAGGACCTGAGATGGAGCCCTGTGGAACCCCACTAGTGACAGGTCACCAGCCTAATGTCACCCCATTAACTATAATTCTGTGCCCAACCTGTCACATAAAATGATTTTTCAGCTGTATGCTGGACATTTTTTCCAGAAGGATACTTAAAATTTGCCCATTAATACTACAACTCTCATTATTGTTTCAACTTTAATCTCATAAAAGAAATCCTTTCACTGCAGAAGTCACATAGGTTATTTCAAACCAAAATATTCTGTATTTACAACTCTGGAAATACATATGAAGAAAACAAGTCCAGAAGAACACGTATATCGATTAGTAAGGGCTCTGGACCCACACAGATTTATTTCTGCAATTTATTTTATATGTCCAGGCAATTATTTTGAAATCAAGCTAAACACATTAAAAAAAAAAATCTTTTCAGGATTGAAGGCAATAAATATATACCAAGGACCTGATTTTTCAGAAAAGGTCTGCTTCTTAAAGAATCCAAGTCTGAGTTTCTAAGCAATACAGGCAATTTCTTGTTCCAGAAATAAACCCTGAAATAGGAAATACAGAGAAAACAGAACTGTACCAAAATACAAGATGAACAACTTTTGGGTGCTACATGCCTATTTTTGCTATTTAATATCATATGGAGTGAACCACACATTACATTATTATAAAACACAAGGATTCTTTAAATCATGTAAATAAAGAAATCCATCTATATATTTGACTTATATATGTGTATTTATTTGATTTCATTCAGACAATACACAGGCTGATATTTCTGTTTCTTTTTGGAATTCTGCGTACTTCAGAACAGCCCTACTTGTCACAGGGAAAGCTGCATGGGAGTGTCTGGACTAGAAGGAATGGCTCTGTATTTGTGACAACATTAAGGAAAGTGCTTGTAATGGGAGATCAAGGCTGGCAATAAGTGCAAAATATCAACTAAAGCAATACAGATGTACAATTGCACTCTTCCTATTAGAGGGTCTCAATCTGCTTTACAAATTATTCTTGTTCTGCATTTGTTGCATGCGATGGTAGCCCAAGTGAACTTGATCAGTATCTCACCAAGATGGGCATAACAACGACGCTTCCCCTACACTCTATATCCCTGAGGCTATAATCTGATCATGCTGGAAGCTGCTTAAAAACTGTAGTATATTTAAACATAGTAGATCCTGAGATGCTGCATGTTTACTCCCTTACTGGCATGCTTTTATCCCCAGTTAAATAATTTGATTACATGCTTCTTAGGAAGGGCCTTTTAAGATCACTTTGACCCTACTTAGCTGACTTTCATAATAGTTTGGTTGCAATTTCAAGCTCTTGACTATGCAGATTTTATTCAGGTAATACCAGATTATAAGAGGAGCTAAAAACAGAGTATGAAGGCAGAGCCTCTAGATGATCCAAGACAGATATATGCAGCCCACACAGCCACTAGGTTTTACAACCATCATGTCTCTGACCTGGAAACTTGCTGCACCTTTCTGCTATGCTATTGCACAGTTGGCCTTCCCAGCCTACCTGTTAGTAGAGCTGCCCTCCTTCCTACCTCTCCACTGCTTTTTCTTTCTTAAACACAGCAATCAGAAGCTACTTGTATTCCCTCTCAAGCACCTTCACTGCTACCTGTACTCAGTATCTTCTATTTTAGGCAAGAAAAGAGAGCCCCACCTCTTAACCACCTCTATTCCCATACCCACTGTTAATTGGATCTCCAAATCTGCATTCTTGTGCCCCTCACACGTTTTATGAAGGAATGGAGGTCCTTATAGATGTCCCTTGCTTGTTTAATTGGTCTTCATCACAAGTCCATCTACAAGATCCTTTATAAAGACATTTTCAAAAAAAACTTCATCCCATTTGTTTGTGCTGCTACTGCTACTTCAGACAAATCTCCATACATTCCCTAAGCCATCTCTCATTCTCATCACCTGTTGTCTTTTATCTTACAGTTCCTCTCTGAATCTATAGAGCAAAGACTGCCTTTTCTTCTCTGTTTTCAGCAGCTATTCAAGCAAAACACCAAGAGCTTAGGGAATCACCTTAGAAATAAGGATCTTACCATTGGTTTCTGACTCTGCTCTTTCACCTGGTAACCTTTGCCTCTCTCTCTAGTAATGGTTCTGCTTACCTCCACAAGCATGTGTCACACATGCAAAGCATAACAAATTAAAGATCATGTCCCACAGGTCTGATCCAGTGTACACTCAAGTAAAATTCCCACTACCATCGAAGAACACCCCAGTGTGTGATTTAACCCCAACAATTACACTCAGATTATTACTCAAGAGAATCAAGTTGCTTATTTGGGTTCTTATACCTCCACTATCACCATGTAGTCAAACCAGACCAGCTGACTACAGATGCACATCTCTACTGGTATACCTCAAAACTCCTTGGGGTAACTATCTGACCATCTCTTGTGGTAAATGAGCAAAACATTAAAGGTCATCAGCCTGTTATAACCTCTACTAAAAAGCTCCCTCCATCTTCTAGCTCAGGAATTAAAATTTCCAAGACTGAACACTGGCAGCTGACAACACATCCTCAGTATGGCATTATATCAGCTGCATTAAATTGTGTTTGTGGAAGTGCAAGAACTGCAGGATATTGAAGTGACTGGGAAAATGTAACAGCATTTCCCCTAATTCAGGCACATGGCCCAATCCTGTAGATATTTCGCCTTAAGGGTTTTTATCTACTGACATGGCTTAGAACTGTGCTGGCTCTCTCTTCAACTTTCTATCTGCTGGCTCTGCTTGCTAGATAAATAGCTTTGCTCATACAGAAAAACCTGCACTAATAAAAACATAGACAGCCAGAAATCTGCTGCCAACAAGCAAAATATCCTATATTTCACTGCTCTGCCATGGGAGAGTCATATCTCACTGAACAAATATTCATTCCTAAACACTGTGCTAATGCATAAAAGAGTCTCCAACATATCTTGGAAAATTTATGGAAAAACAACGCAGTCCAAGCTTCAGATTCTCTGTGCTTTGTTTTGCCTCTCCTCTTTCCTGCCCATACACTTGAGATCATTTGAAGAGAAGATGATTTTAGATTTTTCCATGTGCTTTTGTTCTTTAACTCTTCCCTCTCTACAAATAGGTCAAGTGGATCAGTGCTTTGGCTTGGGGTTTTGTTGTTGTGGTTTTTATTTTTAGTGTTTTGTTGAGGTTTTTTTTATTTGTTTGTTTTGTTGGTTTGGGGTTTTTTTAGCCAAGTTGAAACAGAAGCACTGGCTTCTCTGCTGTCAATTATAACGATTTGACCATGTCACAATCTTCTTAGATTGCTAGAGTTCTAAAGCATGGAATCATCTTTTGTTTGTTTTGCATTCATATGTTGTCTAGCATAGCACCACCTTGATAGGTAATACGGATCCTTGGCATTCCAGCAATACGAATATATACTGGCAAGTGAGGCTTGCAGCAGTAAATGTGTGGTTTCCCTGATTTAAGTCAGCCAAATCAGAATTAAGTTATTTGTCTACAAGTCACGCTTGGACTTAAAGCTCTCTGGGACTGTATTTTGTGACTGCCAGGCCCTTAAGCACAAGAACATCCCCCAGTATAAATGAATACTTGGAAACAATTCAGCTTCTGGATTGTCAAGAATCAAGAGGCTACCTCTATCAAATAAATAAAGAAGCCATACCCTTACATAATTTTTATAGCTTGGGGCAAGCACAAACTTTTTCTTTAGCATGACTAAGTTGCAAGGCAACTATCTTACTAAATTTCTTTTCTGATTCGTAACAAATGGGGAATTCTTCCCTCCTTGCTCACAAAAACATTTGTGTAGTGCTATTGCAAACTCTTAAACAGCTTCCACCTTCTAGGCCAACAGAACCTACATTTCTTAAGAAGAGTCTCACAGTATTTACTGACAACACAGTCATATGTTTGCATTTGCTCTCTTAATTCAGGATGGTTGTGTGCTTTGAGATCCTTCAGAATGGCAGGCACGATTGGTAATGTAATTAGTTATTATATGATGACAGCATTTTTGGAAAGATACTGACTCAAACATTGCTTGCTTTGGGTTCACGATCTGGAAAGCATGAGCAAAGAAAGCAAGTAAAACATTTCTTGAAAAGCAAGTGTTACTATTCTATCACTTTCAAAACTCAAGCTCCTGGCTGTGTAGAGCTTTGGTAAGTGTCATTATTGTAAATAAAAACTTACGGGGGAAAAAAAGTTTGAACAGGATTGCTTGGTATCTAAAAAAAAAGAAGGAATATTACACTGCCAAGAGTAGAAAAGGACATACACTGCTTACCTGTACCTCAGCTCCTCTCTGGGGCCCTGCAAAGTTCACACTCACCTGAACATAGCAGTCAGGGACAGCGGTATAACACAGCTTCTCTGGAACTCATCCTCAGCTCACCTCAGTCTCTGTATGCAGCTGAAAGTTATATAATTTGGGCAACATTAAGAAGGTTGATTCTAGCTTCATTAGCTACGTGCATAGTAAACAGGATAGAGACCAATCTTGGACACATTAAAAGTAATATCAAAAATCACTGGGAAAGAATCAAAAAGTTCCTTTTCATGATTCGGGTTTTCTAGTTGGAGTTAAAGATGAAAATCAAGTTCTCTTCCAGTTCCAAACGTAATTCCACTAAGAAACATGTTTCACATCAACAAACGCTAATAGAAAATGTTCCCCACTGCTCACATGAAACTGTTATGCAGATGAAACATGTTTCCTGCCAGTAACAATGAGTTACCTGCAGTTAAAACAGCAGCTAATCAGCTTTATTCACCATTAACGTGAAATGAACATGATGCTAAGTCTACAAAATGCTGGCTCAAAGCAGCCACGGTGGTAAGTTGGCTATACCAAGTGAGAGGTCCTTACCACGTTCTCTAAGCGCTGCATAACCACAAGTAACCACAATGCTTTGTTACACTAAGGCGTCACTGTTGGAAGATGCTTATTCATAGTATCAGGTAGAAAAATAATTATCTGTGGTTTTCACTTGCCCTCCAACTTAAAATGCATTTTCTTTTATTTTACCTTCAAGTAACACCAGCTGCTCACAGGGCTGCCCTATCCAGAATATGCTGGTGACCAACAGCCTCTCCCATTTAATCCTGACTACCTACTTGAAAACAAAGTGGAAGTCACTTCACTCCCCAAAAGTGAACAAGCAAGTTAATGTCCAGTTCAGGTTCTTAATTCAGCATTTTGATCCAAAATTCATGTACATCAGGTGGCATTTTTCAAGAAAGATGACATTTAATCACATAAATTCACTGTAGGCATCCTCTGTAAAATCTAACTCCAGTGTCCCAAGTTCCTTACTATGGCCATTCATGTCACAAATGTAATTAGCAGCACTGGAACAGGTCATGATCTGAAAAGCCAATACCACAATATTCAATATTGAATTAAAAATAGGGAGACTTGCAGTTGTTCCTTCAACTCCTCCAAGCACAATGGCTCCCACCATGTTCTCCAGCTGCTATTCCCATGTGCTGGCTCACACCCCCTGGCTAGAATAAAACATATACAAGCCTAGAGAGGCACAGATATAACCAACAGCACATACTGTTTATGGACCATTCTTGACTTTTACTCAGCAATGTTCTACACACAATTTGTTATAAAAGCACAAGGATCTTTTAGCCTCAAAGCAGCATTAGGTACTTTCTATTGCAAAGAGCTGTATGTACCAGACCAGAACTATCAGCTAGCAGAAATCAGCCTCAGCTCCCCTTGAATACATAGAAATTAAATTATTTATTCACCACTCAAGGTGTGAAATCACTCGTTTTTCGAAAACAAAATTTTCAATTCTCTGTAGCCAAATCACTGAATACACAGATTATCCATACCAGGGCACTCTGGTGTCAGTAGATCCAAATGTCTTATTCCTAATTTTGAAGAAAGAAAAAATGTTTGGTCTGTGGTAAAGACTAGTGTTCCCTGTTAGGAACAAAATTAAAGAGATATTGACAGAGAGCTGGATATCTGCTGAATTCTGCAAAATCAAATAAGGCTAGAACAAGCAGATTCAAGTCTGGTGACAATGTGAGTATAGCGTATAATGCTGGTAGGTTGCGATTTGAGGTATGCTTAGGGACAGCAGGATCTGAAAAAAAACCCCATATTTACTCTGACCGCTGTCAGACCTGTAGAGAAAAGCCAAAGTCTGATACCACTAGATGAGAATGCCAAATTCTGGGTTTCTAAGCTGTCATCAAAAATAGGATTAGAGTTGGGGACAGAGTCTGGAACAAGAGAGATTAGAGGCGCAAATTAATTGTCTAAATCTTTAAGACTCACAAAACTAGATGAAAGTTAATGTTGCTATAGTCAAATATTTGTTCTTTATTTTTCACTGATGGGAAGAATCTGGGCAGAGGTCAAATCAGGGTTAGGATTACAATTAGGCTCTAGTTTAGCATTCCAGAAACGAGGCTCTGCTGAATAATTTTTGTTGCTCAATTCTGCCAAACCTGCTCAGGGATAAGTAGATTAAAATGTATCATTTTTAATTGTCAGACAGAATGGGGTTACTGAGCCATGATCAACGCTGGAGCCGGAATGGCATCATTGCTTGAGGTAAGATAAGTGGTAAAATCAGTATCAGCATATTTAAACATCTTCTGATTAACTTTTGGACATAGCTGGATTTCTAGGCCATCATTCATGCCAGGAATAAAGTGAGGACTAAAACTAAGATTTAACATACAGTTCTGTGCAGTCAGATTTACTGATGAATTTTGTCCAGCCTGCAACAGGATTGCAGCTTGCCTCAGTGGATTTGAGTTTTTTGTAGTTAATGTTCACAGATCAACAGGTTCTTTAGCCATAAATGATACTGCAAGTAGTCCACATTTAGGGCTTGGCACAGGAGGCTCTGCAGCATCATATTTCCATTGCAGAACTCTACCAGGTCCTCAGTGGTAAAATAAGAGGCTGATAGGTGCAAACACCTTTAATTTCTCAGCAGCACCTGTATTACAATGATCAGTAAGGTTAGGGCTTGGCTTTGTGGCAGGATTCACAATGGGAGGTTTTGGTGCTTATTTGTCTGGTCCTTGAAGAAAAGTTAAGGATAGCTGTCAGAATGTTTAAATATGTTATGCTGAATTATTAGGTAGCCATGGATACCATAGCTCTGGACAACCCTAGGGTTAGAGATGGCATTACGGTTTGGATCTAGAGTTGAATGCCATGCAGATACAAGTCTATTGCTACATTTCCCTAGATTTATAGATAAAAAGAAGAGCCAGTGTGAGTAAATTCATACACCTCATCCCTAAATTTCAGATGCAACTGAATTCTCAAACTATCATAAAATCATTTAGGTTGGAGAAGACCTTTAAGACCATCAAGTCCTGCCTACTGTTTTAGTGTTTGGAAAAGCTCGAATAGAGGACTTTGGACAGGCAGCTGTGCAAAACAAGTCTTGTGACAGGAGCGTCAGTGGTCTCCTGCTTCAATATGTTTAGTCTAAGAAAGTGAGTGGCGATGTCAGAAGATCTGACTATTTAAGCCTAATTTCCAAGCCACGAGGGCTATGAAAACCACTACAGTAAGTTTCACGTGGATTACTGTTTGGGATAGGGTGCTCAGCAGTGCACAGGAAAATATTAAATTCTGCCCTGTCTGTTGTAGCAATTTCACAGTGAAATACAGAAATCTGCCTTAAAAACACAAACAAAACAAACTGCCTTTTGCTGCTCCCAGTGCCAATCATTTTGTTGTATTTGCTAAGATTTGTACCATTTTCTTTGGAGATGCATTTATGTTTACCCATTTCGTCTCCACCTTCGCAATCACTTCACAAAGCCACTGCTCTTTACAAGATAAGCGTATGTTTGTGCCTCTATATTCTCTTCTTCAGTGTACAATTGTTGCATTTGACACTTTGTGGAGGTCTTGTGAAGGTTTCACACATTTCACTCTGATGAGGATTAGGGGACAGATCTATGCAGGGATCAGTAACAGTCTGGCTTACCGCAAGAGTAGACCTCGTCTTGTTGAGAGATGGAACTCATTATTATCTCACAGCCTAAGCTTTGCTGGTTTTCAGGTTAGGCTTTTCTTCCTGAGCAACTTGGAAGTGATGCAGTATTTTATGGGATTGCAAGTTAGGGCAGGTTTAGGGTCCGAGCCGAGCGCAGGCGCTCCTTCGGCTGAGCCGCGCTAGGCACACCGTACCTGGCTGTGGGCGGGAAACCCCGATGGACAGCGGGCTGCTTGCCTCCGAGCGGACAGCGTGCCAACCTGCCGCACCCCAAGGATCNGGCTGCGCGCGGGGGGCGACGCTCTCCCACCAGGAGCCCTGCTCAGAAAGGGCCACGGAACCCCCCAACTGCCTGCGCTGCCCCCTCCCCCTCACTGCTAAAATAGCAAGTTTGTATGCAAACCCCAGCTGGCCCCATTTCACCAGATGCACATTCATTTCTATTCCTTTTCATTCTTCACAGAACATGTTATAATCTTTGATCATCATTTGTTTAAATTGTATAAGTAATCTGCCCGGTTTTAATAGGATTTTTCTATGAATCGGCAACAAACCATGAAATGTGATATTTTCACCATGACCGACCCAGGAAATTAGTCAACTTTGTCCTTGATTTACATGGGACCTGGCCAACTCCTCACGCATCGCAGTGGCAGCCGCTTACTGCCTGCTCCCCCTACATTTCACATTGCAATTCTTTTCTCTCTTTCCTTCCTCTTTATAAGCAGGGTTATATATACACCACAAATTGCCATCCATAAACAGGGCCTGAATTTAGCAATGCCTCCATGACTGCCTAAGTAGCCTAGGTTAACAAACAAGGCCCCACAAAATAGAGATTGGGAAAAAGCACCAGAGACTTATCATTATTATCATTAAATACAATACATGTGGGAGATCTTGTTTTCAGCCTCTGATTCTGAACCTTTTGAGGGCAATAACACCATTTCTTCAAGTGTTCCACAGCAGGTATAAGAACAAGCTTCCTCAAAAGAAAGCTGAGATTCTCAGTTACAATAATTCATCCTAGGAGCTGGGGCTTACATGAAAAAGTAATTGCTGCAGTACTCAAAATAAAATGACCAGAATTGTTGAGACATTCCAGGGGAAGATACAAAATAGCTGTTTGAACCAATCTATCCATCCATCTGTTTCACTTTGTTTTAAATAATGTGCGATTTCTATCCTAGCCTATATGAAAATCACTTTTATTTCATTATAATTTCAGAGTTTTGACTTGTTTTTTCATCTCATTGTTTGACAGTATGCACACATGCAAGCTTTCTACAGAAAGTGAAATTGCAAGGCAGTAATTTGGCATCAAGACTGTAATGCAAAAATGCCCAGCATGATCCTTGCGTGGGTAAAAAGTTCCTCAGCTTGGGCGCGCAAGTTCCATCCTCCCCATGAGGACAGATTTTCAGTTCCTGTTCAATTCTGCTCTGCTGGAGACTGTGGCTGTATGGAAAAAGATGACGTTCCAAATCCTCAAGCCTCATGAGCTACTTCCAGACATTGTGAAGACACTGGAAGGCAGAGTGGACAAACAGCACAGCCTGCAAGAGCCTGCTGGTAGCTATTTAAATAGGTGAGAGAAAGAAGAAAGCAGTCCTTCAGCTGCATCCCCCAGCAGCCACAGGACCGACACAGCACAGCTGTATTGAGAGAACATGGGGACACATTGCTCCTTCGGCTCAGTCTCTGCGATCCCACCCCAACAGGCATACAGTGCGCACAAATGCTAAGAATGTCAACAGCTGCAACAAGTAAATATTACCGCGCTGCAGAACATACCACAATTACATTCAGTTTTATCCTGTCTCCCCACACAAGCACAGTCTTTGTAGGCATGTTTGCACACAGCATTTGTTCTGGATTCCCCAGCGCAGTGTCTCTTAGCCATTATGGCAGCTGTATCTGTGGTCCGGTAGGTAGCTCATGCAGCACTAAGGGAGTCAGGTTTCTGGGCCACAATTTGTTCCTAAGCCACCTTCTAATATCAAATCATCCATTTCCCCCCACTGTCTATTTCAGGTTAAAATCTCTTTGCAGACAGGAGCTGTCTCACTGTATGCACATTTGTTACACAGCAGAGTAAGGACTGGCCATCAGCTGGCTCTTAGGGTGCTCCTCTTGTCCCTGAGCTTTTCTTGTCTCGCCCAAAAAAGCCACCATATTCCTCATCATCAAACTAAACCAGGAAAGCTGCTGCCCCATCCTTCCCTTGCTTGGCCTCAGCTCTTCAGGGCAGCTAGATTCTCTGTCCTGGAGGCATTTACGCCCAACTTTCCAATCCAGGCCTCCCTGCCCCCACATCCCGTGCACTCCCCAGTACGTCACCCCTCTCAACTCCCCGGCCTGTGAACAGCCCCTAAGGTTAGGTTTTATATTTCTTACCCACTGGCCCCTCCACTCCCACCAAGTCAAACTTCAACCAAACAAAAAAGAAAACAGAGGGAGAGAAAGGAAGAAAGAAAGGCCCCAAGAGGCTCCCAGTCGTTCCAATCAGGTCACTGTTTCCATACCAATTAGGACAGATGCAAAGCACATTATTAAAAATAGGTCTGCAGACCCATCTATGTTGATTATTGTCCTCCGTTTCCGTCCCCAGCCAACTCCGTTAATTAATAAAGAAACTGCCAGAGAAGGAGGGGGGGAAAGGGTGGCAGGGATTCCCCTGACTGGAGCCTCCTGTTCAGAGAGTTCAAGAGAGAAATTGGACACTTGAGCCTCTCTGCCATTTTCCATTGTGTGTGTTTTTCCTAATGAACGGTTTAGTGATGCAGGGCTGGAAGTCAGCTTTACCCCACCCCCACTAACTACCATCCATCATTAAGTGACCCAGTAAGAGGTATTTAGTACTTAACCCTCTCTAGAAGAAGTCAGATTGTTGTGTGGCTGGTTTTTCCCTCTCCAACTATCCCTTCACTTCTCATCACTTTGTCTGCTTCTGAAAACATCTCTGCATTTTTTTGGAGAGGATTGCTCTTTCATAGAGGAGCCCTAGAAAGAGACAGCAGCAGTCACCCCATAGCCAGCCTTTGTACAGAAGAGGAAGCACTCACGTAGTGGAAAAACAGGGATGAGGTCCTGGCTTTGTTGACATTGTCGAGGCCAGGATTTCACTCTCACAACTGTAAAACCATCTGCCTCTGAGAAGGCAAAGAATTTGATGGAGACATGGCCCTCTAATCTGTGCAAGGGGTATTGCTGATCAATATACACGTTGGTGATTTGCAAGAGGAGAAAGAATACATAGTCAGTAAAAGTCAAGGAGGGCTGTGAGAAACATAAGTGATAGATAATACTTGCAACAGAGAGCACGCTTGTCTCCTTCCAATTCTGCTAGCCCTGCAGGACTCTTCTCCAGCCAAAACTAATTTATCTTCATAACCCTTCCTCAAAAAGCAGGACAGTGTTATTAGTGCCATTTTGACAGTGGGGAAACTGAGTCAAGGACAAACTAACCTGACCAAATCATTAAATGAGTCAGACAGAGCTAAAAATGGAACTGTGCAGTCCAAGGTTTCTCAGCCAGTGCACCTTTGCTTTAAAGCGGAAGTTAGGGGGAGGCAGAGAGGTTAAATGAACCATTATCATAATTAGACTTGATGAAAGCAAATCTGGGGTTTGGCCCAAGATGGCAGATCACGTTTACCTTAAATGAATGTATGTCAGTGCACCTCCTAAAGTTTCTCTATTAAAATGCCCTCGTGAGCTCTGAACCTGTGAGGTAGAAGTCCCAGATATAATTTAGAGTGCAAAAGGCCCTGCATGATCTTGGTCACATCACTTATCTCGAATGACCTCTAAAGGCTCTCTCCATCTCTAAAACAAGGGCTGTCACCCCCATTTACACTGTAAGGTATTTTTTGCAGGGTCTTTCTTACTAACACACTTTTACAACACTCGTGATATTGGGAACTGCTGATACTTCTGGAAAAAGAACAGCCACAAATTGCAGCCATCTCTGCACCTCTGAGCTGACAGGCAAAACGCATTCACAAGCGCAAGCAGGAAGGAGAACTGTAAAGCATAAGCAAAACACCCACCTGCAGATGCCAGCAAGGCTGTTTCATCTGCAGACTGACTGCAATTTCCAATTAAATACCAAGTTACTTTCACACAGTCTGTTCTCTCGTTAGACTGAAGGGTTTTGTTTTCCTTTTCCTGAGTCATTCTTTACTAGAGACTTTCCACATCACATGTTTTATTTTTCACAAGGGCTCTAATGCACTGCATAATAAAAACTCATGTCACAAGTCCAGAAAATCCACTGCAGGCTTCAAAAATACACACACACAGAGCAGGGGGGCGGGGGGGGGAGACAAAAAAAAAAGAAAATATGTTTGGATAGGAAAGATGTTTGGGTTTTTTTCAGCCTAGTCATATTTATGACATTCCCCGCCCTGCAAATTGAATTGCTGGGAACATCAGATGATTGATCTAACACTGAGGTGCGATAACATGCTTTCCTACACAACAGAACTGAACTTCTACTGTACTATCAGGTCTACTATCATGGAGGAAAAAGACCACAAACACAGAATCACTTAGTCTAATATCCCCACTTCTGTAAGGATTACTAATAACTCAGGATGCTATTAATTAACAGCCAGCATAAATATACTTCAAGTTTGCCAGAGAAGTAAAAAAACATATATTATGGGAAATAAGGCAGTCCTAGAAATACAGAGCATCACTAAGATGCCCATAGAGGCAAAAGAGGTCTGGGAACTAACTGCTGCAACGGGCTGTATACTGGAAGTGAAATCCCCCTGTGTATGATGAGAAACTTCTGTATACACAGATAAAGGAAACAAAAGCTGCAGGAGTTGGCTATGTGGCAAGAAGTAGTCTTTTCTTCCTACTGTACTAGGAACACTGTATTTTCAAAATTTTGGTTTCTTCAGAGTACAAAATACGTGTGAGACTGGGTACTACATCTTCAATAAGTATATTGTAAATGTGCCAGCTTTGCCTGCACACCTGTGACTGAACCAGAGATACCTAGAACTAGAAATAGGACCTATATTCTTCACAGGGCCAGTACAAAGAGTAAAAAAAAAAAAACCTCTAACACAGAGAGGCCACAGAAACACGGACTCAGAAACAGAAACATGCCAGCATTCAGCAAGTACCTTTTGCTCCTCCAAACCTTTGAATGGGGACACTGGGAACAAAGAACATACCTGACCTCCTCCCATCATCATGGCTTGTTTTATCATGCCAGTGGAGAGAATACCCTTTTTCTTTCTCTCCTTCCTATGAGTAGAGCCCTTATACTGTGATTACAAGGGACACACATTGACTTTTTGCTGGCTGTCCACAAGAAGCAGGACTACCAGGACCTCTTCTTCCTTGGGAAAACTTTGTCTTTTGTGTCAGTTTTCCTGAAGCTGAGGCTCAGTGTAACCAAAATATGACCTCAAATGAGTCAATGGGACACCCCATCAGCTGGGAAAATGGCACCATCCTGCCTCACATTTATCTTGTGGAGCCAATTTCAGAGGCACTTCATTTCTGAAGCACTTTTAGGTCTTGGTACAATTTACGTAGGGCACACTCTGCTCTCCAGCTAAGCAAACATTGTTTTGTTTTCTTTAGCCCTTGAGAGCTCTTGCCTTCAGCATCCCCCCAAGGGGAAAGGAGTTGAGCCTCTTGTGTCGGATGAATGCTCACATGAGAGGCTGGTAAAGCAAGTGGTCCCTCTCAGCTCATATACAGAGGAAACACAACCCATGATATAGGATAAGCTCCTCATCTCCTGCTGTATCTGGACCTGACCACTGCCTGTTTGCTCGCCTCCTCCTTTACCAACTTGTGAGCAAGTCCCTGACTGAATTGGAACAAGCCCTTCAGCAGATGCTTCCCTAACTTCCTGAGAGGCATGTTGGTGGCTCCTTGTTGGAGAGCCCTTAGATCAGGCTGAGAGCATCCAAGTGAGCCTAAAGTATACAAGAGGGCCCTTCAACCACAGAGAGCCCAGCCATCCTCCAGCTGCTAAATAAATATAAGCAGCAGTGACAGAAAATCAGCACTCCACAAAATCATTTATGGGATTTGCCAGAAAAACTTAATACCAGCAAGAGCAATGTAGTGCTGGGTGGGAAGGAGACTGTTAATAAAGGGCAAGGGAATGCTGGGAGTGAGAAATGGCATTACCAAGAAGCAAAACTGACAAAAAGGACAAAAACTGGCATGAGCAGAGATTTGATAATATTGAATTGGCCTCCTCTCTGTCAGCAATTTGTACACCAGCTACCAAGAAGTACTGATGATAGGAAACAGTGAGAGAGCTAAAAAACAAATAAAATAATCAAAGCCAACACAAATAGAGACCATTTAGACTTCAGCTAAGGTAGATCTGGTTAGTGGTGCAATCCAGAGCAAGAAAAGCTGGGAGGAAAGTCAAGCTGGAGAACTAAGTCAGCATTTAACCAGTGACTAGCACCACAACAACAAAAATAAGCAGCTTCAGGTCCAACTCTAAAAGCATGTGTTCAGTGAGACATAGGTAGAACTGACCACACCTTCATTCCAAAGATGCTCCTTGCTCAGCACATGGAAGAGATGAGACAACAGAGTCCATTTTAAGCTGTATTTATAGCATGTAAATAGCTATATATCAGAAATTCCTCCTCTTCTCCAAGTTTGCCCTCCCTGCAGCCCAGAAACTTCTTTAGCCTTTGGCCTACTACTAAGCAGTGCAAATCTACTGCTTTCTCATCAGAATATTTGGTTACTTATAAAAAGTGGAAGACTGTCACCAGAAGTAATTTAAGAAGCCACACCATGGAAATATTCAAAGGCTGAGCATTTTATGGCCTGTGTCCAGTTCTGAGTACTGTACCCATACAGCAAGAGCAGACCTCAATAAGAACATATTCACAGCTATGAACCAATGTAAAGACAGGTATCTCTCTCCAGGCAAGAGAGAAGTGCCTACCTGCCAGACTAGACATCCCACCCTGCCCTTCAGCACTTCTCACCCACTAGCTTACACAGTTCCCCACTCCCATGTACCGACATGTACAGGTGCCCACATTTAACTCAGATACTTGGATTTCACTGCAAACAAGCTGCCCAGAAACCAGGTTTGCAAGGTCTAAACTCTTTTGTGGATTCTGCCCCAAAACTTGGTGTTTTGTTTCCCCCATCTCCAAAATGGGAATAGCAGCAAAGAAATATGGTAAAGTCTCCAGGTACTGTTATAATGCAACAAAACTGAGTAATAGAGCTAACAAGTGTAAGGAAGGGAAAAATCAAAGTATCTATTGAAGCAGTCAGAGGAAAAATATTTCATGATTATTCAGCCACACTACAGCCTTTGCAGTTCACAGTCAAATCCCAGTTATATTCTCTCCAGCACTGCCTCTGCCATATACAAAGAGCCACATAGTTCTCCACACTACTCTAGTGAAATTTCAATGATAGGACGAAATAGATGGGAAACCAGAAGCTTTAGTGAATTAAATATTATGGCATTGACTCATGATTCTTTTTAGTACCCCAATCCATAGAAATCTCTAAAGGCAGCTGCTTTCCCAACATATTCATGTTTTCACAGCATCCAGTGCTCTTAATGCCACCTATGCCCCCAGCCCATGCTGTCCTGAGTGTCAAGAACATTCATCCCTAATTCCTTATTATACTTTGAAAAATCCGATCCCTTTCTTTTCATAGCATATACAAGAAACATATGAGCAAAATTGACCTTGTAGTTATGTCCTGGATAGGATTTGACTTCAGAGCCCTGATTCAGACACCCCGTGTAATAGCAGGCAGATGATCAAGTTTCAAAGCTCCTCAGAGTTAACAGAGATCCTACTATTGTTTCAGTGGTCTTTGAATAGACTCTTAAGTGTTTTTTTCCACTCAATCTGCACTGTGTATTTACACTGTAAGCTCCCCAAGGCAGAGATTGTTTCTCATTTAACTGTGCCTTTTGTCACAACTAAGATTTAAGTGACACTCTAACCATTATGCCCTGGTCCTGCTCCAGCATACTGACTTGGGGATTGGGAAGGGACCAAAAGGGAACCCTCATGTTCAGTGTATTTCCTGCCTTGAGGTGTACAGCCTTTTTTGTGTTTTTTGGTAACAGATTAAACAGATACACCAGAGAAGTAAGTTTCAAAGAGAGAGAGAGAAGTCTAATGCTCAAAGATCCAATTCCTGTGCTCAGAGCATTAGATCCATAACTTCCAAAAGAAATCTGGGCTTGACAGTGCTGCTTAGGAACTTCAGGAAAGACCTGGAATTGTCCTATGTCAAAACTTCCAAAACACAAGAATACAGTGACCCTCAATTACTGCTGATTGCAGTGCTGATTCACTGCTCGAACCATAGTCCAGCCCTTGGAGGAAAACAGTTTTTGACCTGTATCTGCATCTTTCCTCTTTGCTCTTGCCAAAATCATGTGCAGTATCCAAGGAGAATTAGCTCCAGCACATATCACCACCAAGTTTATTTACAGTAAAGTAAACATGACTTTTTCTTCCTGTTCCAGTGTTATACCTTTCCTTCAGACTCTTCCCTTTCTGTTTGTTCTTCTTCCCCCAAAGATCCCCAAAAGCACAGCTCCCAAAGAACTGCCAGGAGACTGCAGGCACAGCAAAGCCCCAGAATGACTCCTAGGCTTCATGCCACCAGCACCTATCCCTCTGGCCCTAGCAAAATCGGTGACATAAAAGCTGGAACATCCCCTAAATCTTCACTAATTATCCCTACAGACCTCAATGTCCTCCAGAACCATGTGAAGGATCTTCCTAATTACTAGCCAGACAATGGAGAGTGCAGTCGGGTCCCTGGGATCCTCCAGCCTGCCAGCCCCAGCCATGCATGTTCCTGTTTGGCCTCTGGTGCTGACTGCTCCATATGGAGACCTCCACCCCACACTTCCTCTCTTCCATCTCCACCCAGCTCCCCTCCCTGCCCCCATCACCACAACCCCCAGCATGTGGATTTTATGAATGAAACTTTCTGACAGTTATGGGATTGGCAGAGGCCTATTCAGCAAGCTGGGGAATGTGTGAACATCAGGCTTCATTAGAGACTTCTCCCAGTCAGCTGATAGCTCATTAACTTAAAGTGGCCTCTTGTTTTAAAACCTCAGAGACCAAGAGACAGGGTGTAGAGAAGGGGGGATGGTTCTCATTGTTCCTCTTGCCTCTCTCCCCCTCTGCCCCCTGTGAGATTAGGTGCCCTTGGAGGGGAGAGAGAGAGAGGCTAAAACAACTTTAATTAGTTATTTTCAAAGATTTTCTCCCCCTTTCTTCCTTTTTTTGTGTGTGTGTGGAGCAGGGGGGGTCTCTCAGCTGGGTTTTTCTGCATGGAGGAGCTCACGTCATTATGCTTAAATCCAGCTCCTCCATCCTTTGTCTCCTGGCCAACAATAGAAGAGGGCTTGTAAAAAGCTCCTTCCAAAACTCCTGGAGACTGTCTGAAAAGGAAGATGGGGTGAAGACTCCTCTCTTTCCTCCCTCAGTCACAAAAGTGACAGTCTGGTGCCTGTGCCAACAGCTTTCCTATGTTAGAAGCTAGTACCGGGGGTAAGTAGGGCAAACAGAGTGCTGATTCCTAAACTGCTGCTCTGTCAGATGAAAAGTGGAGCCCAGACTCACTTCACAAAGTGTCTGGTAACTGTTCTCTGTGTGGCTTTAAGGTCAGGCTGGAGCTCTGGACATCGAGGTCAGTCTTAGGACTTTATCCCAAGTCCTAATCCTCTTCTTTCTTTTAAAGAGATCATAAAATACGTGTAGCAATAGGGCAAACCCCTCTTTGTGACTTCACTTCAGAAGAACTGAAATAAACAACTAAATTGCCATTATTGTCACCCATAGAGAAACTGGTTGAGAGCTGCACATTCATGTCTTACAGACAACCGAACTACAAACCACAATGGCTTTCAACAACTCATGCTTGATGGAATTTAGCAGAATAGAGAAGGTGACATCCCCTCAGTTGTGGCATAAGGAGCAATAACAACAACAAAACAAACAAAAAAAGCAACCCAAACATAAAAAACCCAAACAACTACAAAAAAGAAAAGCATCTTTGTTCCTTGCTATCACCAAAGCCCAGAACAGTATCCTAGAGTAACAACTGCTATAGTGCCAACCTCCAGCTTCTCTTATAGTTCTTCTTTCAGTACTGCAAAGAAACATTTCTTTCCATAGATTCTCTTTGGGGCCATCCACAAGAGAGAAGTGTCTCTGGGGAGGATATAAGTTGAAGTTTCAGTGACTAGGTGAGTTCATGTGTGAGGCAGAAAAATCTACCATGAATTATGGTTTAGCCAGCACATTTATACACTCTGTAAATCACATTTAACAGCATCTCCTTTGCCTGTTTAAATCAGAAGCTCCCAAGAATTTGGACTAATAGGCTGATAGCTCTCAAACTTTATTCCTACATTACAGCCCAGACACAAGAACTGAGGTGTTGGTGGATGTTGCAGTTGAAGGCTATACCAAGGAGTAGGTGAAAACTGGTACCATGGCTTCATGAATCAGATTCAAAAGCAACAGTTTGGACCATAGGCTTTCCAGGATAAGGATTCTACCGCAGTTTAAGCATTTGGTATCCAATTTGATCAGCTTTCTTACATGAAACTAAACAACTTTTGTAAGTTTTTAGAAACAATGACCTTCATTCCCTTGCACCTTCTTCAAAATCAGGGCATAAACCTGTTCCCTCCCAAGTCAATGGCATTCACCTCTGGCCTGAGTAATCAGAGGGTGGGATTTTGCCCCTATTTAAACACTGACCAGCCAAGCAGAGTAGTTTGGAGTCATTTGTGCTGTGATCCTGTTCATTCTCAGAAGCAGAGTGAGGCTGGCCGGCTCCTGGCTTTCCAGTCCTCCAAGGAGCTGTGCTGTGCGCTGCAGTGCTGCTAAAGCCATGCGCTGGTGCTGTCAGCCAGCTGTCCGAGGCACCACCTCACAGGACTCAAACACCTTCCGCAAAGGCTGTAAACCAGGGGTTGTTGCAAGACTTTACAAGAATGTTCTTTTTGGCAATGGTTGTAAGGATGACTAGTCTTTCCCTCCATTGTACATCTTCTCTTCTATTTTTCCTGTCTTAATCTTACTTCCATGGTTTGTGGAGATTTTTTAAAGTTAAACAGCTCCAATACCCCATCCTAGAAGTGACTGTATTTTCAAAGCAGTAAACATGATTCTTATGTACGAATAAGAGGCAGAATCATGTTCTAATCCAGTTGCCTAATGAGCCTAGCATCTCCGAATTAAATAAACTCGGCAAGTATTACTTTTTATTGTGCTTTCATTAAAGTAAAGAAGTTTCTTCCCTTGCTGATTGCAAGGATTTTAAAACATAGATTCATTTTCATTTGTGAGAGTTTTAATTCTCTGCCCTCAGCATCAAAGAATGTACTACATTTCGTGATGAGTCACACCAATTTTCCCTTGCCATGAACTGGTAGGTTCCAATGTTTCCAGGAAAGGCCACTCCCCAGATTTGATTACATCACTCTTGAATTTAAAAACACCAAAGTCTTTGAGCTCTTTTCTACAGTTGCCACCAGAAACAGCTGTACTCATCAAAATATTGCTTTTTCCCTCCCAGAAAGCTTGAAGATTACTCACAGGACACTCACCAAATTTATAAGAAGAAAGCAAAGATAGTATTAATATAAAGGTAAAGAAAAAGGAGACAGTGCTGTAATTCTGTTTTATCTCTCAGCAATACAGAAGCATACCAACATCACAACACACCAAGTACTACCCCCCTACAGTAAAAAGATAAGCTATAGAGATGCTTGAAAATGAGTAGATTTCCAGCCTTTGAGTCTAAAACCAGAAGACCACAAAGCCTGCACAGAAAAGCCTAACAGAGAGAAGAGTAGCTCCTCAGCTGAAGCTGTGGCTCACTGACTGGAAACAGACACCGTGCTGGGCAAGTCTACGTTAGACAAAACAGAAGAGAATGCAAGAAGGAGTTGTTGTTTTCCTCACTTTACAAATGGATAATGCAGATACAGACTGTGCTATCCCAAGATCAAAATGCAAATTTTTAACAGAACCAGAAGTAAAAGCTACATTGCCTGAATACCGCTCACAGACTTCATTTAAAGAAATAAAATCTTGTAATAAAGGAAACAGCACAAGGTCGGAAAAAAGCCTGGTTTTCAAACCAATGGATATATTGATATTATTTCAACCAACAAACTTTATCTACTCCATATCTTTGGAGTTTCATGACTGCAATAAAATACCGTTTCACTGAAAAACTGCATCCACCACCTCTTTTTGAACATTTTCCACGAGAAAATGGAAGCTGGGCAGAATCTGCATAGCAGTATGACAGCTCCTATGAGTCCAGCAGTAGAAAAGACTGAGCAAAAAATGGGTCAAAGCATACCAACCAGTGGGCAGCAGCACTTTTGTGCATAGCAGTGGCATTCAAATAGAAAATTTCCTAAGACATACAGCACTGACATTTTAAACTTTTTTCCCAGCATGAAAGCTGCATCATGACATGATCCAAATTTAACGTCGATAGGCTCTATGCTGCCACAGCTGGGATGCTCCCTGTACCCAAGGCAGCTAATGCAGGCTTTGCTGAATTGATTTATTTCTTGGCACCAGTCAGAAGTCTAAAGCACCTTTTACTTCTCAGTCTAATGCACAATTCCTGCCACATGGAGGCATAGGTTGTTATATTACTGTAGAGCGACTTTAGTCAAGATGATGCCCAACTCCCCAGCTGGAAGCACCCATGGGAAGAAACTTCTTTCTCCAGAAGTTTGTGATAGGAATAGACTAAACAGGAAAAGTCTAGACACACAAAGATTAAACAACTTGCCAAGCTCACTGGGCAGGACAATGTTATATCTTGCACAGGGCTTAGCTTCCGGGTGTTTCTGCTTCTATATTAAGGTGCCGCCTGGAATGGAATAATTTGGTGTGCGCAAACCACTTGCTCACTTGAAGATCTTTCTCCTTTCTTCTTGTACAGGACAGCGTGGCACAATCATCCCCTCCACACATATGGAGCACTCCACAATTAGCACACTGCAACATCACAGGCCATTTATTATTGCTCTGTTATGCCAGATAAATTCACTTAGGTACCAGTAGTTTCCTTAAGGCATGCTCAGTAAAAAGATACTAAAAATCTCCTACCAGCATCTCCCAGGACATTAGACTTCACTACAAGCATTTCATTTTTTGCCCCAACATTTCAATTTCAAATCCTGAGTCACAGAATATGAAGAAGAGAAAGTAAATGTAACATCTAAACCAAAATAAGTGGTCTTGTATGAGCTGTTAACTGTCCTGGCACTTGTTAAGGCTACAAGTATTTGATCTTTAGTTCTCTGTTTTCACTGGAGCTCTGAAAGTGCTCCAGCACATGCTGGTCTTAGGTTTTCAGATACTGTCCAAATCATCTAAATAGGAATTTTAGGGCACTGAGTATTCCAGCTGCCTTTTTTCTTTTATACCAACATGTTACAATCTCTACCTTTTTTTTTCCCCCTCCCCTCTCATCCAGTGATGCCCAAAAAATAAGCATGGTACCAACCAGCATGAATCTTTCTACATCAGATAGTGCAGTGCATTAATATACCCTGAAGATGAAAAGTATGTCTCATCCCAGAGCTGGCCAGAGGAAGAAGATGCTCTGTTCAGTGGAGCATCTCCTGGCTGGTGGGAAATGACATGCATTCTCTGTACCCAAAACTACATGAGGATGAACTTTTGACTTCAACCCCTGCCAGGACTGAAGAACTTAAAACTTCTTTGTCCTCTCCTTGTAAAACAATCCCTTTTTACTGTGATGTCTGTGTGAAGATGGCAACTAAGGCTCAGTCTTCTGTCATGGCCAATATCATTCCAGATTTAGCCTGACATCATCAAAGTTCATGCTGAACTGCCAACTTCTCTCCTTGTCTTCATCAATTTAATGCTTTTTTCCCTAAACGTATCCATGTGTCACAACTCCAACAGCATGCCTTTCTTAGCTGTCTTTTCCTCCTTCACTGTCACTATTTCATTTATGTATATAAAGATTTGTAGATCAAATACAGATCACTCAACATCCTGACATTCTCAAGAGCTAGCTATGAACTCTGATTATCACAGAAATTTCTCCTAAAACAAGTATCACACAGAGTCTATTTTCTCTTCTTAGTGAAACCTCAGCCAGCATAATCCTGACATGTCGAACTTCCACATCCTCAGCCACTGGGCAATACTATGAAATAAGGAGATGGTGAGTCATTGCTCAGAGCTTCAAGTTTCTGCAGGTGTGCTACACCGGCAAGGAAAGTTGAAGTCATAGCTAAGAAAATGATATGGCACCGAAAATTATAGTCAATTGTGATAGAAGACAACGGCAAAGCATTACAAAACCCGGCCTAATAGTAAAATGCAAAGCAATGCTATGTCCTCATGCCTAAAAAGTTATTTAGGGGAGCTGAGAACATTTCAGAGGACAGGGCACCCCAACAGCACAGTCCTTCAAGAACAGAACTAGTAGCAAATGCCGCTAGAACAACAGTAACCATGGTTGGATAATGAAAGACTTATGTTCTGTCAGCTAATATCAAGGTAGAGTGGAATGTTTTTTATTTTAGACCAGCCCAGGCAGGTTCACACAACATTTGGATAGTTATGAAATTCTATTAGACAAGAGGAATAACAAGTCTGTCACCAAAGACAGCACAAGAACAAAAAGGCTACCATGAGGGAGCACTGAAAGAAGGCACTAGCCCTGCAACTAGGGAAAGGATTCTTGCAGAAATATCATTATGAGGGATCAGGAAGAAAAGGCCAGCTACTTGATGCCTGTTGTGAAGGATGCAATGCCGTCTAAGAATAAAGCAGAGAATGAAAGAAAGAAATAAATCAATATGAAGTTCCTTCAGGAATGCAGTGAACACAGGGGGTGCCTCTGTTTGGCAGCCCCAGGACGCTGCAGCCCTGGCTCAGATTGTGTGGATATGTTTTTGACTTGTCCCGGTCAGCAGATTAATGGCATTAACGAAGTTTCCATTAGCATCGGAGATTGGGGAGGAGGGTGAAGAGACAGAGGCGTCCAAGCGGAAAGCCACATGACTGCAGAATTGATAAGGCTAAAGATGAAACGGAGCTTCATTGGCATAAGAGAGGCCAGGAAATGCCACTACAAATTAGCCCCAGGCCTCATTTCTTTTCCCTTCATTATCCAAACCCCTTCAGGAGAAGAATGGAGGAGGTTATGACCCTCTCCCAACACACACATACACAGATATTGAGTGAGTCTCTCTCAATGAACATAGACATGGGTATATCTGTGTGTGTGTCTAGGGGTCTGTGTGTGTGGTATGTTTGTGTCTAGGCAAATCTGTATAATATACTAACTAAAAAAATACGTCTCTGTATTCACATCAATGTATATCTATCTGTTTGTATATGTATGGGCATGTGTTCTCATATCTACAAGCTTTGCGGTTAAACCACTTTTTTTTTTTCACATAATTGAGCTTTTCCTGAAAGTAACACCACTGAATGCAAAAATCTTGCACACTTCAGTGAGAGTTCCAGCACCTAAACATGCTGTGTGAGTCCACAGCAACTTATATATTCCTTTCAGAGTTAACTGGGCATCAGTTTCTACATACATGTTTTCCTGCAGACTTATCCTCATGCCTGCTTTTGGAGGTCTACATACAAGGTATATTCTAAGGGCAACTACACTCTTCCACATGGTTTGCCTTTTTTTTTTCTTTTGTGTGTGCATATCCTGTGTGTGCCTCTGTATTCCACCAATTATGTGGTTCCTTGTGTCTGTGTCCCAGCTGTCTCTTTTCTGTGCCTAAGTGCCTTTTTCTGAAGTCTGCATACCTCAAATAAGTTCTGGACTGCATACACACTTCTGTGTGTCTCTCCATTTGTGTATCTTTGAATATATGTACTTGAGAATACACATCTGTATTTGTGAAAATTTTTCTTTAAAGTACATGTAAACTATTCTGTGTAAAACTGTGGACAAGTTTTAGTGTCTGTTCCTACACATCATTCTTGAATATATATCAAAAATTCTATTTATTTCACCTGAAAATTAATGAATACAGGTAAAAGCAAGAGCAAATAATAAAAAGTATTTGTCATAAGAAACACACAAATTCCATTATACAGATACGAGAACAAGCTAAGGAGAATGAACAGAAGATCTGTTTTAGCTAGTCATTCAGATCCAGCAAATTTAAGGTAAAAAAAGACTATTTCTTACACCAACTAAAAAATAACATTTCTCCAAGTCTAATGACATCCATGTGTTAGTAAGAAAGGTAGGTTCTGTTCAAAGAAACTGTTAGCCATAGGCTACTAACACGAGAGACAACTTTGCCTAGGGGTAAACAAGAAAACAACCTCCTTCTGCGTTTGGAAAACAAAAAGAGGAGAGGAAAAAAGCCAGGGAAGGATGTGTAAATGGAGCTTTGTGCAATGGTGCTCTGTTATGTGAGCTGTATGTGACAATAGCCCTGAAACCCTATGCGAGCAAACTCATAAAAGAGGTCACTGTCTCTTTAATTAAAGCTCCCTGGTTTGAGGTTAAAAACAAACCCAGTGTTTTATGACCAGGTGTGCGTGTGAAAGAGATGGGAACACGATCCCCAGCCCAGTGGCACAGCAGCAGAGAGGAGATAAGGGAGGAAAGCTTTTTATTAAGGTGTCGCTTGAATGCTGCACCAGGCAAGGCAAACACTGGTGAGGCAGGACACACAAGCCCCCAGGGACCAAGGCTGTAACAGGGCAGCACCAGGCAAGAAGGATGATGGAGAAGCACGATGAATTCCCAGGACAAAGCCTTTCAAATGATCAGGAACAGGAGAGGGGGTTCTAGGAGTATCAGCTGAAGAGAGATTAGAAAAAGCACTGAGAAGGTATGGGGAAAATAGCAACAGTTACCAGTCCCTAAGGCCTACAGAGGCAAAGACAACAGTGATTGTGTAGCATCCCTCAGTTGGCAAATAGCAGGGGAAGAGCAACTACAGAGCCCTTGTTGGTAGGGCTCGAGAGGGGCCAACCCTTCCTAAAGCAGTCTGCAGACAAGAGCCTCATATTGTTTGTGAAAACGATAGGGACTAGACTGATCCTAGTATCTAATAAAATGCAAAACCAAGATAAGAAGCAGAGAAGTTGCACCCTCTAGCTGAGCCTTTCCTGTCAGTGATGTATATATTGCTCAAGACATTCATGCCCACCACACCATTACTGACAGCAAATCACACTTGGAAACTGGGGCTTCCATTTGCCATATAATCTAATCTTTAGATCTCACTCCTAAGGCACCCGTCACTATAATATTGAGCTCTAATGAAGTGCCTATATCCCATGGGTCCATTTGGTTACAGATCCTTTCTTTACAGACTCCAGCTGTCAGTCCCTGTTCCTAAAACTTAGGAACAAGGAAAACATCAGTCAGTTCTCTTTAATACTCGCATGGAGAGATACAAATGTTCAGCTTGAATCAGGAGACAATCCAGAACCTAGTCCCTGGGTTGCAGGACTGTTTCACCTGGGCAGAAACGTAACACAGACACTACATACCACTGTCTCTGGGCACTTGAAACTATGTGTTTTGAGACACAAAATCTGAATTCCAACCTCAGCATGGCATGAATACTTCAGAGGCTGGAATGACACAACTAAGAGGTACTCAGCAGACAGATTTGCTACACTAATTACTAAAAGAAAGCTGAAATGCATCCTGAAACATAAAAACCTCATGAACCTCCCATCTCGTTACACAGCTATGTAAATAACAGCAACAACACACATTCTTGAAATGCTGTTATTATGAACAAATGAAAAGCTAGCTTGGCATTTTGTCTATTCGAATGCATGCAATTTTAGAGAAATTTGTTTTAATTTGTACTTTTCTTTAAGAAAACTTAGATAAAATTTTAGTAGGTAGTACTAAAGGCAGTAGAAGGTCAGCACATCATTTACTGCACTCAGTAAAAATATCAGAGATCTGCACAGGGGAAAAGCAAAATGAGAAATGCAGCATAACAAAAGGGATAGAGGAGGGAGATGACTACAATCACAGAGTGATATTTTACTTACATTTTTCAGTTTTCTACTGTGGAACTTAAGTTTATTTCCAGATGAGATTAACTATCCTATCTTCAAACTATAAGCACAGAAATTAGAGCATGGAGAAGAAGTTTGACTGCCACAGAATTAGGAACAGAATCAATGTCTCAGCCTTGTCAAAAAAAAAAAGAATAATTGATCATTCCAGCGATTTTCCAACAGCCTTTCCTTGAGATTTTTCCTTGCAGAAAGATGCCTTTTTTCAAAACATACCAGTTACTAGGTTTGATGCTGAATAACCATGTGAAATTCTGCAGCCTGTGCTGTGTGACAGACCACAGTATACAAGCTAATAGTCCTTCTGGGCTTGAAAACCACGAAAACTGAAGATTAAATTAATCTCTGGTGTAAATCCACTTGAATCAACTAAATTTTGCCAAGAGAGGGTTTAAATCAGTTATAGTAACTTGTTGGCTAATAGAAAACAGTCAAGGCCCAGAACTACAATTCTATGATGTTTATTTCCCTGTAACGCACACAATTCTCCCACGCAGTGTTTCCACAGTCATGACTGCCACTCTTCTTTCTACACCTGCTACTAAGTCTGACTTCTAATTTCCAACGTTATCGGGCAAAATTCTTGGAGGTGTAACTCTCTTACTATCCATGAAGTGAGGCTACAACTGAATTTCCCCTTTCCAGTTTCACAATCTGTCTGTATTCAATAGTCTGTGCATAATCATCCATGCTTACAAGTATTCTGTGTATGAAACAGATCAGAAATAAGAACATAAATGATGGAAAACAAAGATTTGTTTGTCTAAGGTGGAATGACTGAGCAAGCTTCTAAAATGCAGATTCACACTGACTGCAAATTTCGTTCAGATTTGTTTAGCTATTCCAGCCTAGGCAAACTTTTTGAAAATCCAGATCATTCAGCTTGATATGCCGAATGTGAAATGTATACCCCTTTAAAATCAAATCTGCAATACTGTCTTAAAATTCAGTTCAATTTTACCTTTCTTTTTTTTTCTTTTTTTTCTTTCCTTTTTTTTTTATACAAAAAGAAAATCACACTAAATGCAAGTATTTCAGGCTCAAGGGGAAAAAAATGCTGGTTTTAAACTAGTAGAATTCTCCTCCAATTTGCTCCATACGTTCCACATTTTTTGGTGTCGCAAACAAACCAACAGATCAGATATCAGAAATATCCTACTTCCGCATCCAATAATGCACTTCATTCTCCTTGGGCTGAGTTTGCCAAGCTTTGTTCGCTCTTCCCCTGCTGCCCCTGACACTGAAGCAAAGCAAATGGACCCCACATAGCAATCAGTACCAGCTAACAGGGATAACCACTTCCATTTACTTTGCACTTGTGTAAATAGCCACATAAACAACGGGACCTAGGACATATGTTTATAGTCTCCTGCTGAGCAGCAGCATTGCCAGCATCTGCTTCATGACTGATGTTGGGCCTCCTACAACAAAATTTTAGTGGTAAGGCCAAGTAACTTCTTGGTTGGATTTGGGGTGGGGTTTGGGGTTGGGTTTATTTTTCTTTTTCCATGTCTCCCATCTCTGCTTCTTGTCTCCTTCACTTTCCTTCCCAGGCTTGAAGAAAATACCATCTCCTGTCACTACAGCATATTAATTTGTACATAACATCAGTGCTTTTTTTTGTTTCAGAAAAATAAAAGGTAGCTTTGTGGCAGAGTTAGGAGCAGACTGACAGCCAGACCTCACTGACCTCAGTGCAGCTATGCTGATTTACACCAACAGGTTATCAAACTCTTTGAAAAGCTATGTATTTTTTACCCCCTACATCAGTGAAACGATTAAAGCAAAAGACCTATCTGCAAAAGAAACCTGTGGCTTCCCTCTATTTTCTTTGCTGGGAATTATAGCTAGTTGGATTTTTTTTTACATGTTTTTCAGGATGAAAATATGGATTCAGCAAAACAAAACTTTTTTCTGAGAGATCAACCACTTTTGACAAACTACATGAATCAAAACACTTGATGAATAAATATTTTTAAATATCTATGAAAAATCCCATTTTTCATATTCAACATTATTCCCAATACTAAGCTGCTTTTTAAAAGAAGCTATTCATTTCCATTTCACAGTAAGATCACCAAAATCTTAAATTCTCTCCACAGACCCAAAGAAATACTTGAGGTCTTCTTTCATTGTAATTCATAAAAATCACTCACCATTTTAATTTCTCATCCTTGCACTACAAGGAAAAGTGTCTTAGAATTTAGAGTTTTTCCCATGAACAAGATGTGTGTTCTCCATCCAGATTTACCATAATTTTGTTGTACCACTCCCCAAATACCACTTTTCTCTCAGTTCATTATCTGTACGACTGAAATAACACTGTCCCTTACTTACCCAGGCCTTAATAACCATAAATATTTCTTGACATATTTAGATATTGTAGGCTTGCAAGCACAAAACTATTGTAAAGATGTCCCCAAAGCTACAGGTAGCCAATCTTGTATCAAGGGGGACAAAAAACGTGTACAAATTCACTAACTGAATCATAGAGACCCAATAGAGCAATAGAATAAAACTGAAGTGGATACTATAGACTAAGACGTCAAAAACTTCTTGACTGTCACAGTCTTAACTTTTCATTATTCATTTTAGCATTATCCTGAAATTGAGAGGTCTTACTTAGGTATTTTTTGCTTAAGGCTCCAAGAAGGGAAGACATATCCTTGGAATTAAAAGTATCTACATGAGACCATGCAACAAAAATCCAGTTTCCAGTTCAGCTATAGTTCTTTGACAGTAAAAAAACCACTTGCTTAGTTCCCTAATTTTCCTTACTTATCTCAGTTTATCAGTCCTACCCAATCATTTTCAATTCTTATGAAGATCTTGTCATGTGCTTCTCAAATCCAACAGTTTGTATTTGTATGGATCATTCTAGATACTTCCATAAAGTAACTAAGGATAATAATAACAGTAATATTTAGAAAGATACACATACAGAGCTTCCTGAATCAGAAATAGTTATAAAATTATATGGGGGGGAACCAGGCTGGTGTGTCCAACGGCTCCCTCCCTATTGCTGGCCCACCTGCCACTGCAGAGAAACCAAGGAGAACTGGTGAATACGCAGGCCTCACACCTCCTTTCCCACATGTGACAGAGATAAAAATGAGACACTTGGAATAGGAGGCATTCCTGGGTTCTCCAGAAATATTGCACATATTCACAGCAGCCAAAACGGAGCTGTAAGAGTGGCCCAGAGACAGTTCTGGGAGAAACCACCTTATTCTTAAAGGGTTCACAAAAAGATGCCTTCAAAATAGCAGCATCACTGTTCTGAGAAAGGAAAGTGTCTGTCAACTTTAGCCACTGACTACCAGCTCCAAATCCACCAAGTTCCCTTCTTCATTGCTCTTCCCTTACAAGATAAAATTAAAATAGTCCCCCACAGATTCTTTTTCCAAAAGCCAGACACAACATTTTTCTTCCACAAACCCTTTACCCTAGAAATGGGATAGAAAAAGTTACCCTCTACATTTTGTCCGTAAAAGTGAAATAATATAAAAGTAAAAGCAGGGGCACTCTGAAGAGTTTCAGCGAATGCCTATGAAATGATAAGCATTCAGCTGCTCTTTGCTACAGCTATGACACAACACTGATACCCTGAAACTCTTCTGAGGTATATAATGACCTGGAGAAGTCACTGTAGAGATGATCTCATCCTGACCACAAGGGAAAAAATGGCTAATCTAATATCCCCTTATACATGTCTCATTCCCCAATCCTTGCCTCATTCCATTTTTCCTCTGTTCTTTCAATTATGTGATTTCACAAATTTTATGAAATAGAAAAAAATAGAAATTAAAATAGAAATTAAAGGTAACGTTGCATGAAATTTCAAGAGAGCCAGGCTTTCATTCCCAGTGTCCACCACTGGTTCCTTGACAGTACTTTGAAGAGAGTAGAGGCTGACAGTTCTTACCCATATACTAGTACAAATCCCAACAAGCCAGCTCTCTTCATATCCAAGTCCCCCTCTTACCCAACTCCTACCTCTTTCCAAAAAAGAAAGGAATGCTGTTATTCTCCACTCTGGGTTTGCTCACTCCTCTGCTTCTGTTTCCCTTCTCCTCCATTTCCATTCCAAAAGTTCTCCGTTAAAAGCATTGCCTGAAGCAAGATCACATCTCCAGTAAGAGAGGCAACTTCATTACAGTTTAACATAAAAAGATCAGCTGATATTGATCCATAATTTGGACAAGTGCCATGCTATTGACAGGAAGACAAAATAAGTTAGAATGGCCATGTTTCAAAAATTCTGTATGTACACTCAATCACTAGAACAGAAATTGCAGTCGGGTATATAATAACACAGCCGTGTTCTCTATTTCCCCTGTAGATCAATGCTAATACAAGGAGGGTGCAGAAGATGGCTGTTGCCAACGGAGAACCTTGAAATTCCAGGTTAGGACTTGGGTGGCTTCATGGATAAGAGTGTGTACGTGTGGAATTCTTGTGTAGTTCACATACAAAAGACCAAACTCCTTCCTTAATACCTGAGAATGCTCTACTTCAAGGTTGTCAGTTCTACATTTAAATTCAAATTATAGACAAGGGAAACTGACCCAACATTCTACTTTAGGTAAGTATCCAGGCTTTACTCACACATCTAAGGGACCCCAGATGGATTACTCAGTGGACTTAGGCAACCACAGGACAATATACTTTCACGTACTCATAGATACACAGAAGGAATACATAGGGGCTTTCTGTACATTTCTGAACAATCACTCTTCCGGAAGGTAATTTTTCCAGAAGGTAGGTGGTAGCAGGAAAGACAGAATATTTCTTTCTGATACTTTTTATTAGAAACTGGCTGCTGAAGTGCCACTCAATTTCTAGGGCATGCTGGCTATGTTTCACTAGCAGGATTTATGATCCCAGTGTAACAGATGTTTAAACTGGACAGCAAAGAGCAAGTAGAGGAACTTGAGCACCAAAAATACAATCCTCTACCATTTGAGCTAACTTAAAAACCTGTTACAGTAAATATCTTTTTATTCTTTGCACAGACCAATTGGTGTAGAGAATGAAACAGCCAGACAATGCATTATACTTACACTTTGCAAAGACCAGTTATTTTTGAGTGCTTAACACTGCAAAGGTCAAACTCACACATATCTGTACCACAACAGGGTTGGATCCAATCACAGTTCACATGGGAGGGTTGCAGTAGACTACAGGCCACAAAAGCAATGCTAGTGTTCCTAGGAAGTTAGCACTCAAAAAAAACCTCAGCTGTGAGACATGTACCTCCACCATTTCCATCTAAAACAATCCTGTAGCAAATTGCAGTGAAAATCTTATTTTCTCTATAAGCCTACTATTTGAGACTAACATAACTCACTTAGCAATGTATTGCACTCTATTCCTGATTGTGTAGGAACACCAAGTAATTGAAGAGAAATAATATGCATCAGTGGCTAGGATTTTTACCAGGATTCATCCCTTCCTGTTTCCTCCAGACTGACATGTATTCATCCTCAAGGCTGAGGACTACAAGCCACACAGTTCACTCAAAACTATGATGTTGCATTGGTAAATGCTTCCACATAAAAGGAAATAGATATATGTTTCTCTGCTTTCACTGCCCTTTTAGTAGTTCACTTCTTTAGTAGTTCACAGCTTCTTCAGTACTTTGAAGTAATGTGTTTGTGTTGCTAATGTTACATTGCATGAACAGAGAGTACTTCTCAGAAGATGTATAGTACGGGTCACTCACAGAAAGTGTTTGCTTTCAAATTGTTCAGTAAAGCAGACTCACTTCCCAGAAAAGATGCTGCCCCATCAAAACTTCATTCCATATTTCAGCCTTGATCTGAATCCAAATTGCACAACTAGCCTTTATCCTGACAACAAGACAAGCCTTTTTGCAGATACGCCTGCATTTTCTGAGCTACACAAAACCCACACTGAGGTTTGTGACTCATGCCCATTATTAGCTTAGTCAGATTATAGACAGTTTTGATGCCTGGTTCTCAGCACAATGTTGCAATGTTTAGGGCATGTATGGGAGTGGTGAAGGAGGGGGTTTTTCTAAATGTTTTTCTATCGATCACAGACTTTTATAGACCTACCTGTAGAGCAACTGTACCAGCAGAAACATTGTAAGAGCCACAGGTCTTCAGAGCATCCTTAAACTCTCATGAAATCCCATCCAGTGAGCTTTAACTGCCCTTTCACCTTGCTCTTCCTCCTTCCTTTTGAGCCCATCTGGCTAATAGGTCAGAAGTGGGGACACCTGTGCATAAAGCCATTGAAGTCGGGAGATTATTTGCTAGCTCTGGATGGAGGTTTAGTTCCCATCCGAAGCACCTGCTGTTGGCCCTGACTCACAAGGGGCCCGAACGCACCGCCGGTGGCCCCTGATTCACCTTTTCGCTGTTTGTTCTCTGAGCGTCATCGGAGGGGTATGCAAGGAGCTCGGCCTGTCTCCCTCCCACACGGGGCTTTCCGAGAGCTCTCGTTCCCAGCCTTCTGTGCCGGGGCGCTGCAGAGTTGCCAAGCTCCTACTGTGGCCTCAGAGCGGCATCTAGTGCTCGGCTGCCGCACTGCTCCTCGCCAGCACCCCGGCGCCCTTCCTGCTCCGACTCGCTCTCCCACAGACCTGCTCCCCTGCCGCCGACGCCGGGGCACGGACTTGGTCCTGGACAGCAACGGAAGTCGCTGGGCTACCTCAAACGAAATGAGTGCGCTTCTCTCGTACACTGCAGGCTTAGCTGATGCCACGGGAGGCAATCAATAAGTGCAGTAAAATAAGAAAGGGACTAAACTTACCTTTCTGGTTATCCAGACTGTGCTGTATGAAGCAGATAATTTCTCTACAGCCCAAACCAGAATATGGCAAGTTCTATTTAACAACATTCACCCTCACTTGGTATGGTGGTTTTACAAATACGTACCTATGGATATCTACTTGAAATTACTAAGCCTTTCTTCAAAGGCCATACCTTTTCTCAGGTACCAACTGCAGATTGCTCACTGCTGCTCACAACAAATTTATCTTCCAACCCTAATTTTTCAAACTGATTTTTCTTCTTCTTTTATATGCCAGTCAAAACTAAAATGCAGAACTCTCCAACAGCAGGACATCAAAAGAAGGCAAGGGACTGAATGCACTTTCAGGGAGTATTTCCCATATATCAGAAATAACAGCTATCAGAATTTTTTTTTAAAAAAAAAGGGGGGGGGGAACACAAATTACCTGGAGCTCTTGAGGGAACTCTTGTTGGCAGCATCCTATTTATTACTATTATTACTGTTGTTGTTCTTATTATTATTTTTACTATATTACCTACTCAAGTATGATTTTATGGTGTATAATTTAATCAGAATGCTCTGCAGGCAGGTACATTATCCCAGCTGAATATGTTTCCTTTTTTCTGTTTGCCCGAGATGAAGTAGTTGGATATGTTAAAGAAAAGCTACATAACTGTATAAGAAGTGTGCAGCTTTTTCATATGCTTTTCAGTAGCAGATCTCCAAGTGCTTTACGAAAAAAAGTCACATGTTGCTTGCCTTACTTTGACCATCTGTGAAATGAGGATAATACCTAAAGACAGAGGGAGGTGCGGATCAAAGACCGTGTCCTGAGCTATTTCCAATACTGAAATAGGTAGATTTTTTTCCCATTACATCTGAACAAAAGAAACACATCTGAACAAAAGAAATTAGAGACAGCAGTAAGACAGAGTGCTTAAATCGTGTTCTGATCCTCTCCATATTTTAGTTCTGCTAACTGCAAAAGTCAGGCATTTATTATGTAAATTCAGAGACGTGTTCAAATATAGCTTGTTACATAGCATAATTTTCCAGTTCTTAAAATTCCTCTAAATTAGGAAAAGCCTTCACACTTGAATTCTGGCTGAATTAGCTACAAAAAATAGAAGACAAAAATTACTTTCACATATGAATGCAACAGAAGAACAGACGCTGTCAATACTTTTGTCGATAATATGCATGACAAACTAACAAGCTTCCAATAAATTAAATTTCAAACATTTTGGCCTTCACCTGGCAAACTGTCCAGTATCTACTCTGGCACACTGCTGAGAAGTATTCTGGGTGCAAAAGTTCTTTTTGGCAGCAGGGCCTGCATTCACAGGCAAAATCACAGCAGCATTGATGCCACAAATGTCAATTTCTTCAGAACAACACAACCTCCTTTGGTAGCAGACTGTTGATCAAGGCTAGAGATAAGTACAGAGAAAGCCCTTTATCACACTTGCCCGGAAAAGAAGCGTGCATTGTGAGAGCTGTATGCAATGACTGAGACCCAGCCTACTATGAAGCTCTTAACTAGCAGCACCTACAAGAAGCTGGGAAGAGCTGTCCACCATAGAGCACACAGCACTTACAAGATCTTCAAGAGGACAGCATGTCCAAATATCTAGTAGTCTAAAAGCTCCTCCCAGCCATGAGACCATCTGACACTGTCAGCTGGGAAGTTTTTTGCTATAATACAACCACCTTCAGAGTTACTTTTTCCACTGGCTTAAGTACATCACCATCCTATGTAAGAGCATCAGTAGCCTTTTGCAGATGAAAAGCCTCTTCAGTGCTCCTCAGTACCATCTTCTTACTGCTCCTTCAGAGTTGGTCAAATGAGGGCAGCTCCAGACACCCCAGCCTGTTACAGAAAAAAACCCCTTTGTTCACTGATTATTTTAGTTTTTCACATCCTCAAAAATGCCCATAAGTAGTATACTTCTAACTGGATGAGTCAGTGAACACAAATTCCTGATTCCTTTTTTCTGGCTCTGCCACAAACTCACACTGAGACTTTTGGAAATGCATGTCATCATTCTGTGCTCCAGCCTACTGTATATGAAACTGTAAGACAAATGCAAAGCACAATGAGTTCCCTGACAGAAAGATGACAAATTATTCATTTACTCATTATTCACATACTTTGCTGTTTATTTTTAGATAAATTGCTCATTTCGCTGTCACAAAAAAGTAAAAGTCTTCATACCTGTGAACACTAGAAAGCTAAGTCACAATACAGGAATGAAACAGATTCCTTTGCCATGCACAACCAAAGAATTGTCTCTTATTTGACGACAAGACCTTTGTAACTATGACAAGGTGTACAGAAGAGGAGGCAAAAAGTGACAAAAAAAAACCCAAGGAAATATTCAAGTAGACCCCCATGTTACCAAAAAGGGGGAAAGACAAATAGGCTCTAATAGACCTAATTGTAACCTGGAGATGCAGGTTACTCTACCTGTCAGACTCTGAAATTGCAACATGGATTTTCTCAGGACCAACCGAAGGAAGCATCTTTCGGAACGCCGCAATAAGCCCGTCCGTACCCACCCGCGCGGGACGCCGGGGAACGCGGCAGGAGCGCTTCCAGGGCAACGCCCGGCAGGGGGCGCCGGGCCCGCGTCCCGCGCGCCCCCACGGCCGGGGGAATTGGAATCGGGAGACGGGATCTCCTTCGGCGGCAGAAGAAACTCTGGGAGCCGTGGGCCCTTTCAAAGGGGTGTTCATAAGTTGTATAAACTTTTGTCGAGCTCTGAGCTTGAACACCAATACCCTTTCTCTAAATTGCAAAAATGGGTGTCTGTAGAGGACTGAAGATAAATCACAATTAAAATGCAGTTTGGGTTAGTGAAAATAAAAGCAGTGGACAAAACTTAAAGCTGTGTACGGATATTCTAGGCTTAGCAACAGGAAAGTATTTTAAACAGTCTCAAGGACACATATGAATGTGTGACAAGATTAACAAAAAACAATGGGAAATAAAGCTTAAGTGTCAGGACACACATCCCAGTAATGTGTGCCTTGCTTCAGATTAAGCCCCATCACCACAGCCTTTCAAAGCTAGGGTATACAAAAACAGCGTAATACCCATCATAGGGAACACTAAGTCTGGACTAAGCAGGGGGCAAAACCAGGTGGAAGGGGTACTTTTTTGCTCTCTAATTTAAAGTCAAATATAAAGTGAAGCAAATGTAAAGGTTAAAATTTCTCACATACAAGAATCATCCACCCACACATTAAAATGTCACAGAACAAACTCATTTTGGGTGGCATCCCTGCCCATAGTGGGGAGCTGATCTTTAAGGTCCCTTCTAACCCAAATTATTCTATGATTTCAAGTACATTATACCACAAGGAGCTAATAATAGGCTGGAGAAGGAACAATTTTCCTCTGGCTTGATTCAACACACTTGCATTATTCATCATATTTAGGAAGGAATATGAATCCTATCAAATAATTAGATGGTGTGTTAACCTTTCTGGTTTGCAACAGCCTGTGACTGACGAGTAGAAGGGTTCTCCAAGAACAATTTCCTGTGCTGATGTTTCTTTCTGCCTGGACTCTCAATGATGGGTGTAATTTTTGTGTTTGCATAGGGAATCCCTGTGGAGGTTTCATTGAGCTTTAGCTCAAACCTCTCCGAATGTCACTTTAAATTGGGGAGCTATTAGATGCCATATTTTTTCTGGTATCTCTTACCAGTACTACAATACTGGACCTCTTCCATTACTATAATTAAAAAAAACCTCACCCTCTTACATCAGTTCGGTTTAGAGTAAGGTGGGAAGGTGAAGTATCAAATTGCAGCAAAGTACACTAAAAGAAGCCACTACTTCCTAGTGTACGCAATGTACACAACTAAGAAGTTTAAATAGTTATAGGAGAATTTCAGTGGTCTTTTAAATTAGATTTTCTCAGACCTCTGCTTCAAAGTCCAGTGTGGTTTTCTCCTCCCATCATCACCCTGGCTGATGGTCACCTTCAAAGTCTTGGTAATAGAAAAAAACAACAAACAGAGGTCCAGTCTGTTGCTGTTTTGAAATTTGTGATACAAAAATCATAGGATTTGTAGGAATTTTAAAATTGTCTGAACTGACAGTATCTGAGAACTTCTCAAAATTTCTTATGGGCCTCAACGTTTCCAAGCAAGCCAAGGAAACTACAAAGCAGACTGAGGCTAAACAAATCCTTAAATTCTGCTGATGAATAGGACGCCATGAACTACCAGTGGAAAAAGCGGGTAGAACCTCTTAACATAAAGTAGTTTAGGAATGTCTGTTCTAATTCAGTTAAGAATTGACGAGGGAAGTTAGGTCAAACAAGGTGACTGTAAGTGTTTGTCATAGCTTTAAAGATCATTAATTTCTAGGGGCTTTACATATGCCACTTCATTTTCTTCAAAATTTCCCCTTCCACTTCACTGTGATGAAGCCTGTCCCAGAGCAGCTGCATTCCCAGCATGTTCTTTACACAATGGGTCACACAATTTGAAACCTAGAAATAGCAGGCTGGGTAGAGGATTTCAATCTGTTTACCAAACTAAGAAAAAACACAGATCAAAGGAAAGACAATGCAGCACAGTTGATTATTTCCGGTTAATGTACGGATAAGTGCAGCTAAAAACAGTCAAAGGCAGAAGAAATGAAAGGCAGTGGATACTCCTACAATGACATAAATTCACACAGTGTCAATGGAGGAATGTATGTACATTTCAAGAGAAATAATCAATGGAAACAGACCCTGCTCTTAGTACCACTGAAGTGAGTGTGACGTTCCCTACCCAGCTGGCATGACGCTGGATTTTTTTTTTTTTTTAATATTGCCAAAGGCAGAATCAGGCTCATTCACTTGGTATTTAGTAACACATGACTGAGGAGCATGAGTCGGGGAAGAACTATGCCTTGCTGCTTTAGAATTTTCCTGAAGGAGCACCTGGCACAACAGTTAGTTCTCCAAAGGTGCTCCAGGAAGCACTGTGCTGTCCGACCAGGCAAAGCAGTGAGCAGCTCACTTGACAGGGGACGGGCGAGAGCAGCCAGCGAGCAGGGAAAGAGCTGCACTCCTGCCCGCATCCCGCTCTGCTCCTGCCCCCATCCCGCTCTGCTCCTGCCCCCATCCCGCTCTGCTCCTGCCCCGCATCCCGCTCTGCTCCTGCCCCCATCCCGCTCTGCTGCCTTCTCAGGTTGGTGCTCGGTCACATCACTCGGTGATCTCAGAGGTCTTTTCCAACCCAGTCGATCCTGTGATTCTTGAACGGCCTGAAGCTGTCCTAGACGCACAGCAATCCTCCGAACTGGCATAATGAAGGATTATACAGCAGCTTGTCGAGCTGGGTGTAGCGGGGTGGCTCTTCAGCCAGGGGACTGCACGCGGGCGGCAGCTTGGAGAGCGTCCCGTGACAGAGCTTTGGCCGCCCGAAGAGTAGGGCAACTTGGCCCAAACACTTGAAAGCGTGCTACTTTCATCAGGGAACGCATCTCTCGCACTTGGCAGGGATGAGAGTCCCTGGTAGCCTTTCCCGGGGTGACTCCGCCAAGCGCCACCGCGTCCCCAGCCCCCACAAGGCGCTCCCGCCCCGCGCCGCCC
>WEIT01025466.1:164935-179382 GCA_013389985.1 Dryoscopus gambensis | reverse complement strand
GCTCGCTTGCCGGTGTCCTTAAAGCCTCGAGCAACAACTTCTGCTTGGCCATGGCGATGACGCCACCAGTGCTTTTGGAATACGTTGGTGATGTGCGGGGACCACTGCTGGCCTTGCTACTTAAACTATGGATGTTGAAAAACATCACGACATCGCAGTGAATTTGAAGGTTGACAGGTACACCATTCTCACAACCATGTTATCTTTTCACAAAGTACATTTTATTCCAAAGAATAAAGCTGTACTATCTGCATTAGGGGAAATGGTCACAAGTGACATAAAGCATAAAGACACTAGCATACAGAATGATTCTCTTCTGCTCCTGCTTCAACTAATTCAGCTTTCCTTTCCCATAAAGGGCCTCCCTCATTCATGGCTTGGGCCTGGCAGTTATAGGATGGACTGTCGACTCCTCCGCAGGTGTTGAAGTGACTTCGTAAACACTGGCCGTGAGCTGAAGACCTCGCACAGGTGACACATCTGCTCCGGTAAGGGCCCTGTGTCAGTAGAGTACCCAAGTGCAGCTTTCCAGTGTAGATCTAGAGGGGAGGGCAGAGTCTGGCCACTGGCATTACTGTCTTTTATCACTGTAATTTACTGGGGCTAAGCTATAAACAAAACTCTTATTTTAATTTTAGAGCATTAAGCAGTTATTTGTGTTAACACACACAGTGACCTCAGCCTGCTTTCCCGTAGTAACCACACTGTGAAAGCCCTTTCAGGGACTTCTTTAGCAAGAAGAACAAAAAACAGAAGCACTGAAATTGTCTGTAAAGTGTCACTTAGCCTGGAAAGTCTTCTTTTAAGCCAGCAAAGTTTGAGTTAAGTAGTTCAGTGGAGTATAGTATAGCCCCAGCTCGCTCTCTGTCTTGCACACGTCTTTTGAGAAGTTTCCTCTGAGCCTGTATGTCACAGGCTGCACTCAGGGAGCCTTATATCCCACATAAATGCGCTTTCCCAAGCACAGACACGCCAAGCAGCATAAGACATGCTCTGTGCTTTTTCAGAAAAAATTTTCAGAGATAGCTCAGTGAACCATCCCCATCCTATTACTCACATAAAAATAATCACTGACACTTGAGTTAAATGAATCTTTAATCAATCCCTCAGCCAGATCAGATTTACCTAAACTTTCTCTAACCTGTTCTGAGAAACATCCAAGGATACAACACCCACCTCCTTCCAATTGCAGAAACCTCTAGTCATTGGCAGGCAAATTTATGATCCCATAAAAGTTGATATACATTCAAATGGCAGTTCCTTAATTCAGAAACATTCTTCTAAATTGCTCAAGTCTATCTTGTTAATAAAAAGTCCAAGGCTCACAGTCATTCCTGTTCCATCACACTGACCATTTGTGAATGATTACTGAAGTTGGAGTTGAAAGAGCCTTCCAAAACAATCTAGCTGTATGCAAACAGTTCAGATTCTCGCCCTTTTATTTTTTTGAAGAAGAGAGATTCATACCAACTTTTCTTCAATATAGCATAGGTAGCTATTTCATACACGACAAGGACAATGGTACTTTTAGAGGGATATTATTTCTATATTTGTTTTACAAAAAATACCAATGAAACCAACAAACTAAATTTGACATTAACATGTTGGGAAGGAGAATGCAAGGGGATGGAGATTGCTGAGATTGCTAGGTTCTCAAGACTGGCAGTAGGGTGGGAAACCCTGTTGAGATGCTGGCCAAAGTATCTAATACAGAAAATGAATAATTTTCACATTCACAATTTGAGAACTGATACCACTTTTCTCTGCCTGAGGTGAGGAAATATAGGTGCCATGCAATGTTATGTAGATCAAATAAGCACTCCTAGTATTTCAAACTAAGCCTGCCTAATGACATGAGATACAGTGCTCCACTTCTCACTCTTTAATAATAAACGTCAGTGCTTAAAGACCAGGGGTTGTCAGAAAAGTGGCAAGGATTTCCAAGAGCTGAAGGTCCTGTGTTCCAACAGTGCAAAACTGTGAGGCTGTAGCTGTGAGCAGAGCAATAGAAGTATCATATCCTCCTATGCTTTTAAAAATAGATTCTGTGCAACATGTTACACAGAACCCACATTGCAACAGCAAGAAATGCAGGACTTTCACAGATATATTTGAATCAGTGGCAACTAGTGAAGTGATCTTAAAATCCACATTGCAATTATTACTGGAAGTTTAGAAGTATGGCAACACCTTTTCAGGAGAATTGAGCTCTCAGGAGAGTGATTTCTCCTGCCCTTGGGTTGTAGATCATTTTGTGCATTGTAAATCACTCCCACACAAAACTGAGCACATAGGATAAGCTCTTCTAGTGAATCTCTCCTTAATTATTGCAGGTCATCATTAGAAAAAGTGTAGCATTTGAAGGTATAATATGTAAGGTGTTTTGATGTCCCGAGTTCTGTAATTCTAAACTTGGCTGAGTGTCATGCTGTGGTTTCGTTTATATCCTGCTAGCTTTGGAAGACTCATCTAGAAAAATGCCAAACCTTTCCGATTCTCATGGGAAATCAGAATTGTCTGTCAGCAACCTATATGAGTGGTCCATGAGTTCTGTGTCAAACAGGCCTGGTCAGGTCCTAGTGTGATTGATGGGAGCATGATGACCCTTGGAACCTCTCTGGCCAATGATGATATCAGTTTCTCTGAATGCAAGGTTGGTTTCCTTCCTGGGAAGAACTTGGTGCATATACCAGGAATTTGTCCACCCAGCAGCTCTGTAGACCCCAAGGGGAAGGAATGGTTAAGAAACAGCTTTTTTTCCACCCCATTCTGTCCAGACTCAGTACTGATAGCCAAAGCAGGGCTGTGGGCAGCCCTCTTCTGCCTCGGTAGGAGCTCTGTGATTCTTAGAACTCCCCTGAGTTTTGGGTTATCAAGTGCCCCTTGTTGCAGCTGTATCAACTGTAGAATGGCTCATTTACTGAGCACAACAACAGGCTCCTGTTTGGGCAGGATTCCACTGGCAGCCCATGCCTGACCTGGAGACCTCTGATATTTTGGCTGGCAGACTACTTGTCTGTGCCCTGTTTGGTATGTCCCTGTAAAATATGCTCTAGGATCTCCTTTCTTTAGGAGACATTACCCTTCCTCCCACTCATTCCTGAGTCAAGTCCCAGCATCACTGCATATGCTCTTAGCTGGAAGGTCCGCCCCTTTCTGCACTGAGTGTACAAGCCCACTATCCATTTCTTCCTCACTGGACAGCACAGTCTTCCAGCTCAGAAGGTGTCCCTGCAGTCCTGCAGCTGGACACATCTGCATTTACAGCTTTGCTTCCCAGAGGGGACATTTTAAATGCACGGTACAGCTGCATACTGACAGCATCAATGCAGTCAGGAGGGGCCCAAGATACTGAGCTCCTTTTTCCAGTGGATCCTCATACTGCAACTTTTTATGGGTATCTTTGCCCGCTGTTACCCGAAGATGACAAGACAGTGGAGGAGTTTGTGAATTGTTCTCGTGGGAAGAGCACACTTACCTATACCATACCAGCATTTTGATCTTGTTATTTTGATTTTATTAAAATTATATGGAGTTTTATTTTTCCTTCTTTTTTTTAAAGAAAAAGGTTTAGAGACATGGAGCTTGAAAGAATCATTCAAGACACACTGACACACTTCATCCAGTCCCACATCCCTGCAGCAGATCTCAGGTATGTTGAGATAGGTATATCCAATATCACTGTTCCAGCTTGAACTCTGCTTGTCGTTTTGTGCATTATACTGAATCCTGTACTTTTCCTGTACTTTGTGTCGCTCTCCTTTAAGTCTCCTTTTAAGATCCAGGATGCAGGTAATCTGCACAGGCTCTGATGGGAATGCTGGAACAACTATAGTTTAGCATTGCAATCTAGCAATGTCATTTCTTTGATGACCAAGATGATTAATTTCCTGTCTAGTAATACCCATTAGGATATGGGATTTCCTTCATTCCACAGTGCTCCCAAACGGCTTTCTGAGCAGGATAATCTGTGTCAGGTCTCTCCCCATTTTGAACTCTGCCTGCATGCAGAGCTACAGCCACCTTGAGGCTGCAACACAGCAGCTGGTTTTGCAGCTGGTGGCAGCAGTGACACAAGCGTGGAGAGCAGCAAGCAGAGAACACTGCATCCCATAGAAAGTGTAACTTAACAAAACATGATGACCTCACCTGAAACACCAGTCAATACAAAACAGCCAAGGTCTTGAGTACTTGGAATATTTGGGTTAGGTCAGCTGAAGCACCCACAGGAGCACAGCCTCTGGAACACACGCTGGGGCTTTCATTCAGTGCTGCCCAGGAAGCAGGACCACATGCACTATTTATCTGGTAATGCTTCCCTCTCAACCACTGACCACCTGCTACTTGGCCTTACAGGTGGTATCTTCTCATAACATACAGTCCACATAGGTCCTTCTGCTGCTGTATTAGAAAGATACAAGGTTAGGCAAAATGGGGATGGAGAGAAAGGAAAAAATGGGCCTGTTGACCCTCTGTCTGTGTTCTCTTTGTCTCCAGTGGGATGGATGATGTTTTCTTCTCTTATATCACGGGTGTCCTGGAAGAGCTGGGCTCACCAGAGTCCTCTGAAGAGACTTTTGACATGGACACCTTTGTGGAAATGATGGAGGCATATATCCCTGGTTTTGCAGAAATCCACAGGTATGTGATTGTTACTGGTTTGTATGTGCATGCCACACACTGGGGGCCTGGCCCCAAGCCCCTCAGTACTACAAATTCTTTTGTTATATCCAGTTAAAGATGTATTAGTACCAAACCTGAGCCATCATGGTAAGTCACTCTTTGCCTGAATGCACAGATGCTAATCCTAATATAGTTTGCAGGCAGGTCCCTGGCCATTTGAAATACCAGTTGATTTTATTTGGCTTCCCATCAAGCCTTATCTTTCTATAAAATGGTAGCCAAGTAGGATAGGCTAGTGCTTTTATTCCTCAAGCTAATTATACAGCTTCTGTCTCTTGCAGTGGCGATGTTTGTGAAATGATGTTCTCCCTCTCAGAAAGGCTTGGTGAAGCTCGCAACAAAGGTGAGTTACACAAACAATTTCAGTACAACATCTGTACATGCTTTTAGTCTTAATATTTGGAGTTGAACAATGTCACAGAATAAAATACGAACTTGTTTGCCACAGTTAGGAACTCATAAGGTAGCCTGAACTGATTGACAGGTTCGGGTTTTTTATTTTCAATGTTCAGTCAGGTTTTTCATACCAACAGATGGGAGGCTGGAATCATATGGAATACTGTCCAAGACGTACTGGAGTGAAAAACACTTGATCAGTTCTCCAAATACCTGTATTGAGATCAAATCCGGTGTAATAAGAAAGAAATAGCCAATTCAGGGCTGTTTGTTGAAATTCCGCTGTAGGTTAATCCTGAAAGTGAGGATTTCTGCCTGCCTCTGATAGCCATCTGCCTAAGTGGCACTCCCACTGGGCAGCTTTTATCAGGTGCATCATCAAATAGAGTATCCAGCCGAACACACGTATCACATCTAGACTTTGAGCATCCTCAAAGCTCACCTCCTGTTCATCCATGAACCCTGGCACAGATGCAGAATCAGTGATGTGCTCTGACCTGCGCTATGCAGGACTACAGAAGACTACACTGTGCCAATGGCCCTTTCTAACCTCAGCATTCACAGACCAGCTGGATTGCTGTATCAATCAACCCCGTGGGTACTTTCCACTAAAGGACAGGTTGAAGTGCCTGGATATTAAACCTTCCAGGACATAACCAGTCTGAGTTTTGCTGGTCTAGCAGCATCACTGCTGTCTTTCCAGAAGGCTACACAGTGTAGAATAGACAGTCCTGTCTTTTATCTTACCTGCTGCTTTCTTGAACTTGACAAAATCTACTGCTCTGCTCTGCTCCCCTGCATCCTACCCTTTGAGGATCCTGATGTAGCCAGAGTGTGGAAGGAAAGCACCATCCCAGTCTTAGGACAGAACAAAGATGAAATGGTTCTTCCTACAGTGAGAAAAAGAGCCTGTAAAAAAAGAGATGCATCAGAGTAACCTGATCACAGGATGTGCTGGCTTGCATGCAGCTTGGGGACTACCACGGTGTATTCCAAAGTTTAAAATCAGAGCTACACTTTAGTTCAAAGATAGAGCAAATACCAGGGAATTCTAAGAAATGGAAGTATCCACAACCGAAGCACTAGCGGACCGAGAATTGAAAAGTAGAATTGAATTTGCAAGCAGCGCATATCCTGTACAGCCTGGAAATGCAGAACTCAGGCACTCCAGCATGTGCTAGCACTGGCTTCCTGCAGATCAGTGGGAGCAGAGCTGCAGCTATCCCTGCTGAGGGCAGGAGAAACAGTAGCGCTTCCATCTTGTCACTTAAGAGATTTGCTTTGGCACACAATGCACTAGCAATCTAATGCCAACAGAAAGCACAGAGCTCTAGCCTTAGTGGGACTGTTCCTCAGGAGATATCACTGTGTCTTTAAGAAAAACTTGGCCAAAAGGCTGTGGAAAGCAGGAGTGAAGCACCCTCTGAAGACCTCACCAAGGGCCAGGAGCCTGGAGCTGGAGCCTGCAACGGGGAAAGACTGTGCACTCTAACAGACGGAGCCGGGGCCCAGGTATGAGTACCCCGCAGAGGAGCAGGAACACTGGGGACAGTCACACAGCACTAGACTACCAGCACCACCTGAGGGCATTTTCCAGCTCTGGAAGGAACCATAGCATAGGCTGTGACACAGCATCACTTGTGTCCATGATCTTCTGCATTGTATGGCCTGAGCAAGACTGTCAGAAAATTATATGCTGACAGACTGTGAGCCAATGCTCTGGCTCATCCTCTCCAGTGGCTGGAAAGGGTGAGCTAGCAGAGTGATGGCTGAGAGAGCCTGTCCCAGTGCCTTCAGAGATCCCACAGCAGCTACAGGTACTGCAGCACCTTCCACATCAACCCCACCTTCCTCCCCCACACCCTGCTTGCTGTTTCTGCAGTACTGATCTATTCCTGCTCTGCAGTACAATCATTCTGCACCCACAGCCTTCTAGCAAATGCTGCTATGGTGATTCCTTCTGGTGTAGCCTCAGGTCAGTGTTTAGCAGGCCCTTTCCTTTCTAATCAAAGTACATAAAACTTCACAAGGTGGGCAGGAGTCAGGCATTCACACCACAGGGTCCAGAAAGCTCACTCCTAAGCGTGGCCACACAGATGAGTCAGCTCACAGTAGCCCTACTTTAAAGCAAGTTGAAATACAAAGGGAGGAGATTAAAGGACAGTGAGAGGAGTTGGTTTGTCTCCCCAAACACACAGTTGCCTGTTAGCTTCAGGAATCAGATTTAGTAATGCTGGTAAGGAGAGAGAGCTTTCAGCGAAGGGCAAGATTAATTTCTTGACCATGAAAAACCAGAGGCCCTTTTCAATAGCCCTCTCCTCACTGCATCCCCAACTTACCTCTGTCTCTTGCTCCAACTAGGAAGGTGCTGACTTGAAGGATGGGGTGGAGCTGCTACTGGAGATGTTTCCAGCCTGTACTGTGAGCCAGGCAGAGAAGGCTCTTGCCATGGCCTTGGGGAACTTGGAAGAGGCAGTGCAGTTAATTGTGGAGGAGAAGGTGGAAATTGGCCCAGCAGGTGCGAGTGTGAAGGTACTGTACTCTGACCTGGGTTGCAGTGGGCCAAGGAGCAGGGCAGTGCTCAGGGACATGCAGGTCCTACAGCTGTCTGCTACAAGCAGAAGTTTTGACTGCAGAAACTTTCTGCACGATAAGCCAGGAGGATCATGCAGAGCAACAGCCCCTCTCCCTCCCCTGGCTCTCTTAGTTTAGGCTGTGCCCACAACCAAGCCAAGACTCCAGTGGAGCTGTGGCTGGCACCCCCTTTCCCACAGGGGCTGGAGTGCTCCACCAGCAGCTGAGCTCACTGAGCTAGCGGGTAAGCTGTATACCCCTGTGTTGTGCTATTCACACACCAGCTTGTCTCCTCCCAGGAACTGGCACGGCCCCGCAGAGCACCCAACCACGAGGAACTTAAACAGGTCATCCTACAGAAGTAAGTACCCAGCAGCAAAGAACCCCTTATTTTGCTCCAAATAAATGAAGAGGTGGCAGTTTGGGGAACAGTGTGGTCTATAAAGAACAAGGGGTGGGTATCAGCTGAACACATCTAAGCACAAATACAATCATCAGCTGGGATAAAGAAAAAACAAAACAACCAAAAGACACACAAAAACCCCAACAAACAAGCCAGAAAACCTCAACAGCAGGACAGGTTTGGTTTCTTTCAGAGCTCTGGCACAGAAACACATTACCTGTACCAGCTGGGTCACAGCACTGGCTGCGTGCAAGGTTTCAGCCTGCTACAGATAAAGTGTAAGTCACAGTGCTGTTAGCTGAGGTCCTGGTTAAAGGTTCAAGGCACAAACATCATGCTGCAGCTCAGGTAACAAACACATGGTGACACACAGAACTACAGTAACTCATTCATACCTTCATTCTTGGAGACAGTCCAAACAAGGTTAAGGATACCTTCAAGAGACTGCCTGTACAACAGCACTGGGAAGATTATATCTCAGTTGCTGAAGGTGTGAATTCAAAGCATTTAAAGAAACCTCTCTGAAGTCTTCCTATGGACTTCTTGGGAATGAAAGAAGCTTTAGATTAGTTTACCTATATTCATTTCTAAAAGCATTTAATTCTCAGTGGGAGAACCCACACTGTGGTCTCATCGATCTGCTTTAAGATCTCAGCTTTCATGAGTATCCTCCTGCAGGCATACAGCTTCTACATGTCTATCCAGCCACGTGTTTTCCACTTTACATTCTCCCCAGGGACAGGATAAACAGTCAATGGGCTAGGAAAGATAAAGCAAGGCAGAACAGCATCCAGGCAGAAGTAGTAATCCTTGTCCTTGCCCATCTCCTGTGCAGGCTCATTTCAGAGTGGCAGGCAAGGGAACAAAAAAAGCACCAGCTGCTTGTTATGTTTCTGAGAACTTCACTTTAATAACGTTTTGGCAACATCCTGTACTTTAAACATCACTCAAGCACAGGTACAGAAAGCAGATCGCCATAGCTGAAGATACACAAGAGCAACTATACTAACTACTGAGGGAGAAGTCATGGTCAGCTGTGCTAAACCAGCACCAAAATCTCAGAGTAGCAACTCAGCAGTACAGCAAGCAAATGCTTGGACCCTGATGTTTCAGTTACACAGGAAATGAGGTGATGCTTTTATCAAGTTGCTTCCAGCACAGACCTGTTTCACAATCGAGTAGTAGGAGGAATGTGAAAGGAACACCATAATTTGGGGCAAAAGCAGACAGATTGGTCCTGTAATCTCACCTACGTCTCATTTGGCTGCCATCAGTTGGACTGAGAAGGAGCAAAGCTGCCCCAATGGCAGAGCACACCAGACCTCAGTACCTCTCAGTTCTGCAGTGGCTATCAGCATTCTCAACCACCTGAGTTTTCAATACCTTCACATACAGCTAAGGATGCTACTCCAGGAGAATCCTGCTAGATTCTCACCAGAAGGATGACATACTTCTTGCCCATTTCATCCAGAGGGGAACATCGAGTTCTCCTAGCTGCAACCAAGGCACGTAGGACACATTGCACAGCCACCAACCAGCGTGGGGGGAAGGGACATAGGCTGTGAGTAGCCCCAGGCAATGTATGTTTCAGTGCTTGCTAAATGCTTCTTGTGTTTCAGGTACATGATGGTGGATAGTGCAGACGACCAGAAAACACATCGGCCAGCTCCACCCAAAGAGGTAAGCAGAGCAGTCCCAGCTCACCAGCAGTTTGAATGTCCTTACAAGGTTTAAGAAAAACCAGGCTGCAAGTCCAAAACAACAACAGGACAGGCCACAGGCAGGTCTGTTCACAGAACCTGTCAGTCAAAGAGGGAAGATTAGCTCAGCTAAGGTGCTGCAGGGACTGTCAGTTCTTACCTTTCCTAACGACCATGGCTCTTGCTCCCTCACATTAGACAGCATCCTTCCCAGTTTTGGCCAAGATTCCCAAGACAGACAATGGTAAAGCAGCCCCCCCACCCACCTCCCATAGTGTAGCTCTACTTTTGCTTGCCCCCTCCTTTTCTCTAGCAGTGTGGCTGTCCATCCACTTGGTGTTAATATCCTTCCTCTCCAGGCTCCCAAGAAGCTGATCCGCTATATTGATAACCAGGTGGTGAGTACAAAAGGAGAGAGGTACAAAGACATCAAGAAGCCTGAGAGTGAGGAGATGAAGAGAACCTACATCAGCCTAAAACCAGCCAGGAAGTACAAGTTCCACTGACAGCCAGGTCCTTCTGCTCTTCAGCCTTCCAGCTCACTGCCAGGCATGGCAGGATGGATATGTGGTGCTAGGAATGAGGCGACTCCACCTGCCACTAACTTGAGTCAGCCTGGAAGCCAGGACACTGCTTTCAGCTTCCTCAACTAACCTGGCTGAGGAGACTCTCTCCTTGTGTAACTATCCCTCTGCCCCCAGGGGCACACCACAGTGGCTCTCCAGGGCCTGGGCATTCTCTGCTATTCCTTGCATGGGACAATTTTAGATCTGAGATGTGGCATGTGCTTTTGCAGCAACCTTTTTAACAAGTCTTTGTGCACTGTTGCTTTGAGTGCCAGTATTAATAAAGATGATGTGAGTTGGTGTGTAGTTCAGCCAGAGCATGCACATGCTTTACAGACACTGCCTCCAGTCCTTCCTAGGGCCAATGACAGGAGCAGGGTCATCCTCTCTTCCTCTAATTACTCTCTTCATCACATTCTCAAGATGCAGCTGCTGTTTGATTAACTGCCTAGCGGATAAAAGGGCTTAGGCTCAACTCCAGAGCTAGGCTCTCCCTGCCAACACAATCTGCAGCTCTCTCCATAAACTCCAGCTGATGGCAGAGTCGGTGCTTCCTCCATTTCTCACCACTGTTGAGAGCCAAAGCTCCAGCCACGCAACAGAGAGCAAAATACAGCAGCAGGCCTGTGCACTGCTAGAATTTTAAGTCAGGTGCTGGAAGAAACAAATGACAATGACCAACTGCTTTCAGTAACAGCACAGCTAGCTTTGGCATTTTTCTGTCAGTCTAACTGCCATTACAAGCAAGTTCCCCATGAAAACAACTCCCACCTTGCCCCAGCCTAAACCAGCACCCTAGGCCTGGGCAGACACACTGCCTGCACTGGGGCCATTCTAGTCCTTTGGTGCCAGGCTGGCCAGTGGCTGTGGGCTGGATCTAGGCTCACTGCCCTCCTCCCAGAGACCAGAGGGGCCTGCCCTCTCCCAAGAGGAGGGCTGGTAGCTATTCTTTCTGCTCCAGCTGGCCTGGTTTGTTCCACAGCTCTGCTGGCATGCCCTGCACACCCACCCCAGGGGACAGTCCCCATCAAACACTCCCCTGCTTTCTGGACAGCTGCCACTTAAAGATTTAAAATACAACAAATAATAAATCCTATCTATTAGCTGGCCTGACCAAGGCCTGTTCAGCACCATGGTGTTCCTGCAAATCACGCGCTCTCTCCACACCACTGCAGAGGGAGTTACTTTCCCCAGAGGCGCCAATGAAGTCCACTGATGAACACTCAGTGGCTGCTAAACAGCCCCAGAAGAAAGAGTGAGCCCCAGGCTAGCCTCACCAATGGGACCGACCTCTCCCTCTGCACGTCTCCACAGCAGCCAGTTCCGGCATCCTTCTGGGATCCCAGCATTGTCAGTCCCCCCCTCCCCAGCAGCAGCAGTTCTAGATCTGAAGGTTGATGAAAGGGGCGAAGCCAACCACATCCTGCAGCAGAACGAGAGCCCTCTGCAGTGGAGGCTCCACATCCAGTTCCACCCCACGGCTTCGGAGGATGCCCAAGCTGGACTCAGCCACGTTGTGGCAATGCTTGACCTTCAGCGAGCGCAGCTTGGGACAGTACTCAGCCAGGACCCTGCCAAGAAAGAGAGCACATGCAAGTAACAAGTCAGGACTCCTGAAAGCACCACTCACGCTCTTCTCTACTCCCAGCAGCCCAGCACTCGTGACTGTGCCACACATGCACCATCCTTTGGGAGTAGCACCATGGTGGTATGAGATAAAGTCAAGGGACATGGTTGGATCCCAGACCTACCCTCCACGATATGCTGGGAAATCTGCTGTCAGTAGCACACAGTGCCTCTCTTGAAGGGCCTGCTAGTGGCTTCTCTCACAGACTAAGCTCTCATTGCTTTTAGCATGAAGAAATCTGACTTTCCTCTCTGGTTCTCTTCCTCTCCCCCTCCCAGATACCTGCCATCCCCACCCTGGCTCTCCAAGTTGCTGAGTACCTGATGGAGTCATTCTTGACTCGCAGACACCCCGTGAGGTCCAAGTGCTCCAACTCTGGGCAGCACTTGGCAGTCTCCTCGACTGCCACGTCGCCCACGTTGGCATTGACAGCCAGTGACAGAGACTTGAGCCTGCTGCACTTCTGCACCAGGTAGCAGATGGCCTCGTCCTTCAGCTGGCGACAGGCCGTCAGGTCCACAGCCTCCAGCGCCTTGCAGTGGTCAGCCAGGCTGCGCAGGGACAGGCTGTCCACCCACTCACAGTGAGCCAGGGAGAGCTGGCGCAGGTTGGGGCAGCTCAGTGAGATGGCCACCAGCGCGTGGCGGCTGAGCTGGGCGCAGCCCTTCAGCTGGATCCGGTGCAGATGGTGGTTCTGCCCAATGACCGGGAGCAGTTCCCGGTCCGTCAGCCAGTCGGAGCAGTTCTGGAGTGCCAGCTGCTGCAGAACTTCATTGTCCTTCAACAGGTTAACAAAAGCGGCTCGAGGGATGGCAGGTCCAATCTGCGTGGGGAACCCAGGAAGAATGAGGCATCCCCCCAGGGTTTCAGATAAGCCTGATCTTCACCAAATACTCTCTCCCCTCCTCTCTTCTGCTGTGACAGTAGTGACCAAAGCCATATCTTGTCCTCATCCCAGGGCAAACCCTACCATCAGACTCTGCTCACCTCATGCCAAGGCTAGTGCCACAAGCTAGGTGATACTCTGGTTTCTTCATCCCACATCATCACTCCTGCATTTATACTCATGATGAGCTCCACACCTCTGCTCTCCAAAAATCTCTTTGCTAGAACACTCTGTGTCCTCACAGAAGAGCAGCTATTCCAGTCTTTCCCAGTCCCAGGCAGTAGCTCCCAGGAATAGCACAAACTTTCCCTGAAGACCAAGCACAGAGTTATCTCCCATCAGACCCAACCTACTGCACAACCTTCGCGAGGACATGGCACTCCAAAACTTTTGTTTCTCCCAGCCAGTGCCCCACAACAGCCTGGGTGGAGTTTCCAGGCTTACTCCTCCCAGGGCCTCTTACTCAAGACATTGGCATTGCTGGGCCCTGAATCACTGCCTCTCCTTCCTGAGCCCATCTGTCCAGTTTGACACCCGAGCCATTAGCCCAAGCTCCTGAGCAGAAACCACCCTCCTTGCCAAAGGTTTCTTCTCCCCACATAGACAGAAGCTCCCCTGTTAGTTCCAGAGCAGTAGGACATCTGTGTCCTCCCCCAGCCTCAGAGCCACCCAATACCTGGCTTGAGTCAAAGCAGCGCATGTTGGCCAGGTACAGCTGGATGAGAGACTGGAATGACTTGCTGACCCTCTGCAGGCTCAGGAGCTGCTGCAGTGGCAGATGACAGAGGATATGTGGAACCAAGATGTCTTCCCAGGGCAGGTCCAGGAGGCATCCCCTGGTCGGGGTCACACTCATCATCGGACACCAGAGAGCCAGGCTACTGTGGGAGCCAGGCTAGATCAGCTCACACCTACTGCCGGGTGCCTCTAGGAGGAACAGCCAGAAAGAAAGACTCAGCAACGTTTCCCACAATCAGCCCACAGGGAACAGCCCCTTGGCTAGCCATCAGCAGGGCACGTGCCTGCCGCCTGCATCACCACCTCCCCAGCCTGGGACGTTCACTGCTCAGGCATCCGAGTCTACCTGCCCGCAGTGCCCTCCAGGAGAGCTTGGGTGGGGCTTTCCATCAGCTGCTGAAGGAGGCCCTGTCCCTCAGCGAAGCAGCAAGAAGCTGCTGCAGCGTTAACGCACGGGTCGCACAGTAGCTGTGCCCAGCTTTCATGTCTGAGCATCGCTCTACCTGTCAGCCAGTCCCTGCATCCAGTGCCGGGCCACTCGGGCACCCTGCAAGCAGGAGAGACCAGGCACTTGCTCCTTCCTGCGGGGAGAAAAAAGGCTCCGGGCTCCCTCCAGGGAGTCTCCCTCCGAGGAGAGGATGCTCAGCATCTCTGCGGAGATGAGGCCTCGAGCCGCGAAGGGAAGGAGCAGAGGAGTCCCGGCAGCCCAGAGCCCCCGCGAGCTGCGGCTGGAGGCCGCGGTTAGACTCGGCCTCAGCAGAGTCCGCAGCTGGGGGGGCCTCACCCGAGGCCATTTCTGCCCCACTGCCCCAAGGGGCCTCGCTCGGCCCCAGAGCCGCCCCCGGGCTGCCGCACCGCCGCAGCGGGGCGGCTG
>WEIT01025466.1:130585-156444 GCA_013389985.1 Dryoscopus gambensis | reverse complement strand
CAGGCAGGGAGATCGCGGTGGGTGGCTCCGCCGGCCCCCCGGCCGGGGCGTGCTGCCTCCTCATCCGGATGGATGTCACATCCACTCAGAGCTGATCCCGCCGAGACGGGAGGTGCCGGGTGAGGGAAGCCGGGCAGGGGCGGGCCGGGGAGTGAAGAGCATGTTCAGCCTCAGCTCCAAGGTGGGGGCACGTCCCCTGCCTAGACACCACACCAGAAAGCGGTCACCTGTTTGCCCCACAGCCCCAGGGCCTCCAGACATCCCGCTTCGGTCACCACTTCATCCCCTCAAACTGCTTTGTGTCCCTCCGGAGGGCAGAGTCATCTGCCGGGGGCCATCCTAGCTTAGCCCCCTCAGGTATCCCGGCAGCCACAGCCTGGTTTCCCCCATTCCCTGCCATGGGTTCCATGTCCAGCTCACAAATACAGCCCGTTGTGTGAATTTAACCCCCAGGCCGGCACCTCTTGCCTCTCTCCCATCTCTGTCTCCTTCTTTGCCCAGTCCCTTCTCATCCTCCCCCAGCTCCTACGCCTTGTCCCCACACTCCTGTGGCGTGGGTGTGTGCTTCCCCCGCAGCGTAAGCAGTTCCTGCTGCCTGCTGCCTTCACTCCGCATCACCCCATTCCGCCAGGCAAGCGCTTGCATGGGGAGCAGCCATCCCCTGTTGCAGTGGGTACGGCTCAAAGCAATGGCCAGGAAGCATCCCTGGACATCCCTTTGGCCGTTAAGAAGGGACAGCCAGGAGGAACAAGTTTTTTGTGAGATGTTTTATTGAACAAATTTAATCCCCCAATGATGAGCAGCTCCTGGCTATCACACTGCAGCTCCTGAGTTTTTCTCTTTGAATGCATGCCCAGGGTTGCCCCGGCAGACACCCTGTGAGCTTTTCTTTGCAGGACTTCTCTTGCCTTTAGGCAGCGGCACCAGCAAGGCTTCTCCAGCCCACCAGTGCTTTACAGCCTAACACATTCATCACAGTGATTTAAAGAGCCATTTGATTCACAATTGCAATCAGCAAGCAGGAAGCCCTAGCTCATTCCATCACTGGTTTTTCATCTCACAGTTGCATTTGTGCTTTTTACCTCTCATTATTAAAGAAAAGCTCACTCCATTGCATGGTATAGCCATCCAGTTTTGATGGGTCAAAGGCAGGCATGGCCTCTACTCTAAATTTGATAATTCTGTTTTAATAACCAGGAGGACAGTCTGCTTATCCCATTTGTTCTAGTAATAGCTCACATGTTTTGAGATAGGCTGGTTTTTGTAGATTTGTTATGTTACAGTAAAAGCAAACTATTCCTAGAGATAATTTTTCCTTGTCATATGTGTCAGTCTGCACTGAGATAAAGAGTAGAATTTCATTTGACATATATAAACCCCGCATCTTTATTATTTATCACTTAACTTAACTTGAATGTGAACACAAGCATAACAGGAGAAAAAGATTGTAAGAACAGTAAATGATAAATTAATCAGGAGAATACAATTTTGTACTGAGTAAATTAGAGATTGCTGTTGCTCAGCAGAACAGATTTTTTCAGTAGGGTGATAGTGCAGATAAATGGGTGCCTACCCCATAGGTGTGATTTGGGTTATTTCATTAAGAGTTTTGTCTGTGCATCTCTGGAGCCTAAACACTGTAGAAAATTCAGCCCCACATCCTTTAGGAATTTAATCCTGTCTGGTCTGCACTCGGAAACAGGGAGAAGAAAATCATGCTTTCCTGTTTGCAGCTGGCATATGATTTCTCACTTTCAAATGATGAAAGTGAGGGACTCAGTATCTTGGCATCTGTCAGAAGGCACAAGCAGCCAAGACAGAGTCTTCTCTGCACATTAGGAATTCGAAGAAACTCAGGGAAGGATAAGTACAAGTTTTAGCTCCACTGGGAGAAAGAAAAATGTCAGCAGCCCTGCCAGTGGGGTTGATGGGGGCTCCAGGTCCTGCCTTCCCCTGCAGCCACCCACCTGCTGCTGTGGGGTGGCTAGTCTCATCTCTGGCTATTCGGTCTCTGGGCAGAGACAGGCAGGCGGGTGAGCTATGTGCAGGGCAGGCTTGCTGTGTTCCCCCAGGCTGGGATTGTCTGTTACCACTGCTTTTTGGATCTGCTGGTGTTGACAGCTCTGTCTGCACCATCAGTAGTGGCTGTGACATGTGCTGGTGTGACACAGTTTAAACCCAGGCTGACCTCCAAAGAGAGAGGCTTCTTGCCCTTGCTGCTCATATTAAACTGCTTGAGCAAGTATAATTGTAGGATGTCTCAGTGATACAGTAGATAACACTTTTTTCCCCTTTATTGAAGTGATTTTAGTAGGCTGTAGGCTGTGGGTAGTAAATATATTCAGCCTAAAGCAGAATGAATGAAACCCATTTTATAGTGCACTCTCTCACAATGTCTGGGGTGCTGGACTGTGGGGAAAGTGCCTGAGCATCCTGGCACCTCGGGGAGAAAGCAAACACTCTGGGTGCCTGGGGACCAAGGAAAGGGCTACCAGCAGCCAGGCAGTGGTGCTGGTGTGCTGCCCTTGATGAACCTTGCCTGCTTCTTGCAGCAGGAGGGCATTTGCTGGGGGCTGTCTCAGCTGGAGCAAATCGATTTTTGCCTCGAGGGCAGGGCACCTTTGGCCTGTCCTCCCCATGGCTCCAGACTCTTTTCTGTGCCTTCCCTTCCCTAACCAGATCCTTGCCCTTGTTTCAGGGCTGCCTGAGGATGCATCGCCTATTGTCTCAGACATCTCAGGGGTGCTGGGAACCTGCCTTGCTGTGCCTGTGCCACCCTGCTGGGCTCCGGACCTGACACCTCTGTGTCCTCTTCTGGCAGGATGGCCCAAGCAGGGGCACCCGTCCGCTTCCACCCCGAGGAGGGCTGCGCTGCCTCTGCCCCGCCCTTTGCCCACAGGGTGAACCGGAGGCCCTGGCTGGTGGGGGACAGCCCCGAGGGTGGGCGGTGCAGCCCCCCGCCCTGCCTCAGCCCCAACCTCAACGCCGGCCGCCTCCACCTGCTGCGCAAGGGCNTGTCGCTTCTCTGGGCAGCCGCAGTCCACCCTTGGCGACGGCTCCAGAGGGACACAGCTCCGTGGTCACCTTCCGCTTCATTGAGAAGGCCAGCGTGCGGACCCTGGGTTGCCCGACAACCCCCCAGCTCCGCTGGGAGAATGGCCCCTACAGCCTCAGCCGCAGTCTGGAGCTCGGTGGGGACATGGGAACCCCCCAGCCCCAGCCCCTGCCTCAGGAGCGGCTCCTGCATACGCTGAAGCTGGAGGCCTCTGCATCTGACCCGCTCCTGGCTGGGGGCAGGACGCTGGGGGGAACACGTCCCTGTGGAAAGGAGCTCTGTGCCCTCGACACCAGCTGCCTCTGCCGATCCCTAACCAATGGGCTGCCAGAGGAGTTCCCCACCTTCTCCAGGAGTCCCCTGAAGCCAGAGCCCCGACATCAGGTAGGTACCAGGGTGTCCCACATTGGGCGTGGGCTCTGCCCTGGGGATGCATTGCCCGCTCATTGCTCTCCTTTCTGCAGGGCAGTACCTGGCTGTACCCCCGGCAGAGCTCTGCCCATGCCCAGCGTATTGCCAAGGCCAAGTGGGAATTCTTCTATGGCTCCCCGGATACGCCAAAGACGGGTAAGAAGTTGTAGGTGGATGCCATTGGGTTGGCCCACCCCTCCTTTTAAGTCTATATTGCTGCCAGGGCTCATACTGGGGCTGCCCATTCCTTGGGTCTTCTCAGTGCCCACCAAAGAGCTGAGATTCCCCCAAGACTGGCCAGCCTATGCCCTTCTTGGGTCAGATGGTGCATGTACCAATCTCCCTGCAAAGTCCCCTGTGGCCATGCAAAAGATGTGACAAAGAGCCCCTGACTGCCTCTGCAAAAGAGCTTTTGGGTTTAGATGGGGTCTTAGGGCTGGCTGCAGATGTACTAGCACGGACAGCCTGTCTCTGCCTTTCACACCCTTTCTCCTTCTGCCTCCTAATCACTGTTCCCCTGTGCCCATCGCATGGTAGAGTCCCCATTCCTGGAGGTGTTCAAGAAACAACTGGAATGGCACTTAGTGGTATGGTTTTGCGGACATGGTGGTGTTTGGTCAAAGGATGGACTTGGCTTTCTTGGAGGTCTTTTCCAACCTTAATGATTCCATGGCACATGACCGCACTCTGTGTGTGTGTGTGTGTCTGTGTGTGTGTGTGTGTGTGATGCTGCAGGAGTGGCTCCTCAGAGCTCCCCATTGCAGCTCCCCATGGCTCTGAACACTTGGGCCTTCCTTGCAGGCTCCTCTGCCCCCGACTCCGCTCCCCTGGCTGAGGTCCCCCAGAAGCCTGTCTCCCCATTGCCAGCCGAGCCACCAGGGTCAGTACCTGAGCACAGCCATGTGGAGGTGGAGATAGAAGTGTCTCCTTTGGGCAGCCAGAAGCCTGGCTCGTGTGAAACTGGGATTATAAGGAGGACAGTGAAGTACTCTGAGACAGACCTGGACACTGTGCCACTGAGGTGCTATCGTGAAACCAACATCGATGATATCCTGGCTGAGAAGGAGGAGGTGGATTCAGCAATTGAGAGCCAGAAGGACAGTGAGAGCAACCCAAGTTTTGTTGGCACACCAGGCAGGAGGAACAGCACACCGGAGGAGCCACCTACCCCAGGCACCAGCTGCTCAAAGGATGGGCTGCGGGACAGGGACATGGAAGAGGACGATGAGGTGTTTGAGGTGATGAGGAAGGAAAACAGGGAAAGGTGAGGCTCCATGCACAAGGGCAGAAAGCTCCTCTCACTCTCATTATTGCACCCTGCATGGCAAAATAAGCTCTGCTGAAAAGTGTCTGAGCCACACTCGCAGTAGCAACATGCAAGCTGTGCATGGGGGTGAGATGGGGTCCTGGATCACACCACAGGGATTGGGACTGGGGCTTGGGGCGGGACTGGGAGGGGGCCCTCACTGCCCTGTGAAAAGAGGAAGCCAGCACAGGGGATCCAGTTCTGGGTGCTGTGCCATGGGCCTCGTTTGCCTGGGGTGAGCCCTGCAGCTGACGTTGCCAGCTGAGCTGAGGCTTCCCAGCGTGAGTCCTGCCAGGTTAATTACATCCTGCCACGGTGCTGCCAGGTGTTGGGGTGACAGTGTTAGGGGACCAGAGCACAGGTCGTGTCCTGGAGCTGCTCTGGGCAGGCAGGTGCTGCTGGGCTGTCCTTCTCCCCACAGATGACTGTGCTGAAGCAGCTCAGCTTCATTAGGTATTTGCCATGTTCAGGAAAGAGTAGGGGATACATTGGGATCAAAAAAGCATTGTGTTGCCTTCTGTGTCATTTTTAACATGGGTGGCAAAACACCCTGTGCTGGGAGGCTGGTGGAGTGGATGACACCAAGATTATCATTCAGTTGCCTACCCATGGACAGCAAGTGTCCTCCTAGCTGCTATCTGCCCCGTGCCAGGCAGATGACATATGGGAGGTGGCATTTTGGCTTGGCAGCATGAAACTCTGCCTGTGGAGTTTCTGCTGGAGTGGTAGTTTGACCAAGAGGAGTGATGGACATAATCAAGTGCTCCAGAGCGCTGTGTGGGACAGCCACCTGGAGGGAAAAGGCCCTGTGCAGGCATCTTGTGACATGTGTCATGTCAAGAGCCTTGAGTAAGGTGAGGAGGCTCAGCATCTTCAGCAAATGCTCCATAGGCATGGAGAGAGGTCTCGTCTGGGAAGCACAAAACCCGGGTGGTATCTGGGATGCCACATAGCAGCATGAACTCACCTAGCTGTGCAGAAAGTAGGTGAGGAGAATTTAGGAGGAAGAAGAGGAAAAGGGAGGTTTTGATGTTGGCAGAAGTTAAAAATAATGAAATGTGTACATTAATAATACATTAATACAGTAGTGCTCCTGCACTGGGAAGGAAAAGAGTGAAGGTGTTGAGCTAACAAGGAGGGAGGGTGTGCATCCCAAGGGGAGCTGGACTCCTGTCAGTTTGTCCAGCCCTTGCATCTCTATTGGAAGGGACAAATACATGCCAGCCACCTTGTCCTCAAAAATTTCGGTTCTAGAGAAAAGCTGAAAATAAGCCATTTGTAATGTGTGTCGGGGGTGGGGGGGCAGTCCAAATTAATGTTTGAGTAAGGTGTAAAGTTATTGCTATTGCAAGTTCTTCAATTTGCTGTAGCAATTTTTTTGCATAGTGTTATTTTGTTTCCAAATATCCTTGAGGCTACTTTTGGTTGTATGAGCTGTAAGCCTAGACCTGTTTTTTGTCCTCTGAGACACCGTACTGTAGCTCCCCAGGCAGTGCTGAAAGCTTGGATGTGTCCTTATACAGCACACTGTTGGCTCCTAAAAGATGATGGTCCCAGTATAATTACCAATGTGTATATAGGGGTGTCATGTTCATTTGGCACAGCTTCTTTGTAGACCAGTTGTTTCTTCCCTGTGCAGCCCCCTGAATATTCCTCTGGTAAGTGCAGACCCTGTAGACAGTGTCTTGAAAATCACGAGGCTCAAATTGCGAGCTTGTTTAGTCCCTGCATCACCGCCCTGGGTTTTTGCTTACACACTGTTTTGAGCTCTGCAGCTGCAGTCCTTATCCCTGTTTACCAGTCACCAGTATTGATGTTTTCTACTTCAAGCTTTCTGCTTTGCCTGCTTGCAGGAGGGGTGAAGCTGGGGGGATGAAGAAGCCACCATGGCTTCCTGGACTTGGCACCATTCTGCTGCTGCAGGAGCTGCTGAACCCCGGGACTGTTCTGGTTGCTGGGAAGGACCAGCCCTACAAAACCACTGAAGTACTTTTTGATGCTGATTTTCAGCTTTTAGACATGTACATCCCTTTGAAAATCTAGCTTTAAGGATTTAGCCCCCTCTGCAAGGGGGACCTTGGCTTTGTACTACCTTGTTGTGCTTCATATTCTGACCAAAGTTCAGAATCTTCTTTCATGATTTACCCTCCCGAAATAAGAGAGCATGCTAACAGCAAAATAAAATTCAACACAAAATCCAACAAGACATGAAAAACAATGGAAGAAATGGTGTCCTCTTCCAGCAAATCTGCTTCCTGAATATATTTAGAGTCATATCTACTGACTCTAATGACTAGTCTAAGCTTTTACTGTCTTTATTCATATTAGTCCCAGAGAGCCAAGACCTGTCAACGAGAGCAGGCTCAATTCCCTTCCTCCCTGAGCATCAGCAGACATGCTGGCTAAGCTATAGGAAGAGCCTGGTTTGGCCCTCAGCATGGGTGCCTTTGGCTGATAAGACAGAAGAGGCTTTGCTAGGGAATGCTCTGTTCCCCCGAGAGCACAGAGGGCTGATGGGAGGCAGTGATGCCTTTTCTCCCTGCAAGCCTTGCCCATAAAAGCCCTTAGATCTGCTGCTTGGAGAGCCTTTCCAGAGCCTTTGTGCTTGCTGCTTGTTGGCAAGAGAATAGCTGCAGGGCAAGCCTTGTTGGGGATTAGAAAAATGGTAATGGTCTCAATTTCATCAAATGCTTAACATGTGCTTAACCTGCATGAGGAGCCACAAGCCTCTGATGTGTTGTCCCAGAGCCCGAAGCGGCCATAGAGCCACAGCTCGGGATGATGCTCCTGGATGGAGCACCGGGAGCACCGGGCTCGGGCTGCAGAGGGGACGCTCGGGGTGACACTGGCAGGTGCCTGTCAATGAGCAGGGCAGGCGCCCACAGCTTAACCTGCATCAGTAGCCACAAGCCTCTGATGCCCAGTGCAGCTCGGGGTGGTGCTCCTGGATGGAGCACCGGGCTCGGGGTGACACTGGCAGGCACCTATCAATGAGCAGGGGAGGCACCCGCAGCTCTTGTGGGAGGGAAGGGGACAGCATGACGGCGTGGATGTCACAGGGGAGTGTGGACAGTCAGGGGAGACTGCAGTGCCTGTGGTCAGTACCTGTGCCTAGGCATGGGACAGAATGAGGACACTGAGCCCTAAGAGCAGGCTGCTGCCACACTGGAGGCGTAGTGCAAAGGAGCCTGGGGGGACTGCAAGGAGCTGCTGAGACAGGTCTGTACAAGGGCTTTGTTCAGAGAGGAATAAACCTAGGGGCTGCTGGACAGTGCTGAACAGTCTCGCCTTCTTTGAACTGAGCTGAGATCCTCACACAGCAGCTGCTGTGCCTGTGCAGGATGGAGGAGCCTGGAGCTGGAGGAGTGGGGCATGGCTGAGGCAGTCAGTGGTCTGGAGGGTCACAGGAGCATATAGCAGAGAGTTAAAACCACGGAGGGCCAGAGGAGAGGTTTTCCCCTCTTCTTCCCCCTGCCAGGGATGGCATGTCTCTGCAGCACCAGGCAGGGAGAGTGGGGCAAGCCCTTTGCCCTCCATCAGCCATCAGATGCATCAGAAACCCAATTGCTCAGATACCCAGAGCCTTGCCTGAGGTGCTTTTGGCTCCCAGATCCGCTTCCCTTCCATGTCTGCCTGGCCCTCTCCTAAGGAAGGTTCACTGCCTCTCCTGCACCAGCTCAAGGCGGGAAACCTATTTGCTTTCCTGCCACCTATCGCCCTTGCGCAGATTCTCGATTACAGCTTCTGCATCTCCTTCTGTCCTCTGCTCCTCTCAGCTAGGTTTGTCTGGCTTGGTCTCAGTGCAGTGACCCTTCCTGGGGGACCAGGGCGGAGCATGGAGGAGCTGAGCAGTGCAGCAGGGGCTGATGAAGGGTCTGGGTCTGAGCAGGCAATATTGCTCCCATGCTGCTGCGACTACATCCTTCTGGAACTGAATCACTTTGTGCTTGATATTTCGGGGTGCAGACATTGTTTCCAGAGCTTAGATGGTGAGGGCAAAACCAGCCATGGTTTTTCTGTGGCTTGGTGGCAATATACTTGATCACAAAAATGAGCCCACCTACCTCTCCTGGAAACAGGATTCCTTCCAATCTGCTGGCATTTTCTTCCGGGGCACAGTCATTCGCCCTCCCCATGGATTCAAGGTGCAAAATGGTCAGCAGCATTAGCTTGGTTTAGTAGCATGGGGCTGGGCGGGAAGGACAGAAAATGCACATTTTCATCTGTAAAAGCACATCTGCAGATATTAAAGAGGTTTCTTCTGCCTTGTCCTCACCAAAAGCCACTTCAGAAGTGGCTGCTCCTGGGGCTCCTACAGGAATGGTAAGAGTGTCAAGTGGCGCTGCACAGCCAGGGAAACACTGGTGGATGGGTGAGATCAGCCTGCTCCGTGCCTGGCTTACCTGGGTCTGGCTTCGCTGCACTCCCCTTGAAACCAGCTGGCACTCTGGGGGAGTCAAGCTGCCAGCTCTTGGCCTGCTGAAGTAATTGGGGTGAGATTTTTGAGTGGCATGTGAAGGCTAATGAATGAAAATAATTTGGTGTGTGTTACAGCAATGTGTCTTCTGAGCCCTCTGTAGGAAGCTGTTTGTTCATAACAAATGTTATGACAGGCTGGAGCAGTTCCTCTCCTTTAATCAGAAGAGAGAGTGGCATAACAAGTGCTTTTCTGCTGCTTTAATAAAATGATAGCAGCTTATGAGTAAAGTAGGCTTTTAGGGCTGTGTTTGTGCTTGTACTGCTGAAGCAATGATGTTCCCTGGGTTGCAAACATCCGTGTCGTCATGCGCTTAGGTAAGTGGGCAGGCTGTCCTTCACCTCCTTTACAGGACAAAACACTCAGTGCTTCACGGCTTAAAAACGTCTGTGTTGGGCTGGACCCAGACCAACACTGGAGACACGCTGGGCCTTTCTGTGGGGCTGATCCCTGACAAGATGATGAGCTAGGACCAATCATGGCCTCTAGGGCATGGGCCAGCTCAGATCCCCAAGCCCAGATATGGGTGTGAGGCTCCCTCTGTACTGCCTGGGGAAACCTGGAGTTCAGTATCGCTTTGTGCTCAGTCACACATGTCTCCTGGGACTCAGCATCACCTTGTGGAAACAGCCAGCAGACCTTGCAGGTAAGTGTTGGTCATGCTCTGAGCAGAGTACTCAGTGACCACAGTGCAGTGTTCATGGAGGAAGGTGTCATGCTGTCCTGAGCAGCTTCAGCAGGGGCCTTCTTGGTGATAGAAGCTCCGAAGGCTCATGAAAAATTCAGCCACTTCCAGATTTGGTTGGAAATGGAGCTGAACCACATCCTGTTTCTAGTACTTGAGCCCTTTATTGGATCTAAGCTCAAGTCAAGTGATTGGGAGCAGTAGCCATCTCATAAGCTTCTTATGAGGATGAGCCACTAAAGGAACAAAAGTCTGTGGCGCATTAAAGGAGAAACATATGTCTGAAGGGAGGCCAGCCCAGTCCTGCTTCCCATGGTGTCTTGGGCAGGCAAGGCCTTTCCTTGGTGGTCTACAGATGTTAAGAAGAGATTTCTACTCTCCTCAGTTTCCTTCTGAAGCAGCGTGTGGGCTTTTGTTTTGAGGCTTTGATCCCTTGCTCTTCAGTGATCAGTTCTTCTCACTTTCTTTCCCTCTAGGATCACAGACCGAGACACACAGGGTATGCTCAAGTCTCCAGTGCCCTTCCTCCTAGGGCACAGCCTCTCCAAGGATGGCATGGACTCTTTCAGCAAGCATTTTGAGACCATCATGGAATCCCATCGAGCCAAAGGCACATCTTACACCAGCCTGGACTCCATTGACATCCTTTCTTCCCCAGCCCGTACCCATGGGACCGTTTTCACTTTTGACCTCCCAACCCTCACCCCAGAAATACAGGGACAAATCCGAGACAGCGCCAAGCTGATCGAGGAGAACTTTGCTCCTCTGGCTCACTTAGAGCCAGACTCTGGGACCAGTTCGGCCACAGATGCTCCCTGGACAGAGAGGGAGGAGGAGCGAGGGAGACAAAGGAAGGGCACTCGGCACAGCCCTTGCCACTCAGAGGACAGCTTTGGCACTCCCTTGGCCTCCAACACAAGGTGAGAGACCAAAGTTGCTTGCTGTCCAGCTGGGTCACTAAGGCTTGATGTGGAGTCTAATGCTGTGAGGTCTGGTTTGCAGCCAGAGTCTAACTTGTGCTTCTGGGGAGGGCTCAGGACTGCATGTGCTAGATTTTCTAGACAGATTTTTCTGATCAGGCCAGTGATCACCATGGTATTGTGGTAGGTGTGTTGATGGGAGCACAACTCTATTTTCATCTTTGCCAGCTTTGTAGGTACTGGAGGGCTGTGAGCTTTCCTTCAGCCAAGCAAGCAGGGAGTGCCAAAACTATAATCCTGTGGTGGTTTTCATTGCAAGGCCGTCCAGCATCTGTGATGGCTATGGGGAGAGGCCAGTCTGAAGTTGACTATCAGTAGAAATTCGACAGCATTTCCCTACTGGGGACTTCGTCCCTTGCCATCTGCACAGCAGCCACTTGTTTCTTAAAGGCAGGAGTCTCATGGTCTTGTACCTGTCACTCTGGCTTCCTCAATCTCCTCAGCCTTGTTCCTGTTGGAAGATGGAGGGCAGAGATGAGCGTCCTGAATCCCTCATCCACCTTCCAGGCTTTGGTCTTCTCCACACCAAACCTATGTCACTTCTGGTGGCAGTCTGTGCCATCTTGGTAGGCTCAGCTTGGGGTGGCCCAGTGGAGATCTAAGCTCTGTGTCTTCTCTGGTGTCCACAGTCAAGAGAGGAGAGTGGGATATGGCATCAGCTCTGTGGCCCTTGGGTCAGTCCAAGGGCATTTTGGGGCAGAGAGGAGCTGGGTTAGGCCTTTCCCTTTCTTTGGGACACTGAAGCCAGAGATGTGGTAGCACAGAAGCCAGGCAAGATTTGTGCAGTAAAACTGGTCAGGTCTGGGAGGCACATGGCAGTGAAGGGTGAAGTTTCCAGCCATGACAGTGAGAGATGAAGTATGGGGGAGCAGGGCAGTGCTGCAGGCCCCCAGCAGGGAGTGAGCCTCCCTTCACAGTCCCACAGGCAACGGTGGACAGAGAGGCAGATGTGGTTGGAATCTGCCGTCTGGTGCAGTGGAAAGGAGTGGAGATTGGGGCTGGGAGCAGGAAATAGTTTGGAAAGCAGGAAAGGCATGTGGAACCAGGGTCTGAGACAGCCCATCATCTGCAGGATCAGTCCTCAGGAGGCAGGGTGTTCTGGCAAGGGAAAGATCCAAGAAGTTTCCTCTTCCCCATCACTGGTGCTACCAACTTTCTAGACTCTCAGTGGAGCTGACCATGAAGCTGAAGACTCCCGAGTAGTTTCAGGAAGAAGTGGCTGGGCTGATTGCTCGAAGGTTCTCATGAGCTGGAACCAGCAGATCCTGATGGCTGGCAGGGCTGATCTGATCGAGCAGAGCTTATCCTTGTAATGCTCCCACTAAGGGGTATTCAGTGGAAATTGCTGAGGAAAGGCACTGAGGAACCTCTGCAGTCGTTATAATGCATCATCACCTGTGCCAGCAGGGCCAGAGCCAGAAGGCATTCAGCACTGTCCATGGTCACAAGCAGTACAGACTGACTGCCCACCAGCGCAGGGGGCTGGGGACCCTGGGCAGGGGGACTCTGCAGTGGAGCCTGTGCTTTACACTGTCTGTCAGTCTCAGGGTTGGCAGAGGTGACCTCAGGCTGCAGGGTTTTGGTGTGACTGGTGATAAACACCAGTAGGTCTAGGCCTGCATGTGCTGCCCTGTGGCTGTCCTCCTCATGTCCCCAAAAGCTTTGGTGCTAACTGTTGCAATAGTTGGGGTCAGGATCTGGGTTTGAGATAGCCTTGCAGCCTGTGACTTCCCACCTCCCTTGGCGGCAGGAATGGCCAATCAGTGATGCCCCTGCATTGCAGGGCAGATGTGGTGTCCCCCACAGCCAGTGGCCTTGGTTCATGCAGCCTTGTTGTTTACGCCAAGGCTGTGGTGTACCTCGGCATATGATAGTTAAGACCATGCTTTTATCTTGACCTTGTATGTAGGAAATATGTCTAAGTGCAGACCTACAAAGGCCTCCTCTGAGATGCCTGGACCTACTCCAGCAGGCTTGGTTGAAAGGGACGAAGCAGAGACTGAACCCCCTCCTGCCCTCCCCACAGCGGGACACCCCATAGTGACACCCCCAGCATAGGCTCTGTGAGTAGGTTGTCACCCGATTTGGGCAGGAGGTGAAAGTGTGCAGGTCCCTCGCTCTCACTGGGCAGAGAGCTGCAGTTAAAGCAGTCTGTCCCTGTGACTATCACAGATCTCTGCAGAGCATGTGTGGAGGCAGAGCCCCCAGGGGCTAGGGAGTCCCTCTGGACCCAGGGAGGCCAGCCAGGGATAGATGCAGTGCTGGCAAGGTGGTGGGGCAGGAGCTGGGGCAGCCCTGGGGACTGCAGGGAGATTGCTTCAGTGGTGACAGCCACACTTCTGCAAATGCAGGTCCAAATTGCAGGACTTGGCCAAGCTGCTGGGTGCAAGCAGGTGTCCAGAGGGTCGCCTGGCTTGCCTAGTTCTATACAGGTAGGCACTGTGGGCTGTGGGACGTCAGCCCCAGAGGAATGTAAATGGGCAAACTGCATCTCTGTAGGGGTGCAAACCCCCTGAAATCCAGCTGCCCAACTTCCCTTCAATCCCACCCTTCTGGAGCCAGCCTTAGCCCCGGGCACAGCCGTGCCGGTCCCTGAGGCTTGTCCGCGGAGGGAAGAGACATGACTCGCCCCCCGAGCGAGGCAGGTTCTGCTGGCACCTCGTCGGGGCTTGCCTGCGGTGGGACAGTAAGAAGGGTAGGCGGGAGAAGCAACGTCAAAGGCGGGGCTGCAAACCGCCTGGTGACAAGGGCCAGACAGCGCGGCGAGGGCAGCACGCCTGGAGCCTCGCTAGAGGGAGAGCTCGGCCCTGGAGCTGCGGCTGTGTGGGAGGAGCGGGGAGCCCGTGGGGCTGGCAGCCGCCCCGGGCGGAGGATGCGCCTGCAGTCGGGGCTGCGTCGCTGCCAGAGCGCGGCTGCTGGCGTGTGCTGGAGCACGGGGCCTGCCAGCCAGCTCCGCTGCCTTTCTTTATAAGGTTCCTTTTGTCACTGCAGCGGCTGCAGTCGCGGAGCCGGTGCCCCTCCCCTCCCAGGGCCAGCGCAGGTCTCTCAGCTGGCCTGAGTTCCCAGGTAGCACTGGGCAAACTGGTGAGGATGCCCCGAAGGGCTGTGCCAGTTTGGGGCCCCGTGGGGTGGATTCGGGGTGTCATGCAGGAGGTTGAGGCTGAGAGCTGAGCAGAGGAAGGTGGACACTGAGGAAAGGATGAAGATAGGGGAAGGGAGGTATGGGTTGGAAGCACAGTAGGGGGACAAGGCTAGGGTGCAGGATAAAGAGGTCTCTCCACAAGCATTGCCACAGCAAGAAATGGAGGACAAGCCTTGGGGGAATTTTCCCCCATGCAGGCCATGTCAAGCCATGAAGGGCAGCAGGAGCCAGGACACAGGACACATCAGCCCACCATGGCACAGAGGACAGTGGATCCCAGGGATGGCAGGTCTGCCTGCAGAGGCATGAGCAGCAGCACATACCTATGGGATGCAGCCCCATGTGTCAGGCATTAATTCCAGCTCTTGGGTCTGACTCAGAGCCCCTAGGCTTGTCTTGACCCAAGGGTCCGAGACACCCAGGTTTTCCTGCACTGACCCCATGGGATCTGTGTCTCTGAAGGAGAAGACAACCCTCCATCCAACAGGTGAGTAACTGGATATTTAAGGCTCTCAGCTGGCACCAGAAATTGTTTGGTGGGATTGTAGTCAGTTCTGTCCTCTGCAGGAGCAGTTGTGTCCCTCACAAGAAGAGCTAGTGGGATGGGGTGATGGAGGACAGATAGACATCTCCAGAGAAGGCTGGTGCTGCAGGGGAGGTTCTGGAGGTCTGCAGAGAAACAAGACTGAGGAGGGGCACAGCTGCCCAAAGTTCAGTCCTATCTGGATCTGTCAGCAGTAACACTGGTGGGTGCTGCTGTGGCTGGGTGATTGTTGGACTTCAGAGCTGCCAGAAAGCACAACCAGCCCTGCCTGTGGTTGAAGGCTGGTCTAGCTGACCTTCAAGTGTCCTCCCAGCCCTAACTTCAATTCTGCGAGGAATGAACCGGCCCAGATCTTTGCTGTCATAAATCAAAGTCGCTCCACTGAGACCGATGGAGGGAGCTGCGTTTATTTAGCTCAGCCAAAGATCCGGTCTGGTACACTCTTAGCAGCAACATTAGGCAGGCTTGGTTTGCTAGGAAGAGGCAACGAGCGTGGCTCTGGCTATGCATGGGGGCCTTCCAGAATTGAGGGGAGAGTGCTGCCCATGCACCTGTCCCCTGTGGATTTGCACCAGGCTCCCTGCCATGTCCCTTCATGGTGTAGGATGAAACTAGCGTCATGTAGAGAGCAAGAGATACTTGAATTATGTTTAAAGGTCTGGAGTTCCCTACAGCAGGTATCTTGCCTGGAAATGTGTCAGGACAGACCTGCACAGTCCAGGAGCTTAGCTGAGCACACCCCAGCTCCTGGGGAACAGGTTGTTGCTGCAGGAAGGGTCCCACCATGCAGATACGTCCCTGCTGGCCTCTGGGAGGTGGAGGTCAGCCCCTTGGGCCTGGCTTTGCAGAACTAGTGCCTTCTTGCTGTTCCACATCCAGGAGAGAAGATTTGCTCCTGGTTACTGGCAGCCACTGAACGAACGTGGTGCCATGTAAGCTTGGTTGATGGTGGCAAGGTGGAGAGGATGTCAGGACTCCTGAAGTGGCACACTGCATTGCAGCCAGGGAAGGCGCTGTGGTCTCTGCTTCTGGACTCCAGGCAGTGGGCTAGAGGAGGAATATTGGGGTGAGATGATGATCCAGCTCCAGGAAAGGAGTGTTTGGCCCTGAGAGGGAACATTTGGGCCCTGAAGAACCATCTGACCTGGGAGAAGGAGTGTGTATGGTATGGTGGCCCTGAGCAGGACCATAATTCTGCAGCAGTTTTCCAGGGCAGGGAGCACAACAAGTTCTTCTGCTGAGCTGGGGTGGGAAGTGGTCAGTGAAGAGCCTCTGTCCCAGGGTGAGCCCCGAGCCCTGTGCTGGATCACGTGCCTTCCTTGCAGAGACCCCCAGATGTGCCTCACTGCAGCACACTGGGCTCTAGCAAACACCTCTGAGGTGACAGGGGGACCTGTGCTCCCAATAACGTGAGTGGTGGCAGCAGGGAGAGGGATGAGCTAGCTCTGTGTCTGCTCAGGAATGACTTATGTCAGGCACACCAAGGATACTTGCTCAATATCAAATGTGATCTTTATTCCTTAAGTGTGTATTTAATGTAAAAATATTATCTCAGTGTTTCTTCAAGCCAAACTAAAACATCACTTTACTAAGTACACCAAAAAACCCTCGCCCTGAGACCTGCAATTAGATCATTGGCAAGAAAATTAGCTTAACCTCAGTTACCTCAGACATGGACACGTCTCTTGCTCTGCTCTCCATTTACTTGAGAATTGGGCTCTTGTTTTTCTGTCTTTAAGCTGCATGTTCTCCAAGCCAGTTGGGGCTTTGAGTGGTGGCAGACAGGTGCCACAAAGGGGGCATTCTGAGCCTGCAGAGGCTGACTATCCATATTTAACTGCATGAGAATGGCTTGAGTGCTAGAAAAAAACCCATTTCATGGCATGGTTGATTAGTGCCTCATCCTGAGAGCAAGGTTTTGCTTTGCTGCTATAAAACACCAAATCAGTACTGGGACTTGGTGAGGGAGGGAGCAGCAGATTCCACTGAGACTCAAGCTTTGAGATCCCTGCATGCCCATTGCAAGAAGCAAGGCAGGGATTGTAGTAACAGGCTGGGACCCTGCAGCGAGATACAGGTATTGAAGGACGAGAGATTTTGTAAATGGCCCCATGCCTGGATGCTCAGCACTAGGTAGGAAAGCTGAGGACCATAGACTGGGGGGAGATTTGGAGCTCTAGGTTTGTCCCTAGATGCTCCAGGAACTGGCCATGTGAGGGAGGACAACCTCTCAGGCAGGATAGATGAGGTCCAGAAGGATATCAGGAATTTTAGGGATGGTGCAGAGAAGAATTAAAAGGTTTTGAGAGGGTGACTGAGCAGCAACTTGCTCTGGAGATGCAGTTGGAGCATGGGGAGTGTTGGAGGGATGGCTTTGCATTTTGTACCTCAGCCTGTGACTGGAAAAGCACCCTTTAAACTGCTGGGCTGCAAAGGGGACAGTGCTTGTGCCCTTGTGATAGCAGATAAGGATTTTAGCAAAAAATACTGTCACCACAAACCATGGCTGGCAGGTGCCAGTTGCTGGGATGAATTAATCTCCTCTGCCTCTGGGAATCAAGGAGCCTGTGACCTCTGCCCTTGGTTGAGGTTGCAGTGACTGCAGCCACACAAGGAGCTGAAGTGGGGCCCAGGTGTGTACCCAGCACTGGCCCAGCAGCACCCAGCCTGTTCCACTGTTCCTTAGAGCAACTTTGACCCTGCCGGACAGTGAAGGCACAGCCAGGCACCAGGGCCCATGCCAGGATCACCTTTGGATGTGGCTGTTTCAGGAGGAGAAGAGCTTTTAGGCAGGTGGAAGATTTGCCCAGAGGATGGGGTGTGCTGATGATGCGGACAGTGATGCTGGAAACTGCCTGCTCAGCACAGCTCCCCAGAACTGGTAGAGTCAGACCTGGTGAGCTCCTAGTGACCTTGTGACCACTCTCATGGCTGCTTCCACCAGGGTGCATTGGAGGGATGGATAGTCTCTCTGGGGAAGACTAGAGCCAAGTGGGCACAGATCTGCCTCAGCCACCCATCCAGGTCTTACCACAATCACCTCCTGGCACTGCTGAGTTCAGCAGTGATCCGAGAAAAGCACATGTCTCCAAGGACTTGCAGAGTGTTGGAGCTGCTTTCACCAGGGAAGTGTCTGACCCACAGGTTTGAATGCAGAGCAGCTTCTCCTGCTGCATGCTGGCTGGGGGTGACAGGAGGGTGGAGAGGATGGCACCTGAGAGCCCTCCAGGGCATGAGGCAGCCTGTCAGTATTGCGCAGGGCTCCCCTGGGACAGGCAGTCCTGAGCAGGAGGAGGCTCGTCCTTCTTGAAAAAAGCAGAGCCTCAAGGAGATTGGCCTGGGTAATTGGCTCAGGAGAGGAGACCTCTTAAAACTCAATTAGAGATTTTTAAAAATAAATCAGACTGGAACATTGCAAGGGCTGCCAGAAAATTTGGGCGAGGTCAGAGTTGTTTAACGTTTTCTGTTGATTAGATTCAACCAGCTTTTGGTTGGGATAACTTCTGCACAGCTGAGTCAGATTGCTTCGGGGGCCAAGCCAAGAGTGTCTCTTAACATGGCCATTTAAGGTGTGGTGGGCCGAGAGCTGGTGGGCAGCCTGGAGAAGACAGTGCACCCCACTGTGAGCTGGGAGGCCAGGGGGGGTTTCCTTCATCCTCAACCTCTCTGCTTTGGCTTTGCTGTCTGTGTAGTGCTTTGAAATCCGCGGGTGGGAAAAGGCGAATGAAGGGATTATAGTTGTCTTGTCTTGGGTAGAAACTGCACTTGAGAGCAGCACGAGGAGTTTGTCCAGATTTAAAAATTAGTATGGAGCTGTAGGACAGCATGTGATGTGCACATGTTTCTGCTCCAAGTCTCTGCTACGGCTGAGCTTGGCAGAGCCTAAGCCCACGCATACAGTTTCACAGGCTCAAAGTGGGGGACTTCGGAGTAGTTGTCCTTTCCTTCCACATCCAGTATGAATGTTGGTTCGAGTGCCTTGGTCCCATCGCTCAGTCACTGGTGCTGTGCCATCACCCCACCTCTCCTCCCAAGCCTACATTCCCACACCTTCCCTTAGCTCCCTTAGCTGACATCAGAGTGTCTCTGACCAGTGCAGTTCATCCTGGGTCCCAGCAGTGAGTAGCTAGTCTCCAAAGAAAGGTGAGGAACATGCATTTCCTGAGAAGCTGAACAGGGAGAGGATCTGTAGGCAGGCTAACGTGGAGTGTCCCTTCCCATTGCAGCGACCGCCCCCAGAGCCAGCTGGTTTCAGACTCGGAGTCGGAGATGGACAGTGTGGAGCAGCTGGCCCTGGGCAGCACGGACACTCTTTCCAATGGACACAAGGCTGACCTGGAGGCTGCCAAACGCCTGGCCAAGAGGCTCTACAACCTGGATGGCTTTAAAAAAGCAGATGTGGCTCGCCACCTGGGGAAGAAGTACGTGTGGGTATTTGGAAGGAATGTTGCATTCTGCAAGGAGCTGGCTTGCACCCACATCACACCCGCAGCTGCTGCCCTTGTCGGGCACCAGGCTGGCGAGGAACCGCTGGCAGGACGTCAAAACCCACTCCTTGTGATTGGTACATTTGCACCAGGTGTTCCCTCTAAAGATCTTAAAACCTAGGAGACATCCAGATTTTTGTACCTTCCTACCATGACTGCATCTTGGATGCTTCAGTAAGGTGTTGGGGTAGGGGGGTGGCTAGCTGACCTCTCATGGGCTCTTCCCACTATAGCTTCTTCATTTTGTCTTACATGCCCAGTATTCACAGTGAATTTGTAGGTGACTTCTCTGAGTTTCATGGGAGCGTGGGGTGTCTCTGTTCTTGGCACGCCTCTTGCAACCCTGGGGAGCTCCCAGTCTCCTAGAATCCACCCAACCCCTGTATGCTTTTGGCTGCCCCACCCGTCTGGTCAATCCCACTCTCACCCTCCCCCTTTTCTATTTCAGCAACGACTTCAGCAGGATGGTGGCAGGGGAATATCTGAAGTTCTTCGTGTTTACAGGGATGAGTCTGGATCAGGCTCTCAGGTCAGAGCTGAGTGTGCATACAAGTGTGTGTGTGTGTGTGTGTGTGTGTGTGGTGGCCACCAGAGTGGGGTCCCAACAGACCATGCCCTCTGCAGCTCTGCAGCCACACAGAGATCTGCAGGAGCAGGCAGAACCCATGACTCCCGGCTGGAGAACCTCTTACCTCTTAAATAGGAGAGGGTGATTTCCAAGATGGTCTCTCAGCCGTGCAACCAAGAAAAAACATCCCTGGTCTTAACTCAATGGTCAGTGAGGTTGAATGACAGTCAGGTTCACCTAGGCCTGGGTTTTCAGATCTTGAACTCCAATCCTTATGTTGTTACACCCACCTCCTTTCCCAGTGTATCTCTTGGGGTTGTTTGTAGGTCTCTGCGATGTGCCAGCAGGATATGGTGCTGTGGGCTTGGAGGAGAGTCCCGCAGTGGGTTTGGAGGGAGGGAAGGATGTCCAAAGGCAGGGCTTCATCCAGCACACAGGAAGGTCTCCCAACCAGAAAGCACAGCTCCATTCCTGCACAGGGTGTGTTGCAGAAACTGTAGTGGGCTTCATGTGTGACCAGCACTGCTGCTGCTGCTGCTGCTTTTTCAGGTCCTTTCTAAAAGAGCTGGCCTTGATGGGAGAGACGCAAGAGAGAGAGCGAGTGCTGGCTCATTTTTCACAGCGCTACTATGAGTGTAATCCCAATTCCATCTCTTCAGAAGGTAAGAAACTGTGCATGTCTGTGGGGTGTGTGTGTGTGTGTGTTTCAGGGGAGCCTGTGTGTGAGCTCGGTGAATGTGCTCAAACTGAAACTAGAGAGCAGGCAGAGAGCCTGTACTGATGCCTTAGAAGATAGCCCCAGTATGTCATTTCCTTCAAATGACAGATGATTTCGATTTTTTTTTTTTTTTAAAGCCTGGTCTGGTTGGATGATGCATAATTAGGGCTCAACCCACTCTTAATTCTGACTTTGAGCATATTAGCACTAGAGGCACACTTAGCACATTCCTCACTGAATAGATCCCCGTTCTCAGACCCTCAGTTCAGGGAATATCTAAGTGAGGAAACTTGTGTGCCTGACATTTGGGGAGGACAGACACCCACTTTGTACTATTTCAGGTCTTTGCATCTCTTCTGTGTGCATTCATATGCTGTGTCTGCTCTGGGCTGGCTCTGGGACAGGTGATGTTTGGGCTGCCTGGCTGGCAGAGGCTGTGTCGGTCCTACCTTGCCATGCTAGGAGCTCTGCAGGATTAGCTACAGCATCCCTGCCTGGCTAAAGGGGCTTCAGGCTTGGAAGGGAATTTGTATGCTCAGGTTTGGAACCAGCGGCCTTCTACCTACTTACCTGCATGCTGTCAGCACTGCAGTGACTGTGCTGCTGTGTCCCCTTGTGCCCAGGGTGGGAGGAGGGGGCTCAGTGATGTCATGGAGGCTCAGAGACATCCTGGAGTATCCTTCTTAAGATGCTGAGGCACTGGAGCACCAGCTGCAGGGCTGAGCTGGGGGCTCTAATTCCTGTCCTGTGCTTGTGCTGCAGACGGAGCCCACACCCTCACGTGCGCCCTGATGCTGCTAAACACAGATCTGCATGGACATGTAAGTTACCGCTGCCACTGTCCCAGTCTGTCCCCTGTCTGACCCCACCACCCTGAAACTGTAGGTGCTCGGGGAAGAGTGAGGACAGGGCCACATGAGCATCCGGAAGCATGGGACCCTGGGCCTGTGGGAGCCGGTCACCTCTAACATGTATGGTGAGGAAGGCTAAGTGAGAGGAGAGGCTGATGAAGGAGAGAACGGGGCTTTGAAGGAGACTTGCTCAGCTGAAAGTTGTAGAGGTGGAATGAGGCCAGAAGAAAAAACTGAAGATGGAAAGAAGGTGGGAATGAGACTCCAAAACCAGCTGCCATTGGGAGCAGGGAGCACACAATTTTGAAAAAGGAGGCTATTTAAAACTCCTGGAGTCTCTGCAAAGCCAGCAGCTTCCCCATACCTGCAAGCAGCCTTCCAGAGACCTGGCTGGTCCCTCACCCCTCTGCAGAGATGGGGTGTCTGTTCCTGGGCTGTAGGACCTGCTCCAGCCAGCAATGACCTCTGTCCCAAAGGTAATCCCGATGTTTCTCTCCCCCTGACTCCCCCAGAACATTGGGAAGAGAATGTCCTGCTCCGACTTCATTGGCAACTTGGAGGGACTCAATGGAGGTACTGACTTCCCCAAGGAGCTTCTCAAGGTAAATTTGGTTGTTCTCCATGGCTAGCCATGCAGCAGGAGCAGAAGTGAGAGCTTTGGGCTGGATCACATGGAGGGCTATCTGAGATGCTATGAATGTAAGATGCATTAACCTGCAAGAACAGTGATGGTACCTGAGCCTGCAGTTGTGCTCCTGCCTTGCTGAGAGTAATATGGGCTGCTCCATTCCCCCAGGAGGACACTGGAGCTTTGCCTGGGGTTCTGATTCCCTCATTGCTGTTGCTGTGGCTGTATTGCAGGCAAGGGAACACACCTGGGGCACCTTACTAGGACTGGTTTGCCCAGCTGCAGCCAGAGGCTTCCTGGCATCAGTCCTGTGGTACTCAGCCCTTTTTGACTCCCTGAAGCACAGGGGCCCAAAACTTTGGCCTGGCCCTGGGACTGGAGCCATCTTTGGTGGCAGAGGTGATATGAGCAAGGCAAGGCAATGGAGAGAGTGGGCTGGAGGTTAAAACCTTGGATCTGGGAACTCACCACACTAGTGTGACTGGGGCATTCCTGCCTTCTCCCTGCCTGACCCAGTTCCTAGAAGGGCTTGGTCAGGGAGAGAGTATTCAGCAAGCATCTCTGGCCTTGGACTGTTGCGCTTCTCTGGCATCGCCTGCTCTCAGGAGGGTTTTCTGAGCTGCTGTCTCCCCATCTCAGACCCTGGGAATAGGCTTAGCTCCCATGGGGTTCTGCCAGGCAGAAACCGCTGCTCTTGGTGAGGCACTGCAGTTGGCAAATACTCGTGATGTGGAAGATGGGTTCCCACAGAGTGCTGGAGCCACAACGGGGGGGAGGTGGTTGATGAAAAGAGGCAACAGAGGGTGAAAGGCTGAGCTCCCTTTTCAGCCTTTGTGGGTCTATTCCTGGCTGTGTCGTTCACCCCATCATTAAGGGGTTACCAGCAGTTCTCAATAGGGCTGTCCTCCCTCTCAGCCCACACTTCGCCAGTAAAAGGAGTTACTCAGGAAGAATTCTCCTCTAATTTTAAACCCAGCTCCACAAAAGGCTTTAAGCACACAAAATGGATGGCAACATGAAATGTGAACCCTGAACCCTAGCCCTTCAGTGCTGCTGCACCTTGGTATCTGAGCTCCACAGACTTCTTGGTGTGCCCCCTTTGCATCCCTCACTGCCCCATGGTTGGGTGCCCACGCTTGAGGCATTGCCCTATTAAACTTCGCCCCCCAAAGCACCAGCAGTTCAAACATAAGAGATCCAGTTACCACATCAGATCCCAGACAGAGGGAAATAGGACAGCAAGGCAGTGCCATGAAGCTACAGGCTTTCTCTCACGGGCAGGGGCCAAGACCTTTGCTGGGTGTAAGGAAGTGGAGGGAGGCTGCAGTGCTGCAGCACAGCCCCGCACAGCTCTGCCTGCAGCCCAGCAGCCGGGAGGCTGCTCTGCTAAAAATGGCCTGTTCCCTCTGCAGCTGTGGTGCTTCCCACTGCCGCTTTTCAGCCGCCTCTGTACAGGAGCCATGCTGGGGAGGGGGAGTGTGAGGAACCTCAGGCAGGGCAGGCTGCAGCTCCTCACCTGAAGCACCACTCCGCTTCGGAAACCCCCTGCCCATGCAAGCGGGAGTGGGATTCTGGGGCAGGTGAGATAGGGAAAGGGCTGTTGGCTTGTGCTGGGGAGAGGACTGGCAAGGGGAACTTGTGCCTCCCTCTCCTGGGCAGCCTTAGCCAGCTCATCCGGAGAAGACACTCTTTCCCTTCTGCCTACCACTTTTGGCTGCTTGGTGCTTTGGTCCCTGCACAGGCTCAGGGGCAGACAAATGGGGAAAGGCTCTCCTGCTGCCCTCCCTGTGTCAGCCTGCATTAGCCTTGTTACCCTGAGCAGGATGCTTCCTCCTTGGCAGACCTGGCTGGCGGGCTGTGCCTGGGGACTGAGGCTCCTGTGCAAGCGTGCCGCACAGCTGGCTGGCTAATTTTAGCGCTCCAGGAGCACACGCGTTTCCTAAGGGTAAGGGGAGGGGAAGGGCTGGCAGGCTTCACAGGAGCTTCCCGAAGCTCAAGGCTGGGTCTTGGGCAGCTCTGGCACCACAGAAGAAAGGTCCTGGGGGCTCTTCCAAGCCTGCCTCGGTAGATAGCACAGGCTGCTACCCCATGGACTTCAGAGCTGGAGGGCTGGAGGTGGCACTCACCCAAAGCACTCGCTGCCAGGGAACTGGGGCAGTAGGGCAGGACCTAGGTGGCTGCAGGGGCACAAGGCCACCATCCCCTGTGACTCTGAGGACAGCATCAGGAGTAGACCCACAGGGAGCCTGAGCACTCCCCTCGTCTCTGGCTGCAGGGAGTCCCAAGACAAATGCAGCATGATGCCTGAGAGCATGTGGCAGCTTGAGTCAGACGAGAACTTTATCTGCTACTAGATAATACATGTAAACAGTCCCAGTTTTATGCAGAAGCAATGAAAACACTTGAAAAGCTTTCACAGCTGAGCATCACATCCCCCTCACTGCCAGTGCCTCACTATGCCCTGCACAGCACTGCTTCTGGAACTAAGACAATGCTGCCTTACCAGCACTGCTGCTGGAAACCCTTTCCCCTGTCTCTGAAAGCTCCCCTGGAGAACCATACTCTACAGGCAGGGCTGCCCAGTTCTCCAGCTGAGATGTCCCCCTGATCAGGCATGGAGCCATGCTAGGGATATAAGAACCCATATAATGCTGTGCCCAAAGATGCCCACATCTGCAGGCTTGGACCTGAACTCCTGTGGCCATATGAAGGCAGCTGCCCATGCAGCAAGGAAGGAGGTGGAAGCAGGACATCCTGGATGATATTTTGGTTAGCTCTTGAGAAGTTGCTTTTCTCTTGACAGTGTGATTTCAGCCCAGGCCCCCTGGGATTTCATTTACCGTTGCTGATTGTCTGTTACATTTCAGATGTGGATTTGACCTTTACATGATCGATCACTTTGTGGAGCCTTAGCTCATCCCCATCTTCCCTACCCTTTTAGCTTAACCTTGTGCTTCACTGGCTGACAGTAGGGCATTTCTCACCAGCACTGCTTAGCAATTGCAGGAGTGAGCCAAATCTGTGCTGCCTTCCAGCCTAGGAGCCCGGAGCACGTCACAAATGCTAATGAATTAAGCCTGACAATGCAGTCGGGTCCTCGGGGGAGGAAGGTAGGATGAGCCCCCACCTTCCAGCTTTGAGGCACAACAGCAGGGCTCAGACGCTCAGAGTGCTGGGTAAGTGATTAGCAATGTGGGAAGAAAGCCCTGGCTCCCACCTCTGAGCTATAATCACAGGAACGCTTGCTCAGTCTAATCCCCCCGGGCTATTTTTTTTTGCCTGTTTCCCCTGGGAGCAATAGGCTGCCCTGCCCCTGTCTCCCATGTCTCCCCTGGGCCTTAAGGGCAGTCCAGTACATCTGGTGTGCCAGGCATCCATGCCCCCTCCCTCACAAGTTGTGCCAAATGATCGCTATGCCAAACAGTCAGGATAGAGTGGAAAATTTCCCCCTCTCCACTGGCTGCATCTCCTGCTCAGTCAAGCCTAACTAAATTACACATCGATCCTCGTGCGTTCTGCAAGGATGCCCAGCTCTCTGCTTCTTCACGGGAGCAACTGCCTGAAGCATCTCTGTCCTGCTCATAAGCAGCTGGGTGACTGTAGCTACTGCTGTTTCTGGCCTGACCTGGGAGGGACAGGCAAGAGGCTTAAGTGTGGGGTGGGCACTGAAGATGGGAAATCTGAGCACATCTCCACTGGGCCCATCTCCTACCGGCTTTGTAGGTCCCCGGTGTTGGGCCGGGCTGCAGCAGCAGTTCTGAAGCCTGCCCAGCTGGAACCGAGTGGAGGTGCCACCTGGCCCCTAGAACTCGGGAGATGTCAGCACCGCGGCCCCCCCAGGAGGGTGCAGCCACCTGCTCCCGCTCTCCGCGGGAAGGAAGCAGGGACGGCCAGCTGGTGCACCGGAGGCAGGTCCGGCAACTCGTGTGGCATCAGCATCAGGGATGCTGTCCCCCGAGGTGCGCTGCCCACCGCCGGCCCCTCGGCGCGGCTCAGCCCGGCCGGGC
>WEIT01025466.1:111963-130510 GCA_013389985.1 Dryoscopus gambensis | reverse complement strand
GGGCGCCCCGCCGGCTCCCCGCCGCCGGCGGCAGGATGATCGGCGTCAACAGCATCAACAGCAGCGCGGGGCGCATGCGGTCCCGCTCCATGTGCTCGGTGCGCTACGGGCGCAACTACCGCGGCGTGGAGACCTTCTGCTACGGCTGGCCCCAGCGCTCCCGCACCCTCAAGCCGGTGCTCTACACCGACCTGGTGGTCAGCCGCATCCAGAGCCGCCGCAAGAAGAAGCCGGTAAGCGGCGGGTCGGGGGAGCGGGGGGCTCCTGGGGGGATGCGCAGCGCCCTGCGCCCCGGCGGGGACATGGGCGGGGGAACATGCACGGACAGTCGCCGTCCTGCTCGCTGCAAGAGCCTCCGTCCTGGTACGGAGCAGCCAGCCCCATCTCCCTCTCCTGCCTGCTTTCTGCAGAGCCGGATCTCCACCGTGCTCCCTCCACCCGAGGGTCCCCGTCCCCAGCCCTGCATTTCTGCCCCCTCCATCCCACCCCGATCACGGGGGTGGCGGGAGCGCGGCAAGACCTGGGTGACATTGCGCCGCTTACCGTGGTCTGGCAGCAGTGCTTGCTCGAAAACATCACTGCGAGAGGAATCCAGGACAGAGCTGTACCGCTGGGACCTGCCCTACGGCTTAGCATAAGTGACAAGCTCTGCGGGCTTTCTGCCAAGGATTGCGCTGCGCCGTGCCCTGCCAGCCCAGCCAGGGCAGACTGGCACCCGCCTGGGCATCGGGGAGAGCCGCAAGGCAACGCGGAGGGGCAGCGCCGCAGCCCCGGCTCCCAGCCGAGCAGAGTTGGAGAGGAAGGAGTGGCTGCCTGGACAAAAAAGGGCTTTTTACTGCCAAGCGCTTGCTCGCTGTGAGCCGGCGTCCGTTTTGGAGATATTAGGCTGGTGCGCATCGGTCCTGGGTGGGAAGAAGCGAACAGGCTGTTTCTGGGCGCGTCCTACCTCGGTCGGGTGCCTGCCTCCGGTGTAGTAGCGGGAGAAGAGCCCACACCGGCCCCTTCCTTGCAGGCAGACTGGGGCAGAGCAGTCAGGGTGACCCCAGAGCTACTTGGGCTGCCCCCGTGGCCAAAACCAGCCCGGTGGGGCCATCGGGGCTGTGCCAAGCCGCGGTGCTGTCATAGCGCAGTACGGTCTGGGGGCAGCATTAAGTTGTGACGCACTCGGATGGAAACATGCAGTTGGGAGATGCTCGGTCAGTGCTTCCCGCGCTGTGGGGCTGCGCTGGGAAGGGTCTGCTGGCCTGGGGGAGATAGTTGCCTGGGCAAGGAGTGGTTTAAATATTTTGAAAGACGTTGGTGCAGCTTACAATGTTACTGAGTCGAAAGTGTGGGGCCAAGATGGGTAGCTGTTACTTGCTGCCACCCATGGCTGCAGCAGTGTAGGTGATGCACAGGACACTGTCCCCGTGGCAGCCCATTCTACGGGGAAAAAAAGTCTGTCCCCAAGTCACTCTGCTTTGTGTGCGCACAGGAGCCCCTCTGCAGCAGAGGGGAGGGAGGGACACGAGGATGTACGCAGCAGGGCTGGTGTGTGCCGGGTGATGAGTTGTTCTTGAGCATGGGTTGTGCATGCTCTGCAGGCAGGAGGTGCGGGGGGGATGCTGCCAGGGTGAATTAGGGACCCGACAGGTACAGTTCCATCTGACATACAGTCCTGATCTGACCCTACTGTTCAGATCTGCGCAGCTGGAGGGTCTGCGTGCCTGGGGCACCTCACAGAGCTTTGTGGCTGGGTGTAGCGAAGATATATTGCTAAGGAAAAGTTGGAGACAGCCAGCAATTGAGCTTTCATATTTAAATGCTGTCAGTCACAGAGAGAGGTAGAATGACTGCAGGGGAGGGTGCTTGGTGGCTGTGAAGTCTGTCTTGAAGAATGTCATGAACCCATGGCTGGTCACGGGGCTGACAAGAGGAAGGGGAGCCTTGATACGCACATGGCATCTTGCTGCATGGAGAGCTTAGCACTGTGTCGTTTAGCAGAGGAACTAGCAGACTGGAAAGGGGATGTGTCCGTAAGATTTATGATGTATAGAAGAGGCACTCCAGAAAGGGTTAAAACCCTCATCTGGATGCCTAAATTCCTGCCTTAACTTTCATCTGTTACTTGAGTGCTGGGCTACAGCCCTCAGTACAGTCCTGTGCCAAAGCTGTGTTCAGACCAGCTTGTTGCTCAGCTCCCCAGACCGTCACTGGATCTTGCCTCTGGTCTGGTCTGAGCTGAGGAGCTGAGGAGGGGTGTCTTCTCCCTGTCCTGCTTACATAGGCTGGCCCCAGCAAGGCGGGCCCCATGGCTGGGCTAGAACATCAGAGCCACCTGCCTCTTGCCAGTGCAGCCCCTCAGCTGTCCTTGAGACGTTTGGTAGAGCAGGACTCAGAGACAGCCTCTCAGCTTGCTTTTGGGAGGGAAAGCACCAAAGAAAGATGTTGATGCAGTTAGAAATCCCACTGGGACAGTACGTTCCTAGGCCTCTTTAGCGCTGTGCATGTCTAGGGCAGAGCTGGCTGACTGGCCTGGCATGCTGCAACAGTGAGCTCATAACCCAGCGATGGCAAAAAACGCAATCATGTTTGGGGTCATCATCCATAGTGGCATGTGGCCAGTGCCCAGCTTTCTCCTGAGTAGTACTTGCAAGCTCAGAGATGCCAAAGAGTCGCTGTCCTTTTGGCCCAGAGGAAATGAATCCGTGGAGCAAAGAGAGTCTGGAGAGAGGGACCTGCTGATGAATCTGGTGTCTCTGGTCTCTGCTGACGTGGTTGTGAGTTAGGCTTCAGGAACCTGCGTCACCTGCGCTTCCCCAGCTGAAATGATTTGTGCACCAAAGAGCCCAGAATTTTGTGGACTGACAGGCAGTGGTTCTGCTACAGGACCAGAGCAGCAGGGTGGGCTTTGTGGCTGGAATGCATCTTCTCAGCTGGGACTTGGGCTGAGTCCACCAGCTTTGTACCTGAGATTGGTCTTGGCTGAGGCTGGTGTTTAGCCAAGCAGAATTTTGGCAGTTTTTAAATGTAGATGTAAAGCTTTGTGTTGCCCTCTCAATCCCACAGTCTCCCTGTTCCCTTGCACAGGAGTGCTGAGAAGCCCCTGCTTCCTGTCTCTGAGGTGGGCTGCTTGGCAGCCCCTGCTGGTAATGGGCTTGGTCGGATGCTGTTGGGGCTTGTAGCAGGGCAGCTGGAGCCTTTTGAAGCCTTAAGGCAGTTCAGGCTTTGAAGTAGTCACCGAGAGTCCCAGCGCCCAGGTTTTTGTAACACAGTACTCTGCCAGGCTGTTATCCAGCACTGTGCCATCCTGAATTACTCCTCGAGCGTCTTCTGCTTTCAGCTCATTCACACAGCATTTAGCAGCAATCCTCCCACAAGCCCTGCATGGGACTGGGGTCCTCTCCAGCCCTCCAAAATCCCTGCTCAGCTGGCTCACATCTCCCTGCCTTGGGGCAGGGAGCTGACACTTTTCTGTATCACTGATGAGCCAGATGGAAGCCAAGCCATGTGTGCCACTCTGCCCGCTCTTTCTGAGGTGCTTTTCTGCTGTTTCCAGTGCCCACTACTCTGTGCCATTTTTTTTTAGTCTCCTTTTTGTGCCTGTTGGTTCTCAGCATTTTTCAGCTGCATCCCCGGCAGTGAGTAAGATCCCTTCTCTTCTGTTTCCCATGGTGACTCCTTATCATCTACATTGCTCTGAGATCCTGCTTATCCCCCTGCTCTGCTCCCAGATTATGTTCTGCAGGGCTTTGGATTGCATTTTTCCTCCCTTCTTCTCTAAGTCTTCTCTTAAGTCTCTTTGCTCCTCTGCCTGCCTTGCTGCCAGCCCACCAGTGGGTACCTCCTGCTCACAACTTAGCATCCTGCCCCTCTGGCAGTGGGACTGCATGAATGGGTCTGGGATCAAATCTTCTCTCGGGCTCTGAGGCCATTACCCCTTTATAGGTCTCCTGTCTTCCCAGGAGAGACCTGAACCCAACTTTCTGCCTGCTAGACTGAGACGATCCCTCCCTTCCTCTGAGAAACAAGGTAGTGCTATGCCAGCATTTCCCCACCGGGAAAGCGTGGAAAGAGCTGGGTTCCCGCTCCATCCTGGCTGCTGCACCTCTCGGGAGTGATGGATGTCCCTTCCCCAGACACCGCTGGGGCCTGTCTGCTGGCCAGCATTCCCGGGCCCCTGCACACCTCCAGCTGCACTTTCTCAGCCACCAGCAAGATCTCTCAGCAGCAGTCTCCGGCCCAGTGATGGATGTTGACGGCTGCATGAACAGCCTGTGCAAGACTCAATTATTTTCCTCCAAGGATGATGCCTTCCAGATCTTGCTCCAAAGCCCTCTGTGAGCACTGTGTTGAAACCCTCTCTGGAGCCTCCCTGACTGCAGGGCTGTACTGAGCGCTGCTGGCTTGCACCCAGCTCACACTGGACAAACACTTGGGAGCGGGGCCCTTGAGCATCCTGCTGCAGGCAGGCTTAGCTTCTTCCTGTGCAGAAATACAGGCTGCAGACCATGCCTTGCTCAGATGGGTGGTGTTTGGGTCTCCAAGGAGGGAAAAGTTTTTGGGGGTGCTGGGGAGGGGGTAGGGACAGGCCACAGCCACTCCAAGCACCTGCCTTGACCAGCCACAAGGTCTTCTGAGCGTCTCATGAAGGACAGTATGCCAGGGTTTCTGCCAGTGCAGGGCCAGCACTGTGCTGAAGTCTCTCACAAAGTGTGCTCCTGCAGGAGCAATGCATTGCTGGGGAGTGCTGGGTGCTGCCATGAGCCTGTCTCTGCCAGCCCAGGGTGTGTGGCCGACTGCAGTGAAGTTGTTGGCTGTGGTCTTTTGTGGCATGGAGCTTCTGAAGGCCCTGGAACAGGCTGAGGTTCCACTGAGCAGGGTGAAGGCATGCACCAATGAAGTCTGTCCCAAAAGCTTGCTCTCCTTGGACTCAAGACTCCTGGAGGCTGTCACTTTTACCAGTCTGGAACACCTTGGAATAGGGAGAAACAGCTCTCCCAAGCACTTGGAAATGTTAGATGTGCCTCACCATTATGCTGCTAACACTGTGGCACTGTCACAGGCAGGTAGAGACAAAGTGTAGGAGAGAGCAAAATGCCAAAATGCCATCCCCAGCATTGTCCTTGGGGTGTGGGGGGGTTTGCAGGTCCCGTGGTCGCCAGGAGAAGGTGTCTGTAACCCTAAATCGAGGTCAGCTGGCTAGCGTAGCCAGGACAGGGCTGGACCAGAACAAACTGACGTGGGGTTACCTTAACCTCCAGTGTCCCTGAGCCAGTCTGGCGTGCCTCCTCTGTTCCCCAGAGCAGACCTCCAGCCTGGCACTACTCTCCTGCTGACCCCCCGCTCTTCTCTCTGCAGGCACTGTACGGTTCCATCAAGAACGAGAAGCTGCAGTGGGCCATGTAAGTACCCCTGCAGGGGATGCTGTTTCGTGGCGCTGGGTGGGCGGTGAGTCCACCCAGCCCCAGAGGCCACACAAGCCATGATGCTGCAGGGCAGGTGCTCCTGTGAGGATGAGGGAAGGAGAGGGAGTTTGGGCTAGGCTGGGTTGGAGTGCAGGCAAAGTACCCCTGGCTGCCCCCAGCACTGCCATGGGGGCCTCTTCTCCAGCATGCTGGGGGAAAGCCACCTGAGGCCAGCTTCTTGCAGCTTTGGCATGGGTTTATGCCTTGGTGGCTGTGCCCAGGGTGGGAATAGACAGCCTCTGGAGGTGCTGTGGCTGTGCCGGGGCCCCACAGGGTGCCTGCACCCTCGCCTACAGCTGCCATCTCCAGCAGCAGGAGCGGCAGCGCCTGCGCTGCAGGGATTAATGAGCCCGGTGCTACCCAGTGCCGAGCGATGCGCTCGACCGCTGCCATGGAGACGCCGGCAGATGCTGAGGGGTTTAATTAGCAGCAAGCGGCTGAGGGAGCGGGGAGGCAGCAGCTCTGGGCTCCCACATCTTCCTGCAGGCAGGGGGGAGCGGCACTGGTGCAGCCTGCCCATAGTGAGGGGCCATGACCCGGTGGGAGCAGGCTGCACACCTCCTGCCCACACCTGCTCCTCCCCTTGGATGGTACTGCCCAAGGCCTTCCCACCACAGTCTCCCTGCACCCCTTTGCCTCTGGGCCCTGTAGTCTGGCTGCCACCCTTAAAATGTGGGGACCAAAGCCGGGGTCTCTCCTTGTGGGGTTATCCCATTCTATACCCTCCTTCCTACCAGCTGGGGACCTGTGAGCCTGTATGCCATGGACTGGGCCGCTGTGGTAGTGCCAAGCCTTGGGGTACTGCTCCTCCATCACTCCTGGCTCATCAGCCTGGCTGGCATCTGTCACACCCCTGCTGAAAAAAAGGCTCCTCACTTCCTGGGGCAGGCAGAGGTCCCACCCTGAATCAGCAGCAAAAGCTCAATGCCTTGTCTATTAAGGGACCAGGCAAGCACCTCAGCTGTCTAGAGAGACAGGGGCACACAGGCATGGCTAGGTTTTGGATGCTCACTAGTGCTGATGGAAGACTGCTCATCCTGGCCTGCTGCTCCTGGCTTCCCTTTCAGAAGCCAGGCCTAAAAGTGGCACCAACCAGTGGGGAACTTAGTATTTGCTATCCCCAGAAAGGTAACAAACTCTTTCCCCATCCAAATCTGATTGGCAGAGATGAGGAGGAGCTGAGAAAGTCCCTCTCGGAGCTGGCAGATCCCAACCCGAAGTCCATCAAGCGCATCAGCAGCTGCAGTAACCCCTTTCTGGACTTTTCCCAGGACTCCAGCATTGCCACTTACAAGCACGGGCTGTTAGTCCGCAAGATCCACGCTGATCCTGACTGCAAGAAAAGTAGGTGCCTGTGGAGGCCATGGGAGGCACTTGGGGCAAGAGGTACAAGTGAATGGGAAGCAGGGCAGGAGTCACTATGTGATGTCCCACTGTAGCATCATGCCAGCCTCCAGCATCAGTGCCCTGTCTGTCTGGCTGTGCCAGGCATAATTCAGCCCTCAGGCTGGGGAGCTGGAAAGCCTCTCCCTGCCCATCCACATGCACCATCAGAGCTGGGTAGATGCCGAGCAGGCAGGAAGTGAAGCCACTGCCCACAGTGCTGGGAAAGGGGCAGGCAGGGTGGTGGGGTGGGGTCTCTGGGGGTTGCACCCCTGCCACAGGATTGTGTGGATGAAAGAAGGTGTCCTGTGGTGTGATAGACAAGGCACACAGCGGGCTGAGCTGGTTGGGCACTGCCAGGCACGTTCACCATATTCCCCATAAAATCCTTCCTAAGCCCTGGCCATCTAATGCTGCCTAGATCTGATTAGATGCAGCCGCCCTTCAAAGCCAGCATTACCTGGCAGGCAGCACCGCCTTGTCCTCATGCCCGAGCGTGGAGGCAGTGGTGAAGCCGAGCACAAGCAGCGAGGCGGGGAGCGCAGTGCGGAGCGCAGCACGGCGCTGGCCTCGGGAGGCGGCAGCGGCCCCCCTGCCAGCAGCACCATCTGCCAGCCACGCGGCCTGCACGGGCTCAGGTGCACGGGGACAGTCCTGGCGTGCTGCCCGTCCCGGGGGTGGGGGGACGTGCGTTGTGGCAGGGCTGGCTGGAGGAGGGTGGGGGGGTGGCTTTTCCCCCGCTCGATTCTGAGGCTGATGTCTGAGCTGCTCTTTCCTCCCCGGCAGCACCCCGAGGGAAGCGCGGCTGGAAGCCCTTCCACGCCATCCTGAAGGGGATGATTCTCTACCTGCAGAAGGTAGGCAGCGGGGCCACCCACATCCAGACCAGGGAGCAGGATTGTCCTCAGTCCAAAGGGTGGGTCACAGCAGTCTCCACAGCAGTGAGAGAGGGTCTGCAGCACACAGCACTGCAAAGCCTGGCTTAAGCAGACTCAGCACCCTGCATGCCTGAGCAGTTGCTTGGGGAGCCGGTGGCATCCCTGTTTCCAGGGTGCTTGGGTACAGCCTGGGCAGTGAAAGGCACTGCTAACAGAGAGCTCCACATGCAGGGGGCTTGGCTGGGAAGAAGGGCACGGGGGTCTTTGCCCTGAGTGGGGCGTTGGGCTGCACATCCAGTTCCCTGCAGGCACACACACAGGGAACTGGGGGCAGTGGGGAACAGCCCGTGTGCTGTTGCCAAGCCAATGCACCTAGGTTGTGCACCTCTCTCCAGGGGTGTAGCATGAGCTGGAAGCAGAGTCTGCAGCTGCCTGATAGAGGGTGATCTCCAAGCCCTGCCACAGCCAGCACTAGTCTGCTGTTCCTGAAACCTCATGGAGCTGACTCATGGTGGGGTGCATCTCTGAGCTGGCTCTGAAACACCCCATGATTTGCAGGAGGAGTATAAGCCAGGGAAAGCGCTGGCAGAAGAGGAACTGAAGAATGCTATTAGCATCCACCATTCACTTGCCACGCGGGCATCTGACTACAGCAAGCGACCCAATGTCTTCTACCTCAGGACAGCTGACTGGAGGGTCTTCCTTTTCCAAGCACAGTGAGTCCTTCAGGATCCCTGGGTGGGCCCCACGCCTGCGCACAGGGTCTTCCCTGACTTGAGTGTAGCATGGGATGGGGCTTAGAGCCACCTTGCTCTCCCCTGTCCTGGCCCTTTCTGGAAGGAGAGGGACCTGGTGTCAGTGCTGAGCTTTGCCCAGCTCCTTTTTTCCTACCTTGCTGGGCTCAAGTTAGCTGTGGGTAGCATCCCAGATGCCATGGCTGGCCAGGGCCAGGCCTAGGGGACTCAGACCTTGTCTGCAGAGCAGATCCCTCTGACACAGATAGCCCATCTGTATTTTGGCCTTTTTTCTCAGGAACCCCGAACAGATGCACTCATGGATCACACGCATCAATGTGGTGGCAGCCATGTTCTCTGCGCCCCCCTTCCCTGCAGCCATCGGCTCCCAGAAGAAGTTCAGCCGCCCGCTGCTGCCCAGCTCCTGCACCAGGCTGTCTCAGGTGGGCCACGATGTGGGGGCAATGGTGAGCCTGGGACAAACCCCCAGATCTGCCAGTTCCACTTTCCCCTGAGCAGAGATCTATGTGGTGCCATGTGCCCAGCTGCCTCTGCACCGCGGTGAAGGGCCGAGGGGGAGACAAGGAAAAAGGGGTACTGAGATCAGGGGCAGACATTGAAGTCTTGTTCCTGGCAGCGGGGCTGGACTCAGGTGATGGTCAGACCATGGAGGAGAAAGTGGTCCCACATCACGACTCACAAGGTCTTGCCAGGGACCTTGAAAGGCAACCGGCTGGGGGGATTAACTGGCACTCGTGCATACCAGGGCAGTTATTCATAGAGCAGAAAGGATTTAAAAAACCACCAGCCTAGTTTTAGAGGGATTAAATTCTTCTGCTTTAAGACTGCAGTCAGTCCCCCTAGGAGGTGAGAGCAGATTCCCCACAAGAGCCTGTGATTTTGCCTGCCATTTAAGAAAAAAAAAAATCAAACCCAGGAGCAGAAGCTGAGATCCTGGCTGCTCCGAGAAGGGGAAAAACCTGTTCTGTGCCGGCTAGCTCACAATGCCAGGGGAACAGAGCAGGGCACTGACATGGTGCCACCCTTTCCCAGGAGGAACAGGTGAAGAACCATGAGACCAAGTTCAAGACAATGTCAGCGGAGCTGCTGGAGCATCGTTCCTCACTGCCTGAGAAGAAGGTGAAAGGCAAGGAGTACGAGGAGCTAAAGCAGAAGGAAGAGTACCTGGAATTTGAGGTGAGCTGGAAGATGCCCCCCTCTGCCCTCAAACCCTCTGCCCCTACCTGTTTGGCCATCCTCAGTGATGGGACCAACCCATCCCATCAGCTGAATTACACTGCCACTGCTGTGGTCTAGGACCATGAGCATTCCTCTGCCCTGGCATGCTGGCTGGGTTGGAGGGACCATGAGCGTCCCCCCCCGCAGGGATGCTGGCCATAGGACAGTACCCAGCTTGCCAACCTCTCTCTCTGCTGCACTGTGCTCCCCAGAAATCCCGCTATGGCACCTATGCCATGCTGCTGCGGGCCAAGCTGAAGGCTGGCTCCGAGGACCTGGCAGCATTTGAGTCCACCCTCTTTGACACAGCGGGTGGGGAGGACGATGGCCTGAAAAAGTCCCGCTCCAGCCCCTCGCTCAACGCAGAGCCCTCCAGCACGACCAAGGTGAAGCGCAACATCTCAGAGCGCGCTGGCCGCCAGCCCCCTGGCCACTCCCAGAAGTCGTAAGTGAGGGGCCTCAGCTGCCTGCACTGCAGCTCTGTTCCTGTCCCCCGGCACGGAGGGTGGAGGCCGTGTTCCTGCCGAGACCCTGCATGTGTCCGTCTGTCTGCAGCTCGAGCTGGAGGGGGTGACAGCCCTTCTGCAGCCGCCAGCACCAGCCATGCAGGGCCATGGCCCCTCCGCCGGAGACAGTGGCAGAGCAGGACGGTCCCCAGTCCTTGCCTGCAGGAGCTGCCTGGCCCCATCAGACTTGTTCCTGCCCCTCCTTGTCCTGCACTTAGCTGCAGGACCTACTCTTGCTGCCCTGGGGAGAGGGAGCAACTGAAACCTACCCGCTGGGCTCAATTCTTCAATGGTTTAAAAAAAAAAAAAAAGACAAATGCAGCAAAACAAAGCCAGCGGCCGCTTCTCCAGCTCCATTGTGCCATGGGGGTAGATGGGAGGGGGCCAGCCCTAGACTGTCCCCTCTCCTGGGGCTGGTGGCCAGGGAAACCAGGGCAATGGCACCTGGTCCCCTCCCTGCCACCTCAATCACCTCTGCACCCTCCTCGCTTTCTTACAACTTTTGAACAGTTTTTGTGATACAGTTTTGCACTTTTTAGTACCAGATCGAGCTGACCACCAGGGAGGTTTTTTTGTGGGGTACTTTTGATGCTTTCTGGGAACTGTTTAAAAAAAACAAAACCACAAACCCAGCCATATCTTGTACGCACTGCACTCTGGGGGAGAGATTTTTAAAAGGACTCAGGGGGAGATCCAGCTCCCCATACCCCCACCCTGCAGCAAGCTGAGCGTGGGCTACTGTGTGTACTGCTGCTGCCTGCTCCCCGGCTCCACTTCAGCACCAGCAACCCTTCGGGGAGACAGCCCTGTGGCTGCCAGTACCAAGGAGGCAGCCTTGGGATGGCAGCACCCATTGCTGCATGTGTGGCTGCATGGGAGGCTGATGCACCGGTGCTTCATGACCCCCATTTTCCACCCCCACTGCTGGCAGTCTGGACTGGCCCTGTTTGCAGCACCTGGGTGTGAGCAGCGTACCCAGGGCATGGTGGGCAGCAGTGTGTAAGTACTCCCCGTGGGGTGGTGACCCCTGGAGCCAGGGTTGGTATGGGGGTTCCCCTGCCCTACGGGTCCAACACAGGCTGGCGCCAGCTTTTCTTCCCACACCTCTTTTCAAACGCATGGCTGGGGCCTTGGAGGCTGCCAGCAAAGTCTGGTCTGCAGTGCTGCAGTCCCCTTGCTGCAGCAGCAGTGGTGCAGCCCCTTCCTCAGCCACAGGCTCCCTCCTTGCCAAGGCGAGGGGCAGGCTGGGGCAGCCCCCACCACTCCAGAGTGAGCTGAAGGATGCTTGTCCAGAGCAAGGTGCAAGTGATGGAGCGTGGCTGCAGGATTGTCCAGGAAGGGGTCTGGGCACAGTGAAGGGCTGAGACCAGGGGCTGGCACACACGCAGTTCTCAGCCACCTGGGACCTGACTGGTTTCAGCACTGACTTTGCGAATGTGTCAAAACTTTTTATTCTGCTCTTTTGAGTCTATTGCAAAAAAAAAAAAAATAATAAAATCCACCCTTGCCCCAGGTGGCTTGGGGGGTGGGGGGAAAAAAAAAACCTTTGTACAGCTTCTTCTCTCAGTTACCTAAGTAAAACTTGCTCTTCACTTCTTGGGTGCGCTGTGGTTTCTTCCCCATGGCTGGGGACAGCCCTGGCACAGAGGGATGCTGAGGAGGGGGTGGCAGTAGTCTCCTTGCTGCCAGACTTCCAGACCCAGGCAGGGTTCAGGGGGGTTAGTGCCCATCAGCTCACGGCTGGGGCTGGAGAGAGGGAGGGCAAAGACTAATGGAACCTGTGTCCTTTTATTCAGAAGAGGGACCATTAAATAAAAGCAGAGACGGGCAGGAGCCAGCTGCATCCCATCCCCCTGAGTCCAGGCAGCTGGACCCCAAGTCCAGAAGGCACTTGTGTGGGCAAGGCAGAGGGCAGTGCAGCTCCCTGTGTGGTCACAGGGGCTGCTGGCTGGCTCCTCAATGCACCTGTGGCTGCTGGCTGGCAGGCAGCTCACCCCCTGGCTTCAGGGCCAGTGTGGGCGCCTGCTCCTCCTCCACCGACTCACTGCCGTAGGCACTGTCTTCCTTCAGCTCTGCAAAGCAATCCCCAGGTGCTCTTAGTGACGGGGCAACAGGGCGACAGCAGAGACACTCCCTGCGCCCCAGTCCCAGCCCTCACTCCCTGTACCTGTGCTTTGCAGCTTCTCCAGCGCCTCGGTTTTGTGGAGCATCCTCACGGCATTGTGGAGCCCCATGGACTCCAGCGCCTCCAGCAGTCCCCCCAGGCTGCCACCTGCCAGCTGCAGAGAGAGGGCACTGAGCAGGGCTGACAGGGGACACGCAGGGGAGACAGGGGCACCCCAGCCAGGCACCGACCTCATAACTGCGCAGAAGGCTGACGCTGGGCGAGGGGGTGTCCTTGTAGGTCTCCACGAGGCTGCAGAGCCCCAGGCGCTTGGCCAGCTCAATCCAGTCTGACCCACTGCAGTCCTGGTTCAGCAGCTGCTCCAGCCCCTGCAGTGCCTCGTTGTCCAGTGACAGGACCTTCCCTGTGTGAGAGAGATGCCCCCATCACAGGCTGCCCATCCTTGCTGCCAGGAGGGTGTTGCCCTGCCTGCGTGTGGTGCTTTTGGTGGGGACGGGGGAAAGGGGCTGCTCACCTGGCTGGGGAGCAGCAGGCAGTTCCACCTCGGGCCCCTGCTGGGAGGCCTGCAGCAGGATCTCCCGCACCTGCAGACAGACATGGATGTCGGCATCCTCCAAAGCACTGCCCAGATCCCCCATCACCTCCTCACACCATGGGTCTCTGCAGGACACGGAGGAGCAGAGGCATCCTCATAGGAGCATCTCCTGGAACTCTGCCCCATCCATGCTGTGGCCCACACAGAAACACTCCCAGCGAGTTTGTCCCACTGTGCCACACACCTTCTGGCTCCGAGTCAGGTCCAGGGACGTGTGGCAGCGGCGCTGCCTGTGCCCTGCCTGCCAGTGCCCCTGTGTGGGGAGCTTGGGGTGGGTGCTGTGCTCTGCAGCCGGGGCTGGCTCCCCCAGATCCATGGCCAGCTCTTGCTCCTCAGGGTCAGTGTCTGTGTCGCTGCTGGCCTCCGATGAGGACAGGCTCATGGGCTCATCATTCTCACACAAAACATCTGCCCCTGTCAGGAAAGGGTGGCATGAGCCAGGCCCAGGGGTCGGACCTTGTGCCTGGCACCACCCAGCACAGGCAGCCAGGGCTACAGGGAGGGAAGGGAAAGGAGGAAGGGCAGTGCCTTACCAGCTTTAAGGAGCAGTTTGGTGAGGGTGGGGGAGCCCAGGCCAGCAGCCAAGTGGAGGGGGGTGTTCCCGGCGAAAGTCCGGCTGTTGACGTCTGCTCCCAGCTAAGAAAGGTGTGAGGCCATGAGGATGGGCTGCCTGGGCAATGCTCCTCCTACACCCTGTCACCCCAAGGCCTCAGGGGAGCCCCCGCTTCTGCCAGGATCCAATAGGAGGCTGCACCCCATCCCTGTCCCACAGCCACCACTACACCAGCTGCCCCATACCTTCTTCACCAGGTGGGTGGCCATGTTCAGGTTCTCCATCTCCACAGCCAAGTGCAGGGGGGTCCTCCCACTTTGCCTCTCCACTGCATTCACATCTGCTCCCGTCCTGACCAGCAGGTCCAGGCAAGCCAAACTCTTTGCCTTCACAGCCAAATGCACAGGCAGGAGGCCTGCAAGATGGGGATAGGCTCAGCAGCCTTCTGGCCAAGCCTGTGATGGCATCACTGGGGTCCTGCCCATCGTCCCCGAGCCCCACTCACCATGGAAATTGGGCAGGCGGAGCAGATAAGGGGCAGCTGAGCCCAGGTGAGCCAGCAGCGTCCTCAGCATCTCTTCATCGCCAGCCTGGAGTGCCAGGTGCAGCAGGGAATTGCCATAGCGGTCCAGCAAGGTTGGGTCAGCACGGGCTTGCAGCAGGAGCTGGACCACTTGGGGCTGCTTGGTGATGACTGCCAGATGCAGCGGCGTCTGCGGGACAGCAAAACATCCTCAGCAGCGCTCACAAAGAGGAGCCAAGTCCTGCGCCACCATTCTCTCCGGTAGCTGCAACTTGTTCAGATCTGCAGCCTCCCCTCAGCAGGAGCAGCTACAGGAGCCCCCTTGGTTGGAAAACAGGAGTGAGGAACTACTCCCAGGTAGAGGAGAACTGGCTGCTCTGAAAAACATGTACCTGTTGCAAGTTATTAGAGATGTTGATGATCTGCTGGCTGGGGATGCTAACAATGACGTCAATCAGCTGCTTGATCACAGCTGTCTGTTCATGGATAATAGCGAGGTGCAAAGGCCTGTAGAGAGAGTGGAATGGCCCCTAGCTCAGCTCCACGCTTCTCCACATACTCCCTGCCACCCCCAGAGCCCCCATAATGGCTCTGACAGACAAGACCACCATGCTCTCCCTTCAAACCCCTTGTGTGCTCACGTGTCTCCGTTCTCATCCTGTGACGCGGCCAGGTGCCTCTGGACTGCCAGCAGCATGCGAGGGTCAGCGGTGACCGAGTAGTCGAGCAGGGCATGGGCATTGCGACGGGCTAGCGCCAGCATCCACAGCTGGCACAGCTGGGCTGGGGGCAAAGCAGGATGTCACCTCCAGGAGCAGCAGCCTCATCCACCCTTCTGCATCCACCAGGTGTGGAGAGCAGCACACAACCCCAAAAGGTCCCCAGCCCATGCCTCCTCTCCTGAGCGATGTCCCCCAGCCCTCCCTCAAGCTTAGCCCCTCCTACCGTGCTTTTGCAGCTCCTTGCAGTACGTGCTCTCTTCTGCAGGTGCCTGCCTGTCGCTCCCAGGCCCCTCTGCCTCGGGGCCCTTCATCTGCACACCCCCCTGGTAGCTCCCCACTGGGTGGGGGCCGGGTGAGTAGATGCTGTTGTAGGTCAGCCCAGGGGAGTATGGGAAGCTGAGGTTCCCACCTGCAGGGCAAAATAGAATGGGTGAGTAGAAGAGAGCCCCCAGGGCCGGGCCTCAGCCACCTGAGCGAGGATAGGGAAGAGGCATCCCCACTCACCTCCTCCAGAGCCAAAGCCCCCGGCCCCCCCGCCGGCCCCCCCCATGTGCGAGCCACCACCAAAGTGCTGAGGAAACTGAGGCAGGACTTTCTTGCGCTTCCTCTCCACTTCTTCCTTATCTGTGGGGAGAGAGGGGCAGCAGGGTGAGGGGTAGCCCCAGCAGCAGGGGACATGCCAGCCTGCCTGGGGGGTGCTCACCTTCCACCACTGGGTAGTAGGTGAACTGCTTGGAGTCACTCACATCCCCTCCCCGCTTCCGCTTCAGCTGCAGGAAGACGGTGACAGGACGGTCGATCTTGGGCTTGTGGTAGGGGGGTGTGCGGAAGACAATGGCGTACTGTGGGCAGGACATGATGCACATGAGGTCCTGCTCATCCTGGAGCTGGGGATGGGGCTGCCTCACCCCACAGGGCATTCCTGTGCCTCGAAGCAGAGCAGGACACTCCCCACCTCCCCTGTACCTGCTTGTGCACATCCGTAGGAGAAAAGTCCCCGAAGGCCTGCCAGCCGTTCTCATCATCCTCGTAGAAACGCACCTCAATGTCATCTGGGTAGAGAAGTGGCACTGGCACTGCCTGTCTCCTTGCCCCAAAAAGGCTCCAGGGACACAGACCCCTGATGACTCAGGTGCCCCAGATCTCTCCTGCCACAGCCCCTCCAGAAGGTTTCATCTGGAGAGAATGGCTTTTACCTTTCTGAACTTTATCACACAGCAAGTAGACTTCGTCTCCTCCCCGCACAGAGCCTGCTGTCTTATCCATCCGTGAGATCTTCAGGTTGGAAGCTCCGGGGGACTCTGCAGAGCAAGACGTGTTGGGAGTCACTGTGCAGAAGTCCTTACCCCCTCCTGCCCCGTGCCTTTCTCAGACTGGCCCCATGCTCACTGCTGTCATGGATGGGGTCCGAGATGACAGGCTGGAGGGCCAGTGTGAAGTTCCCACTGCTGTCACGGAGGTAGGCAGTGAAGCGCAACCGCACAATACTCAGGTCCATCACCTTCTTCAGCTCCTTCGCCTCCAGCTCGATCTCACGCAGCTCCACTTCTGCCAGGGCAGGGGGACAAACCGTCAGGCTGTGTAGGGGGACAGTGCTCCAGGTCCTGTTCCCACCCACCCCAGCCCCACACTAAGCCCAGTCCCCAGCTGTCAGCCTGTGGTGCTGAGGCCCACTGAGTCCCCAGGCTGCCCTCACCCGTCAGCAGATGGTTCCTGTTGCGCATCTTCTGCTGCTTCAGCTTTTCCTTCATGATCTCCATCATATTCTTCTTGGTGACATGGAGCACACCCAGGTTGCTGAACCTGGAGAAGAGTGAACCTGCTGGGATCTGGGAGCATCAAGGCCAGGAGCAGCAAGCCCAAAGGGGCACACATTCCTGCAGCTGGAAAGGACCTGAACACAGAGCGGTGCCACTCAGGCAGCAGGGAATCAGTGTGTGGGGGGCAGAAAAGGAGTAACCCCAGAGGAGAGGAAAGGAGCCCCAGAAACTCTGGGCTCCCGCAAGTGACAAGTCTAAAGGGCTGCCAAAGACAAGACCAGGAGGACTGATGGCCAGAGGGATGCAAAGGGGACTGAGCTGAGCCAGGGCTGGATATGTAAGAGCAACTGCACCGGTTGCAGAATAACCCTGTGACTCAAGCTGGCTTCAAAAGTCATCTGCAAAGCTGGGGAGCTGCAACCTCAAAGACAGAAGCCCTAAATAAGCTGCATATGTCAAAACCCAGAGACAGGCAAAATGCTCGGGGGACAGAGTTGTAACTATGAACTTGTCTAAACACACTCCTGACCTCAGCCAGCAAGCACAGCTCCAGGGTGCACTAACCCCTATCTTCTCCCCATCTTATAAGCTGCAGGCAGCACCCACAGCCACCTCACACAGGCAAGAGGCCACCCTGCGTCCTCCTTGCACATACTGAGCTGTCATGTCCTTGGGTCCCACGATCGTGACACAGTTGCCAGCCTCGTTGCACTGCTTGCCCACCAGGCTGTGGGCATGCACACGGGGAGGGTCACTGTGCGTCACCAGGTCTACCTCGATCCGGGCCATCCCTGTGTAGTTACAGATCTGCAGGGAGGAAGGAGATGGGGGTCAGGTACAATAAGCCAGGAGCCTGAAGGACTCTCTACAAATCCCTGTTGTCCCTCCCCACGGCCGCCACCCCTCCTGCCACAGTCCTCCCCTCCCTCCAGCACCAGGAGACACCCAAGAGCTTATTACAAATTTCCTGTCCTTCCTTCAAGGCTCCCTCCTGATGCTTATGCACTGCTGGCTGAAGACACTGCTCCATCCCCTCCCCATGGCAGCACTCACCTTGACAGTGGGATAGGTCTTGCGCCCCTTCTCACTGGATGCTCCCGGCAGCCCCCCATGGGAAGGGCCCTCGCAGCCATACCGAAACCGGAAACCCCGCTGCGGAGGCAAAGAGGGGTCAGCCAAGGGTGGCCAAAGCCTGATGCCATGACAGCAGGAGGTGACAGTTACACCTGTATTTACCTGGGTGACATCCTTACCTGCTTTGGCTGCTCAATAATGACAAGGTAGGGACCTTCCACTGGAGGACAGAAAGGAAAGGTACCAGTGAGAAACAAGGGATAACCAAAGTGCATGTTCTCAGTAAGCATGCTGGAGATGCTGGGACAGCACTGAAGGTGATGTGAGCCCTGTCTGTCCCATGGAGGTCCTCAGAGCCACCAACCCCTGTGCTGTCACAGCCCAGCTGGGAACAGCAGTCAGAACAGCAAGAAGAGCAGGGGAGGGCCAGAGGATGCTCTGTCACCTGGGGAGCAGGGACGCCCAGGAGGTCGCAGCCCAACCTGGCAGTCCCTGGTAGACTGAGCAGCAGGGCCAGATGGAACAAGCCCCATCCTGGTGGCACAGGGCAGGGATTCCCAACCAGCCCACAGTGGGGCTGGTAGGGACAAAGCCTGTGGTGCTTCTGGGAACTAAGAGCCATGAGTCAACCTGCTGGGAAACTCCACTGCAGCTGGGGACCCCTGGAAGGGTACAGCCAGAGGGGCCCTTACCCGTCTCCATCAGGGGCTCCTTCTGCTCCATCATGTGGGAGCCAAAACTGAAGTCATCGTAGTCAATCCCATCCAGGCACTAGTTGATGGGAGGGAAGATGAGTGTGATGAGCGCGTTGGGGCTGGAATCCCCAACTACCCCGGGGCGGTGATGGCAGTCTGGCACAGACCCCTGTCGGGGCAGGCACAGATCCCCTGTCCCTCCCTGGGAAGGGAGGTGGGCAGGTGCAGACCCCTCGGTGCCCACCCTGGAGGCTGACACAGACCCTCCCACCTCCCACCCCGTAAGCAGGCACAGACCCCCACCTCCCACCCC